>CM061914.1:153196185-153796185 GCA_031002005.1 Vandiemenella viatica | reverse complement strand
CTGTGTGAAAGATTTATGCTTTTGACTGAATTGGATGTATTTTTATAATAATGTTTTATCTGTAGCTACCTAGCACAACAAATGCAAGTAAAAGATCTTCCTAAACTTTAAGTGCCATTTTCTCAGCAATCTGGTGTTTGGTATGTAGGAACAATTTTCTCAACTTCTCTATGAAATACAGTAACAGATCAATCACGATAGTCTTATAGATTGCGGGGGCAAATATTTATGAATTGTGCATCCTTTTAACCACTTGTAGGTTAAAATTTTTACAATAATTTATTGCTCCCAAAATTAAAAATAAGGTATAATCTCTAATTCTACTTATATTTTTTCATTCTTCATACAGTGATATTTATAATGGAGCAAAACAATCAGAACAGTATCTCTTCCAATTTTGTTGAAACATGTACCTCTATGTCATGAAAGGAGTTAACATACCACAGCAAACGTAAAAGTTTTAATTTTTTATGATGTACTTGAAATTGTGATATACAATATTAAACATACCTTTTAGTAATATAAATGTTGTACGTAGCATTTTATTGAAAGAATGTATAAAACTCAACTGCGAGAGATAATGCTTTAATAACGTCTTGACTTCAGAAGATACAATGTTCGTTGTGCCTCTATTGGTGAAGACGCCT
Source organism: Vandiemenella viatica (assembly GCA_031002005.1). NCBI lineage: Eukaryota > Metazoa > Arthropoda > Insecta > Orthoptera > Morabidae > Vandiemenella > Vandiemenella viatica. Next base: position 153,795,538 of record CM061914.1, on the reverse strand, counting down.
GACTGAGGATAGGAAGTACTCTGGTTTGAATACAATGCTCCGTCGGAATAACCGAGCCTGGTGAATGAGTGGTAAGGCTCGGCCCTGGCATTCGGAAAGACGTGGGTTCTAATTCCGATTCAGCCATCAAGATTTCGGTTTATCTTAGTTTCCAGAAATCGTTCCAGGTTAATATCGAATAAATCCTTTAAAGAAAAAGGCCATGGACGATTTCCTTCCCCATTCTTTCCCCCGACTCCTTTCACACCTGTAATGACCTCGATATCATGTAGATATCTTAAAATAAAATGGCTGGAAATTTTTAAATCTAGGACTGTATTTTTTGCCAGATGGAATGCGATAGTTTGTTTGAAATGTTCCTAAAATTTAAAGTTCTGGTTAGGTTAGGATAGACATGACAGAGGCAAAACTGAAATTCTTGATATTTGTGGCGCGAACAACATTTCTGATTCGCCATTTATTTAATAATATCAAACGTATTCCACCTTAGTGCATAATTTGTTCCATTATTGGTGGCAGTGACTTTCGGGGTATGATAGTGCTAGAAGTTAGAACATTGCCTTTGGCGTGTTACAAAGAAACTATTTTAAGCACTGTAAGTGGGATTATGTAGCATAGTAGAACGAAACAAAGTGGAATTCAACTAAAATTGCAATGGAGCATACGCTCCGGCGGCAACTTCCTCACACACCAATCTTCCCCCTTCCCTGAGGCCTCCCACATTTTCCCTCTGCAAATTTCAAAATTAAATTATTTCGACGTTATTGATTAATTATTCATCATTTCCCTTGGTAACTTATTACAATAATTCCTGACACTCTTAACTGTTCACCTTCCTCCTGTTTTCCAACGAATCCCATTCCAACTCCTTTATAACATCTGTTACTGATTTTGTTCTGCAGTAATTTCCGAAAAAAGAACTAGCAGCCCTTGTTTGCACCCTCTCCAACTCCTGTGTTTAATACTCAAAATGTGTGTCCCATACTACACTACCACATTCAAGCAGTGGGCTGGCCAAAGTTTTGTAACCCAATTCCTTTACTTCTTTCGTGCATCCCCTCATCACACTCTCCAACAAGTTCAGAATTTTGAAACCATTTTCTACCACCTGCCCAATGTGTCCTTCCCAGTTAAGATTGTTATCAAATGTAAATCCAAGATATTTATATTTCAAGCCTTCGACGAGAAATTCTTTCCCCACCTTATATTCATAATAAAACTTTAATTTTTTATCTGTAGATCTAATAAGCTGCCTCTTCTTTGCAGTTATTTTCACCCCATGTTTACCAACCCAACTAGATATCCTGTCTAGATCACCGTGCAGCTGTCTACAGCCCTCTACCGTTTTGATACTTTTATAAAGCACAATTATGTCATCTGCAAACAATCTAATTTCTGATAGTATACCACCAGCACAATTATTCATTAGAATAATGAATAGCAATGGTCCCAATACGCTACCATGTGGCACTCCTATTTTTACTGCCACATCTTTTAATACTGCATTTCCTACCCTAACGTTTTGTTTCCTACCTTTTAAAAATTCTTCTACCCAGCAAATCACTTTCTGATCCACACCAATAGTTTTTAACTTAGTTACTACCATTTTATGGCTCACTATGTCAAAAAGTTTTGAAAGATCTAGTGCTACATTATCAATTTGGCCTCGCTGGTCTATTTCATACGAAATATCTTGCATATAACCCACTAAATAAAATTCGCATGAATATCCTTGCCTAAAGCCATATTGCCTACTTGAAAACCACTTATGCTCCTCACATATATATCTGATGATGTTGCACATCAGTCTCCTGCCACTGATGTCAAACTGATTGACCTATAATTTTCGACTCTATTTATCACCCCTCCTTTATGTACTGTCAATATTATTACACTTTTCCACTCCTCTGGCCAGTGCTGCCAGCCACTTTGCTTTCAATATCCGTAGAAGGTCTCTAAAATTTCCGTAGATTGGGTACAAAATTCCTGAGACTCGCTAACTGAAAGACTGAAACAATAATTATTGGAGAGAGTCAAAATTAAGAATACTTTCTATTTTCAGGTCTTTAAAATTCTAAATACAAAATAATATATATATAAAGGGACCATACACTTTCTTTGTTGACATTAAATTTAACATATCTTCTATTACAGGAAATGTCAATAAACGCGACACCTTTAACTCTCGGGTATTGGTTAAGCCTTCTCGGAAGGCACTGCTTTGTAAGCCGTGCCTACGAGCGTGTCACAGTGCATGTCACCCTGTATTACTGTGCATTTCTATAAGATCGATAATCAAACAAAATATTAGCTTTATTTCAATCTTTGGTTCACACGAGAGGTTTCAAGGAAATGATTAACAATTGGCTAGATGACTAAATTTGAAAAATAGGTTAACACTTTACCTTATTACCTATTTTACTCAAAAAGTATTCATTTTTTTAAAAAAATTGAACATTTACAATGTATATTTTGCATTTTTAAAAAGGTTTAAATTTACCTCGAAATGTTTAAGACTGTCATGGCGTCATGAATGACGTCACGCCATCCGAAATAAAACAAAACAGTCATGTAAATATATGGCAGGTGTCAGTTTACTTTAATTAAAAATGAATTCCTCGTTTTATAAGTACTGTGTAGTGCCCCAGTGTAAATGCACAACTATAAATCCGTCAAACAAGTTATTTATATATGTTAAAAAAACTAACAAATACGGAAAAAGTGGTTAAAACTTGCAAGGAGGGAGGATGCTCATAGTTCAAATTCAAGAATCTATTTTTGTGAAGATCATTTTGATGTAAGTGTTTGTGCACAATACATTTCTAAATCTAAAGCAAAACTGATGAATTTTGCAGAACCACTACTTGTCAAGTATTGATAACATAAGAAGATATGATTTGAGTTTGGTGAAGCCGCATTCGCATCAATCATATTCTGTGTGGTCAAGTTCTTTACGACGCTCAGTATAAAATCCTGTCTGAAATGTTTCTGATTCTTGCGTCTCCCGCTCAGTTATGCTGAAATGAATTTCGGTCAGTTTCTTCGTAAAACGGTGTATATACCCAGGATACTTTTACTCCAAACACAACAGGACTCATTGGTATGTGTGAGTTAAAACGGAATATATATATATATATATATAAATTCCTGAAAATTCAAGGTGGAACTGATGTATTGAAACGAAGTTAGGAGGTGGATAAAGATAGAGGAAGTTAAGTGATGTCTGCGAAGATACCTGGATGGTTACTGGACTGAGGAATGAGAGGAGCATGACCATAAAAAAGGGTAATGGAGTTTCTAATTTTTCTTTTCCGGGTAAAGGATTCAGCGACTTGATTAAGTTATAAAAGGAGTTTAAGAACAATTTATACTAAACAGCGAAAAACTTTAAAGATGCGCATACCGCATAAGTAAGTGTGAGGATAGTTAGTAATAATTATAATATCCTTTAGTGGAGTTTTACCATTACTTTGCCTGGTTTATTGCTGCAATCCGATTAATGTCTACGTAGTTGACACACAAAATAGCATTTTACTCTATCACATACATAAGAGTCTTGATAAACAAAATAAAAGAACAAACACAGAAGCTCATTGCATGCCACAGAACATTATTCCCTTGAAGAGATCGCAGTTGAGGCGAATTAAGCGAAGTTTATGTTACTGCTGGATGTCTTATTCGTGCTTTTTATTATCAACTTTGGTTGCGCTAATGGAGTATGTGATGTAACCAACCACGTATCTTTATTTCTATCCAAACGTGGAGATGTTTCCAATGCTGTTTATCTGCGAAGTGTTACCGAAAATGTTGTCTCTTAAATACTCTAACAGTTCTTAAAAGACAAGTAAAGTATTCGTTTCTGTTATTGGAGCTGCTGAATTAACTTTATTGCTAAAGTAAAATAACTCTCTTCATTTAGGAAAATAAAATCACATCTTAAGAGGTTATCATAAAATAAGATTACTTAGTAATCTTGGAGGACCAGTGACAGGTGAGTATGAACTAGGGAATATATAGTGAAAATCGTTAAACTGCGAAAGAAATATAGACCAACGTTTGTTTAAAATAGACCGAGATTTAAAAAAAGTAAGTTCACCCAAACATTACAACACAAAATACATTCACAAATCAGAGAAGAGTGGAGAAGAGTAATTTTTACCATTGTATACATGTTTTAGTGACTGATTCAGGTATTAATTCAAACTATATCCATAATTTCGTTTTACATTGGATTTCAGACGAACGGTGGTATACTTTTTGCAGTACCCATATTTTTACTCTCTTGATCATCTGTACTATTTAATTTTAGTCCTGACAAAAGGTGCAGAGTACATAGATTATGACCACTAGCAGTTTGGACAAACGTTAATATCCAAAATATCATCGGAATCGAATCTAATAATATGCAGATGTCGGAGCTCTCCAACACGTTTCTTATTGAAGGAATATTAAATTGCTTCTGTACAGGTGACAGTGGTCGAAGAACTAATGAACAAGGAGACTCTAATACCCATCCAAGTTAAGGAACATTTTCGGACTTCGAGAAACCGTGGAAAGAAGAAACATAACAGTTCTGGTTTGAGCCCGAATCTTTTCATTCTAAATAAAATCATAACTTACAACAGTTCCCCATCCTGTGGAGTGACCACTTAAAATAGTAATCTCTCTAGGTACTTATTTCTGCAATATTCTGGCTGATTTTGAAAACAGGTGTGAAGATGGAAATGTGGTGTTATTCGTATGTTTTAACTGTTTAGAACGCCAGGACATCAACTTCAAGGGAAGATTTTAACTACTCTCGGAAATGTGACGCAAAAACTACGTTTGGAATAGACTCACAAACACTGGAAGTTGCATTAATGGTTTGTATACCCCTATTGTCTTTTGTAACAGCCCTAAACATTTCCATTTCAGATATTAACATTTTCAATTACTGATACATGTACAATGGAATGGAAGGGAAAAAATGAACATGAACACAAGCTGACTCTCGGTTTCATGCATAAGGGGGTGGAAAAATATTCTTCTGTGGATATGTCAGAGCAAGGGAGTTGATGAATAGTCTATCAAAAACGTTGAAGGAATTTAAAATTAGAATTCGTAAATGGCAATATGGGCAGGTGGGGGAATTTACATTCAGAGTATACAAGATAATAAAAATAAAAAGGGGTTAACAGGTGACTAGGGAAATTGCCCGCGGAGCATGCTTTCCATTGCCATTAAATTAAATTAAGTTCAGTTCAGTAGATACAATTAATGACTACAATTAACAACTTGTTCATTGACAACGACGTTAACCATTAAATCAATGAATTTCTACTTTAGTGCTATTTAAAGCAGAATAATTAGTTTTCTCTTTGAGTTGATAAACTAAAATAGACTGAGACATTTTTCTTACTACCAAAGAAAACAGCATTACAAACGGTTACAATCACTGATATGGTACATGCCACATTGTGTCTTGATCTAAGAAAACTGAATTAATTCTCATAGTTACTTGTACATCGAAAAGTATAATATAGCCAATTGTAATGAATCATGAAGAAATGTGGATTTTAATTAAAAGGTTGGTGAGTAAATTAAATATATCCCAGAAGGGACAAATATTGGGTGCAGTTGAAGACATGATAAATATAGAAGAAGAAAAAACAGACAACTAAGAAATTTCTAGTTTAGGAGTAACTTCTCGTCGACATCTGGGGCATTGTACCCGGGAAAGGCATTGGAGACGCAGCAGAAAGGAATTTGGTTATGGTCTTTTGATTGAAATATCACACCAATCACCTGAAATGATTTATGGAAACAATGATTAGCCAAAATCGACGTCAACGAGGCGTAATGCCATAAGTAAAAAAAAAAACCTGATATAGTGACAGGAAGATGAGGACGACGTCTTAGGTGGTATAGGTAAGTAACGAGAAGAATCTCCACAAATAGTAGAACGTTCTGAACGTGTAAACTACGAGAAGACCAAGATCGGGATGGTTTGATGCATTCAAACGAGACATCATGCAAGGAGGCATTCAGAAGAGTTTACGTGGAGAGAGAGAAGTTAGGGAGTGAGTGGTAGGGACACGGAGAAAGTATCGATACTATTTGGTATCGAGTACTTTTCTTTTGATACCGATACTGTTGTACTTGATACTTTTCATATGATACTTTTACTCTTATCAGCGCTATATGGCAAGTATTGATCCAGATATTACGGTGGAAAAATTAGTTGCATTACTACAATGCCACTCAAAGAAAAAGTGAAAATATAATTCAGCAGACTTGACTGTATGATCTACGGCCCCCAAGACAAGAATCGATACATCCCAGGACGACAATCGAGATGTCTTTTCATGATGGTAGCATTGTCATTTTCAGGACTTGATAATGTTATGAGAACTTAATTTTGACATTTCTCTAATTTTTATTTTAAAAAGAAATGATGGAGTCTCGAACTCACGACTAGAAAACTTAGTGGTTAGGTCATTTTATCATTGTTTATCAACGTTGTCGCTTGCTTGATTTGTATGGACTGTGCGTTTAGAACGGAATCGAACACACTGGATGACCATTTAATCGCAGTGTCCTACTTGCTAGATCCTAGATTCAAAAACATTCACTTCCATGTTGCCACAGCTTGAGCCAAGGCGATATCTACGATAAAGTGTTTAGCAGCAGTAATCACCGTCAACTCCTCCAGTGTTAAACATAGTCATTCTTCTATTGGCAATATGTGCGTATAATTTTTGGATTCATTACAAGACCTTAGCACATATAAAACAAAAAGGCAAAAGTCGAACATCAGGCTCTCTTTTACAGTCTACTTTGGCTAATGAAAAGGATGAAATGATTTTTTTATTTGGTAGCACCAGTGTCACCATTGTCCACCGACCCTTTGGAGCAATGGGAAGATATGAAAGCAGTATTCCGTTATTTGTATAAGTTAGTCCATTAATGACTGAAAGTTCCAACAACGTCACTCCCCGCCGAATGTTTACTTTCAAAGGCAGACAGAACAGTGTCAGAACAGACTAGAAACAAATTACCATTGAAACGGTTGTACAAATTCTAGATTTTAAGTGACTGAACGGGAGAAAGAGTGGAAAGCGTAAGATTATTATATATACTTTAGCTACTAAATTACGGAGATTAATTAATAATGGAATTTGCTATTGATTTGATTAATAACTAAAATAAAAATTTAAGCGTGACTAAGTTTACCCTTATTTAAATTTATTTAATTTATAGTACATTTTTTCACTTAATAGGACTGCAAAAAGGAACATGATTTTTTGCTGTAAATATCATCGTCATGAAAATACTGGCCACTTCAGTACAAAAATTTAAAAAAAGGGTTAAAATTTGAAATTATGGTGCAGATGCATGCCTTTAACCTTAAAATAAAAAGATGAATAAAATAAAATATCAATCCCAGTGATTGATTTGAAAAAAAATATTATGTTATCGATACTCTTCTTTCGATACCTCAAGGTATCGGTAATTTTTTCGATATTTTAGTGAGTACGATACTTTTTCTTTCCAATACTACTCATGAGTCCAGTATCGATACTTTTATTCGATACCGTGTCCCTAGTGAGCGGTAACACTGATGTCGCATTTGGCAGTAACCAGGTACGGGTCACCGTACGGCAATCCAGATTTCGCTTTTCCGTGGTTTCATCAAATCACTCCAGGCGAATGCTGGGGTGTCCACTTTAAAAGGCTATGATTTAACTCCTTCCCTTGCCTCGAAACCAATCCTTTGACGCCTCTAATTACCTCGACGTCGACGAGGCATAAAACCATAAAAAAACTGGGCGTGCGTATCAGTGTGTATACGTGGAAGATGTGAAACTTCTGTGTATTTTTTTTGTGTTTTGCTTCCTGTGTATTTTTTATTATGTTTCTTTCGCACTCGAGTGTACGAATAATAATATATTTATTGCATTTGTAAAGTAAATAGGAATTTTGTCTAAGTTACTCTCGTAAGTAAATGAAATGAATAAAAATAAACAGAAATCAGGTCCCAGGAATGAACCTAGGATTGATCCTTGCGGCTCTGGCCAAATGGGAGTGGAATGCGCTGTTGCCTGTAACCAGTTCGGTTTCGCCAAGAGAATCAAGTGCCCCGGTTAAGCTGCGTAACCCAGTGGAACGTTGAGTAACTAATCCCAGCGAGAATTTAGGTGAGCGAGTAGAATAGTGATGGGGCCTTCGAGGCTAACAACCTTGATACTAAACAACACGTTTCCTTCGAGAACTTTCTTAATTCTGGCAACATAGAGCAAATGACTAACGGAGAAAAGATACCAGGTGGTAATCAATCCACTCCCGCTTATGATGGGCCCAGCATGTCATTGGCTTCTGGGGAGCCTGCACCTTCATATAAGAAAAATACAACAGGGGAAGAAGTACAGAACGTCGATTAAAGCAGCCGATTCTCGCCAAACACTAACAGCCAAAATATTGCGCCCGGATCTGGGGTGAAATGGACCCAAGAAAGAAAAGCCAGACACAATGCAAGGACGAAAGAATATTGGGCCAAAAAGAAAGATCACCAGAGTTAAGAACCACTTGGTGCATACAGGCCAACACGGAAAAGAAGAAAAAAATAATTAACTAATCAACAAAAGAGCATGTACGAGTATCTCTGTTTAATAATAGCGACTCTTCCGGATGTAAATATTCCGTCCCCTGATTTTCAGCTAATAATAAAGCAATTTATGCTTTGACATTTTTTATAAAGTAAGTAAAATCATGAAGTATAATATATTCACACTTATACATACACGCGTTGAAAACGTAACGCGTAACACGAACTGACTCAAAACGAATACTCAGTGTGTAACATGAGCCTAAGTAACAGCGGCCACCATTCTAGCTACTTGCATCAAAGTACTGTTAAATGCGCATGCGCATGCGCATGCGCAGAACGTTAAGTACGCATGTGCAGAACGTTAAGTGCGCATGTACAGAACGTTAAGTGCGCATGTACAGAACGTTAAGTGCGCATGTGCAGAACGTTAAGTGCGCATGTGCAGAACGTTTAGTGCGCATGTGCAGAACGTTAAGTACGCATGTTCAGAACGTTAAGTGCGCATGTGCAGAAAGTTAAGTGCGCATGTGCAGAACGTTAAGTACGCATGTGCAGAACGTTAAGTGCGCATGTGCAGAACGTTAAATACGCATGTGCAGAACGTTAAGTGCGCATGTGCAGAACGTTAAGTGCGCATGTGCAGAACGTTAAGTGCGCATGTGCAGAACGTTAAGTACGCATGTGCAGAACGTTAAGTGCGCATGTGCAGAACGTTAAGTGCGCATGTGCAGAACGTTAAGTGCGCATGCGCAGAACGTTAAGTGCGCATGCCAGAGCGTTGCAGTGTATGCGCATTTAACGCGTAACATTGACAAAATTTCCCCGACCGTGTCGAAAGATGCAAAAATCTACTGTCCGTGATGCCACTGAGGTAAGTTACTTGTGTATAAGTTTTAACTACTAAATCGTACTCTACAACAATATTAACACAGAGGTCACGTGGTATAAAAGTGAACGTTCAAAACACTGCCAGGTGTATTCCAAAAGCCTACTTGTGAATTCTTTAGTACTTCCGTAAATACTTTAGAATCAGCGAGAGGAATGCATCAAATACATGACCATGAGAGAAAGTTTTATGGCACTTACCCGAAGCTGTACTGTCCGAGTCCGTCATTGTCTATACTCTGCTCCAGGATGATAGCCTCACCCGGCTTCTGTGGGCGAGCCAGCGCCACTGCCACCAGGGCTGCCACTACCAGCAACTGAAAAAATACGTCTCAGGTCAGGGAGGATGCTGGGATTGTAACCATCAATTATATCATCATAACAGACTTTTGTCAGGGAAGGAACCACAAAGCACTAATTATTATATTAGCGTTTCTTTGGACAGTTTTTATAATAGGCTAATAATAATAATCTCGCACGGATTTATCGGCTGGAATATTCTTGAAGGGTTCGCAGACTGTATACTGAGTTACCTTTTTGATGTCAATAATATCAGAGACCGTAAACAAATATAGTTGATTATTTCCCTAATAACTCAATCTACGAGCACTGTCACCGAAAGATTCGATAAACGTTCTTATTGACTCCCAGTATTAATCTCACTGAAATTTCAGTGAGGCGTAGCCTGCGATAGGAAACTGGCATAACGCGGTCGTAAGCTATGTACCGAGTTACAGGCGTGAGTAGCAGAGACTTGCTACGTGCTCAACCTGAGACCTCCGTGCTTCGTTACAAAAGATAACATTGCCGCAGCGTGAGATCTGGCTGTCTGGTACAACTGGATGTGAATCTGAGCTACGATGAGTTTGAATAAAGGCTTCAAATCTATTCCCTATACCTTAGAATACGCGAACCCGCGACAATTGGACTCTAAATGTACCTATCGTCTCCTCGTACAATTCAGCAAATCATACTCTCGGACCGAAAACGAGGCACTTGAGAATCCTGGAGGTATTTTCGTGCTGTTTGTAATAGACCTGTCAGAAGTGTTGTATCCTATAACGGTGAACGGCGAATTTATTATCACGATCCTGAGAAACAAATATTTCAAACTTTAATAATTTAAAGAGTATAAGAGAAAAGTTTGTACCAACAAAAGAAGGTAAACGACAGTTAAAATTTCTCCCGGTAAAGCATGGAACATACTTGAGCTTATCGTTGTTCTACACTGAATCAAGGTAGTATATTAGCAGTTTCCAATATCTGATACCAGATAATTATGTAGTAGTCACTATCTGTTTTATTCTGGCATTTTGCAGACACAATATGTATTTGCAATATGGGAAACATTACAAACCCATTGTAGTTTTCTCGCAATGGTTTTCATAAGAACTTTTCAAGCACTTTTTCTAATAGGAATGACTGGAACACAATCTAAAATTGCGCGGAATGTCTTTGATATGGTTCTGTAACTTCATCAAGATTAATTAAATAATCCGGTGTTTAAAATACTATAAAAGGATTAGATATTTTACTTCTAAGCTAGTTTCGTAAATGATTATAACAACACAAATACATTTCTACACAGGTAAAAGCAGACTGATTAATCAGAAATTGCGACATAGCACTATATTCACTAGAGATGAAGATATCAAAACGAAATATATGCCAATGGAAGCTCAGTACAGCCGATAGGGAGGATGTTAGGAATTTATATCCACTGTGAGAAGTCCAAACTCTCTCACACCGTCGAAATGAGATATCAGATAGGAGGTGCTTACCAGTTTCATGGTTGTAGCAGGTTGTGGAGAAGCTGAAGTTAAAACAAAATATGTGCCCAAGGAATTTTTTTTTTTTTTTTTTTTTTTTTTGCTGTCGTTAGTCGTTTGACTGGTTTGATGCAATCCTCCATCCTTTTCTATCCTGTGCTAACCTCTTCATTTCTACATACCCCTTATGCCCACGTCCTCAATTATCTGTTTCATATATTCTAATCTCTGTCTTCCTCTACAGTTCTTACCTTCGACTGTTCCCTCCACTCACAAATTAAAGAATCTTGCATGTCTCAAAATATGACCTACCAGCCTGTCTCTTCTTTCCGTAAGCTTCTTCCACAAACTGCTTTTCTCACCATAATTTCCAAAACTCGTTCATTTCTTACTTTGTCTGTCCACTTAATTTTTATCATTCTTCTGTAGCACTACATTTCAAATGCTTCAATTTTCCGGTATTCCTAAAGTCCATGTTTCGCTACCATAAAGTCATGTGCTCCACACAAATACTTTTAAAAAGTTCTTTCTAATTCCTAGATCAATATTTGAAACTAAAAGGTTTATCTTTTTCATGAAGGAAGCTTATTACAGCTTATAGGGAAGACGATATGAATTACCCACTGTAAGAAGCTGCAAGTCATTCACACCGCCCAAATTAGATGTCACACAGGTGGTACTCACAAGTTTCATGGTTGTAGGAGGTTATGGAGAATCTGAAGATGCCAAAACAAAATATTTTCCCAAGGAAGCTGAGTACTGTATATAGATAGGACATTAAGAATTGTTTGTCCACTGTGATAAGTCACGAGTCGTTCACACTGCCGAATTGTGATGTCAGACAGGTGATACTTTTAAGTTTCATGCTCGTAGGAGGTTGTGAAGAAGATGCCAAAACGAAGTATGTGCCCAAGGAAGCTCAGTACTGTCTATATGAAGGACGTTAAGAATTATACACCAACAGTGAAAAGCCCCAAGTCGTTCACACGGTCGAAATGAGATGTCAAACAGGTGGTACTTACCAGTTTCATGGTTGTAGGAGGTTGCGGAGAAGCTGAAGATGCTGTAGAGGAAGTGTGAAGTCGCCCTGTTTGCCCCGGTTTATATAACGCTGGCGATACCCCACCAGATCTGCCACTTGTCGTGATTCCTGACCTGACATTCCCCTTCCACACAGTGGGGATGTCACCTGGACATGGTGAGTTACTGCTCGGGTGGGGGGCTCCGACGGCTCTGAAATGTTGCTCACTTTTCGGGATGTTCTGCCACCGGAGCTGAGTTATACTACTGTGGAATGCCTTTTACGCTTTATGCTACCGCTGAATTACCAAGGACGCCTAGGGCATAAACGTCAGTGTTCCCGTAATCTGAATCTGGAGACCGCCTTACGAGAAAACTTAATCCTTTTTCTTGTTCAGAACCAAGTGCTGTCGCAACGCTACCGTTCGAGGAATCTGCAGTTTTTAATGCAGATAAAAGTCTACAGTGACAGTTTAGTGATACAGTCGTGTGTCTGGGGTGAAACACTATGGCTGTTTCCAAGCAGGCAGTGACGAGTGTGTTTTGCAATGTAGTAAATACTTTCATTATTGCCAGATCCTTGTTTCATTGAGGTTCAGTGTATTGAGGAGGAACCAGTTGTTTAGTGTTTGAAACATTGTTATAACACCAGCAGAAGGGTACATGTCCTTTAATTTTTTAAATCTACAAAGAAACGAGTTAAATATTAAACGGAATACATTTTTAATAATTTTTCAACTATCATGAAATATATAGAAAGAGACGGCATTGTTTTCAGTGGATTAAAATGATTCCAAAGAATCCTTCCTTTTCTTCAGTTTAACTGTAAATGACTGTACGAATAATTTGTAAGTGATGGAGGCCTACTAACTACAGCTGAAATTTTAATTGTTCTACAGGAATCTTACACTTCTGCAACACTTGCTTTGTAAAACAATTCTGCACGAATAAAATACAATGTCCTTTCTAATATAGTAGCTGTGAAAAATTCCATATGGATATTTTATAAAATCAACACAATTTAGCTTCTAAAAAGAGGATTGTTACGTTCAACGTTTATTTGTCAATTTTATTCTGATTTTGCGTTGTTTACAGAATTTTTTAAGCCCAGCTTCTGTGAGATTGAGCAGATTTTTATGTGTCTCTTTCGGTATTTATAGTTATGGAATTAGATACTGTATATTTCATGTAGTATCCTTTCTAGAAAAGTAAGAGTGGTGGACGAAATATATTGAGACATAACTTTTTTAAATTTGAACAGAAGCGGCCTGATCATATGGTATGAATTCATTCTGATGGAAAACATTTTGGAGAAAAAATAATCACTTGTCAGTTCTTGTAAAACTTGTTGTTTGCTATCTAAGTCTGACGCCTTCACTCTAAATTATACACAGGGGATTGTACTCAACGTCCAAGTCTTTTGTTTATTATTTATTTTGTAAATGGTACTGTTGATTTCAATTTTAAAACTAATTTCTGTAAAGTGACTGGTTTTTTATTCCAGTAAACAACTGGAAGGTTTATAACTAAAACCAACGTTGCGTTTGGTTCCTCTTTGTCCTATATCATAAAAAGAAGTATAGTGTTATATTTTAATATGGTCGTTAACATTGGGTAGTGAAATGTTCCAGTCACATTTTCTTAGCTGTTCTGTATAATAATTTTATTGATGCCTTAGTTACGACCGAGGGATACCTATCAAAATGGGATATTACGTAATATTCAGGATTAAATGAAATACTCCTTGACACGAAGAAAGTATTTTGGTGTCTATGTTGTTGATAGGTAAAATAGGAAGTAAACAGGGAAAACAGTCAAAACATCAGGATAAGATCTTGCAAAATAAAACTTTTATTTGTATCATAAAGAAAGCTGTTACTGAAGAGTAATACTCAGCATTATAACTTCGTTGAACGCAGTACTGGATACAGAAAGTGGTGGATGGTCACTGGACAAGTTGCAATACGCAGGTATATAGTGGCGTGATGGATCGGCTGTATTCTCGGGAACTTGTAAGAGAGCTGGTTACCAGATGTTGGGTGCTATTTAGTTGCAAAATTTAATGGCACCTTACACTTGCAGAAACGAACGTTAGAAAATTTCACTGAATTGCCGGTATGATTAAGTACATATTTCAACAAAACCCGCAGCAAACAATCTCAAGTATTCTGAAAACTCTTCTCTATATACATCAGCGACATAGTTTAGACGGATAAGTTAATGAAAACTTAGTAAAGTTATATGTAAAGTAGTTCAGTGGAGATGTAATTCTCTTAATCCATCTGGTTCTAAGGTATGCTCCCGGTTCCTTGTCCTCAATCCCATCCCACCTCTAATGACCCTGACATCGACGAGGAGTAAAGCCATTAAATAGGAAGAAACAGATGTCAACTCTGTATTCACTGCTATCACGGAGAATGTTTTAATCGTCTGTCCTATTGTTTTATACGCGTTCTCAATGCGGGGAGGAGTGGTAAAATCAAATATCAAAACGTTCAGAGCACTAAAGTTTCTCCGGAACAAACTACTTGGTACTTTTATCAAACGCCGTTGATGCGCGCAACAATCAGATTCAGAGATAACTGAACACCTGTAAAGATTGCAACTTCTTTAAAACATCACAGCAAGAATTTCTACATAAATCTCCCAAACGTTGAAAGTGCTCAATACTTCGAGATTAGTAGAAATTCGATATAATCAAACGATATTAAACCACATTATCGAGATGATATTCTGACAAGTGATGTACGGCAAAATGACGCGTGACTTTCCAGAAACAGATAAATCTAAGAAACAATAAAAACTTTTAGTTATTATCTGCACGCTGTTGAATATCGGTTGAATATCGTTGTGAACCATAACAATTTCCAGAGTTCTATGCATTCAGTCATTGTTTATGCCATAAAATTATTTCTCACAGGGATCTTAAAGAATTGACCTCACAACAAATTTAATGCACAACAATTTGCTTAGCATGATGTGCTGTTTGATTGAAAATAAATAAAGAAGACTCTAAAACATGGACCTAACGAAGGTAAGTGTCGAACATAATTATAGGCACAATAGCTTTAGAAAGCACGTACTTACGGTTTTCAGTGAAAAAATCTTGATAATGGTACAGTCATGTAGTTCACATGGTTTAAAGACTGACGTCATAATTTAGAAATGCCTGAATACTTCATAGCATCTATAAATGCTGGAATTGTTTCTTTGACGGACTTCCTGGTGCGAAAAAATCAGACTTATCCAATAGCATGAAACTGAAACAAAATTTGTACATATATCCCTCACTGACCTAGTTAAATGAAACATATCAGTAGCCTTAAATTATTAAAACAGTTATTAACTGTGTTCATTTTTACGATTTTAAGTCACGTATTTCCTCAAAGAAAGTAACCACTCATCCTGGAGAAATTTTTCTTACGTAGCGCACATTTACACTTACGCCAGACTGGTGTATTTGTTAAATACTGTTACCGCTTGCACAGTGTTTATAGTTGCATGATTATCGTTTTAACGGGAAAGTGTGCGAAAAATACTTGACGTACTTAAACTTTCACCTGCTGCAAGCAATGAAAAATGCCTGAATTCTCTTAATTTTTCTTACCAGCGCAAAATGTGTCCTGGAATCTGAGTCCTTGGCTTATGCATAATCTGAATAACATTAAGTTAGATGTTTGTTTTTAAAGGTTGTTTCTTGTCACCTGCGCATAAGCTGAGACATAAAATGAGAAAGGAGACAAATGACGGTAATGTAGTGTCGATGTATCATCCGAGAAAGCATCCAGTCTGAATGTATAATGTTTGCGTGAGACTTGGGTGCGCCATATCCACACACAGTATTGCAAGCTGCTGCGCTATGCTGGTTAATATTCTAATCGTGTTAAATGTTTCATTAATCAATTGAAGTTTCGGATCACCATTGTACTATTACTTCAACGCACACACAAGCTAGTAAAGATAATTCATTTACAGTAAATATAGTATTTACACACGAGCATTAACGAACCTTCTTTTGTTAGGATAGTTGCATGTCTGGTTTTAAGTTCTTCATATTACTCAGATTTGGAGACGAACTTCAATCCACGTAGCTGAATCTCAAATTTACTTTTGTTGTTCGTTAATAGAAAGAACTATTTACTGTACATGGCTTTTTACACGTGGACCAAAGACGCTCTCCGTCGTATTTTCTTCGTCTTGCAAGGTACTCTGGTTAATTTATTAACCTCTGGTACGATTTATGCGTTGAATCAACAGCGAATATTTTTCCTCAATACAGCACTCCCTACATAATTTACAAGAAATGCTATGTTCAATCGCAAATTTGCACTTAACATTTTGCATAATTTTACTGAATAATTTACAGAAAGCATTGAAAGAATTTAAAATTGAATTTTTATAGGAGAAATATAGCTTGATGGTAAAGTTGAACTCAAAGAATTTAAGTTTTAAAAAATCATAAAATGGGAGAATAGGGGTATATGGCAATTTCCACAGTCCCATATGCTCCTTCACCGTTTTACTAAATAATTTCTGAGAATCGATAAAACAAATAACAGTTTAACAAACCCATTTGCACACACTATCAGATGTTGGCTACCCCTGTATTTTGAGGGGCTTCAAGTCTCACAGATTTTTGAATAGAAACTTCTTTCGCCAGCTTCAGGCGTTAAGAGCACGTGGGCCCAACTTTCTGCGATACTTTGTTGCAAGCATCTACCACAGTTTCCTAAACCACTTAAACTCATGTTAAACAGTTGATCATATTAAATGTGAAACAAGTATTTTTTATTTCAGTTAACATTATTCTTTGATTATAAAAGTATATGATACAAATTCACCAAATATAAAGGAAGTATAATCATTTGTCTATTTATTTATGTTATGGCCATAACACATAACACAATTGTTTCACACTAATAAAATGTAACATTAAATTATAAATAAAATTCAAAATCGACACAGTGCGGCCAATTTAAAGCTTCATGAAGGTGATCCCTTGAAGGCTCGAAGTGGCCAGTTAAAGGTCATGTGGCGAATGATTTGTTCTTCCTCAATTCTGTGAATCGCAATTCGGTGAATCTCTCATTCCCCATGTGTAAAGGGATAAAGCAAATCTGCCATGGCCAGACCTAACTCTGTCAAGAGCAGCCCAGGTCTTACGAGGAAGGTAGTACAATCATAATAATAGCAATAAATGGTAATATAAATTAATATTAATTATAATACTCACGTGATTTTTCAGGCTACCGCGGGAGTCTATGTTAATAATATTCGGATTTATCATCAACATACTATCTGTAAATGTCCATATAGTAAAAGAGTTATTACTTCTCCCAAATAAAAGTTTTGCTGATGTCTCTCACAAAATATTGATTGTAAGAACGGTTATCAGATAATATTGTTCAAGTTGATATCCGATATAAAAGCTCCAAACACAAAATACAGACTAAGGCTCGATGCAATATTCTATAACCTAGAGAGGTGTGCTTTAAAGTTTTGGTCATTTTTATTTATATGACTAGAATAAATTGGACAGAGTTCCTGTTCACTGCACAAATTTAATAATTATAGTATTGATCGCCCACTCGAGTGCGAAAGAAACATAAAAAATACATAGATTGATAGTTTATATGACCCTTAGAAACTTCACTTATGGCGCATGTATGGACACAATGCAATTTTTGAAAATAATTTTACAGAATTAAGGCTAATTGTTAAAAATAAAAAAAACACTGAATAACATGTGCATAATATAAACGAAAAAGTCTACTTTTTATATTTCTTCTCTAGTATTGAATCTACATCAGTTTAATGAGTGCAGACAACTAAATTATATTTATGTGGACATTATGTAAACCTGCCATAATGTACCGGTAAGAAAAAAACAAATAGTTCCATATTGTAGATCCTCAGGAAATTACGGAGATACTCAGAAAGCGAATTAAAAAAAAAAAAAAAAAAAAAAAAAAAAAAAAAAAAAAAAAAAAAAAACACACAAAGTGGCTGGAGTAGACAATGCTACTGCATATGTATTAAAGACTGTGGTATACGATGTTGTATTTTACCTTGAAATTTTATTTAAAATGAGTCTGGAGTCTTGCTGCTTACCAGAGCATTGGAGAAGAGTAATAGTAGGAGGGGTGAGAAACAAGGTTGAAAATTACAGGCCAATTAGTTTGACATCAGTGATAGACAAAATGATGGAGAGATTGATACGCAACTATATGAGACCGGTATAACAATTGATAACATGGCTTTAAGCAAGGATATTCATGTGAATCTGAGATAGTGGGTTGTAGGCATGATATTTCGGATGAAGTGGACAAGGTAGGCCAAGTTAATAATGTAACACTAGATCTTTCTAAGGCATTTGACAGAGAGAGCCATAAAATGGTTTTAAATAAACTGAAAGAATGGACTGGATCAAAAAGTTACTTTTTGGGTAGAAGAATTCTTAGAAGCCACAGAGCAAATTGTTAGAATAGGAAATACATTATGAAAAGTTATGGAAATAAATATGGGAGTGCCACAGGGTAGTGTATTGGAAGCATTACTGTTCATTATTCTAATGAATGATTGTGTTGATGGTTTACAGTCAGAATTTAGATTGTTTGCAGATGATATAACGGAATATAATCGAATCAAAAGACAGGAAGATACTGAATGGGTAAAAATAAAAAAGCGGTAATTAGATGAACAAGTGAATTGCCACCGGAACGTGTACTCCATCGTAATTAAATTAATAATTTCCATATGCTTTTAAGAAAGCCACAGCAAGATGGCTGGAACGCCAGGTTTAAAAAAATCGACGCGACTCCATTAAGGGTACTAAGTAAACATCGACAACGACCGGGGAATTCTATGCAATCATCTAATGGGCATTTCTGCCGTCACCGAGAAAAAGCATCTTTCACAGCTTGCTAAGGTCTGATGCATCGGGCATACAGAGCAGCAAACAGGTTAATAGCCATGGCGGACCGACTCGAAACGCCTCAGAACTATCATGTTGCGCCTTCCTCCACTTGTAACAAAAACGCCGGATGTCCGCGATGGTGGAATTTGCTTGAACGATTGTAGATGTGGCCTGTTATCACGGGCCATAGAGTAGCCCTGATAGAATTGCTATTTGGGAAAACTACGAAGTAGTTCTCAAAACCCACGAAGTGGCAGAGCGAGTCTCTCTTTGCTGTGGCATTCTGTTTGACTTCGAATCGCTCCAAGCTGAAACATTTCTGTGTAAACACTATCTGATCAAAAGTATGTGCAAACCCCTATGTAGGTAGTGAGGAATTAGACACTCGATGTCAAGAATGACAGACACAAGGAATCGTGGAGTATTGTGTTGTTAGTGGAGAAGTATTAACAGCAGAATGAGTCAGTCAGGACAGCTCAGTGACTTCGAATGTGGACCAGTCAGTACAAGTCACCTGAGTGAAAAATCCATAAGAGACATTTCAACCCTTCTAAATCTGTGCAGGTCGACTTTTGGTGACATGATTGTGTAATGGAATCGCACAAAACAGCAGCAACTAAAGATCTCCTTTAACAAAGGACATAAAGTTGCAACTGTGTGGTTTGTAGACAGTAACATTCTGGCCTGCCCAAAGTCCCAACCTGAACCCAGTGAAACATTTCTAGAATGAACTAGAACATCGAATTCGTTCCAGACCCAAGCATCAAACATCACTGCCTTTTCTGGTTTCAGCTCTTTGTGCAGAATGAGCTTCCAGTACTACATAGATATTCAAACACCTCATTGAAAGTCGCACCAGTAGAGTTAAAACCACCGAGCGTGGTGGGTGAGTGGTTAACGCCCTTCAATCGCATTCGGGAGGACGCGGGTTGGAATCCCCATCCGGGCATCCAGAATTTGAATTCCATGGTTTCCCCAAATCACTTCAGGCAAATGCCTGGATGCTTCCTTCAAAAAGGCCAGGGCTAAATTCATTTCCGTTCTTTTCCCCCAGTCCCATCCCGCCTCTAATGACCTAGATGCCACGAGGCGTAAAGCAATACGTAAAAACAAGTTAATATTAATGTCCGCTAATAGGGAACGCGACATGCGTAAAGCTTAGGAGCAGTTTCAGGAAGGTGTCCGGATACGTTAGAGCAGATAGTGTAGATATCTGCTAGCAAAACTGTCTGAAATAGATCTTCTGCACCTCCCGATGCTGAGACAGCGGTTAAGCGCAGATGAGTTGAGCGTTAATTGCTAACGCTACCTTGGCCTACCACCTGGGGCCACCGAAATATCATCAGGCCAGAAGTGTCCCGTTGTGGCGTTACGCGTTATGCTACATGTTACGCGTTATATTACATGTTACACGTTTGCTGCGCATGCGTAGAACCCAAAGTGTATGGCTTAATGCCATCAGTAGTTAGCGACATGTAATATGGTTCAATGTCAAATTGAAAATAACAAAAACATTAGGATTGCTGCAGTATATATTTCTCCTTATCAAAAGTTAGATGACATTATTGATTATTTACATCAGTCATTGTTACCTTATACAGTACAAGGCTCTACCTTACTTCATAAAGATAATATAAAATACATATGATTTTTAGTGGAGACTTCAATGTCAATTTTTGCATTAGACAATCCCAAGAAGTTGGTAATATTTATGAGATAACTTCAATTTATCTTTGCAAAGTAATTCACAAATTTCAACCAAGAAATCTAATACGACAATTGATGAGGAGGTATGTAGATCATATGAAATGTGAATCTTGTATTTTCTAATATTAACTGAATTTTGCTGGAAATCCGCGTTATTTATATGACAGTCTAAGCTTTCGCTGCCATCGTGTAGCCTTCGTCAGAGATACTATTGATGTTTACATACCAACGTGCGGCAAGTATGACAGAGTAATAGGCCGCTGTCTTAATATTTAGGCTGCTTCAGAAAGCTGACTGTCAAATAAATAACGGGGCATTCCAGAAAAATCCAGTTGTTATTAACAAAGACGGCCGCGAAAGCGCATATTTTCTGTTTCAGTCACTATAAACCTTTTATTACAAAAGTATTTGGTTCAAATACAACAAACACAACGGAATTAGAATACTAATAATGATAATAAATAGTAATATAAATTAATAACAATAATAATCATTGTCATCACCATACTTGTACTTTCTGGAAATATCTGTCTTACAAAATAATTATTATTTGTTCAAAAAAAATGTTTTCGAAATTATTCTTGCGTCGTATTGACTTTAAGAACGGTTATAAAAGTAATTTTTTCAAAGTTGTTTTCCGTTATAAAAGCTGAACAAAAATACAGCCTAAGGCTCGTTGTAATACTCTATAATTTACATTCTAGCTTCTCTAATAATCTTGCAAAGTGTGGCTTAACTTTTTTAAATTTTCATTTTATTTACGAGAATAACTTAGAAGGAGAGGTGTTTGGTAAGAAAATTAGAGGATGATAAACGTTGATTTATACTATAACATACCTGGTATCCTACCATCATACCATTTGTTCTGGTTGGCCTTCCCTTACGAGAAATCGAGTTAGTAACTGTGACTTTTCAATTGTGTCATGGAATAGACGAAATCCCGTTCCTACTACCAAGGATTCAGCTTTCAATTGTCACCAAAATCGTTCTACGTATTAGTCTCAGAAATATTTGACTTTTTTTTTTTTTTTTTTTTTGCTTTATTCATTGTGTCCCGGTTCTAAAACTGGATTAAACCTGGTGGGTAAGCGGTAACGCTTGGGACTGACATTCAGGAGAACGTGGTTTCAAACCCCTGTCAGGGCATTCAAATTTCGATTTTCTTAGTTTCTCCAGATCACTCCAAGTGAATACCGATATGGTTCTTTCAAAAGCCCATTGCCGAATTCCTTCCAGTTTCTTAACCAAATTCCTTTCCCGCATTTAACAAACTCGCTGTCGATGAGACGTAAAGCAATAAGAAACATTATCTAATGTTAGTTCAAACATGGCCGATCAAATATAAAGAAGGCTTCCCAATAGACACGCCATTCTTTTACGGTCGTTAGTATGGTAACAGCTGATAGTTGCTACGAAACCATTGACACGCTAAATTAAACCTTTTTTTTAACCGGGAAAGAAGTTATGATGATGGGATGTAAAAGAACTTCACATAGAAGGGAGTAGTTAGTTTATCATTTATGGGCAAGGTTGTCAGGAACAGTAACAAATTATAAGGAACTTGCTGCATAATTTCCCTTGAACACGAAAATAGTTTAAAGCGAAAATTCGTGTACTATAAAAGTAACAGTGTAGAAAAATTTCCACCGGGAATATGCTCTGTTAAAGCGTTTCTCAATCTTTTTCCAATACGAGAACGAGTAAATTGTGAAAAACAATGCTGCGGAGCAATAACTTATCTGTGCCTAGTTTTTTACCAATGTATGATGTTACTAACATCCAAGACATATTTTACTGGACCATTATATAACACAATAATTCTGAAAGTTTTTTTTTTTTTTTCAGTCGTCAGTCTTTCGAATGACTTGATGCAATCCTCCATCCCTTCCTATCCTGTGGTAACTTTTTCATCTCTACATACCCCTTACAACCCACGTCCTCAATTATATACTTCATATATTCTAATCACTGTCTTCCTCTACAGTTCTTACCTTCGACTGTTACCTCCACTATGAAATTAACCAATCCAGCATGTCTCAAAATATGACCTTCTTTCTATAAGCTTCTTCCACAAACTTCTTTCCTCACCCATCATTTCCAAAACTCATTCATTTCTTACTTTGTCTGTCCACTTAATTTTCAGCATTCTTCTGTATCACCACATTTCAAATGCTTCAATTTTCTTTCTTTTCGGTAACACAATTCCAGATGTCCGAATTGTTTGAAATTTTGCTGATGTATTGATAACTGATTGCAATACAATAATTTCATAGCTATATCTTGATATTATCACTACTTTGACAGTGAAAACAGAAAAAATTTGCACACGTTTTAAGAACCGTTAACAATACAGCAGTCTCTTAGCAACATTCTGCTATTCTCGTTACTTTGACCATCTCCAGTTTCCCGGGTGTGATTTACGAGCCTCGGTTGCTGACGACGATCGTCTTCCACTGTCTCCTATCCAGAAAGGTTTCTCTGTCTGCAGTCACTTAACGTGATGTTGAATAGTGAGTATTCGAAACATTACTTCGTACTATTATAGAAGAGTAGTCTTCCACGTTTACCCTGCTATTGGACCTCTGGCCGAGCTGCCATTTAATTGTATTTAACTCGTGGAAGTACATAATTAAAAATGAAACTACAACACAAAGATAAAAGAGAGATTGGCTAAGAAAAGCCAACAGTAGGAAACAGACTTTTGAAACTATCTGAACTTAAAAGTTAAAAATAAAATTGTAGTTTAAAAAACTAAAAACACGCTTTCGTCGTAATGTGAACTAAAAGGTTAAAAATAATCTTTAAATATAAAGATTTTGTTTAACAGTGATGGGACGTCCGACAATACAGGATAAAATTTTTTTTTTGAATAAGCTTAAGGAATAAAGTCACTGATTACAAAATTAACTTTAATGTAAAAAAAAAAAAAAAAAAAAAAAGCGTCGGGTGCTCTCTACACAAATTTTGACAATGACTCTACCTTTACAAACAGCGAACGACAAAAAATATAAGACAACTTATATAGCACCCCATGCTTTTTTTACATTAAAGTAAATTTTGTAATCAGTGACTTTATTCTTTAAGCATATTCAAAAAAATTAATTTATCCTGTATTGTGGGACGTCCCATCACTGTTAAACAAAATCTTTATATTTAAAGATTATTTTTTAACCTTTTAGTTCACATTACGACGAAAGCGTGTTTTTAGTTTTTTAAACTACAATTTTATTATATTTAATCTACTAGTATTGGTATCATTTCTGCTACATTTCATCGGTTTTGTCTTGCTTTGATTTATATTCAGTCCAAAATTTTCCTTCAGTATTTTGTTCATGCCATTCAGTAACTTCTCAATATCCTCTGCCCGTCTGTGCTAACAAGACAATGTCATCAGCAAATCGTAGCATACTGATTTTTTCTCCCTGAAAACTTATGCGACATGGAAATTCTTCTTTGATTTTATTCATTGCTTCTTCTACATACAAGTTGAATATTAACGGGGATAGACTGCAACCTTGTCTCACACCCTTTTTAACTGATGCATGTCTCTCATGATTCTCTACTTTTATTATAGCCACTTGATTCTTATATAGTTTATAGAGTATTCTTCTATCTCGGTACTTTAGACCTGACTTCTTTAAAATTTTGAACATCTTGTCCCATCTTACATTATCAAAAGCTTTTTCTAAATCAACAAATGCCATAAAAGTATCTTTGTTTTTCTTGATCCGCCCTTCAAGTATAAATCTTAAAGACAGAAGTGCTTCCCTTGTACCACGATTTTTTCTAAACCTAAACTGATCTTCACCTACTATCTCTTCTACTACCCTTTCCATCCTTCTGCCTATTATTCTGGTCAGTGATTTTGAAGCATGTGATGTTAGGACTAATGGTGCGATAATTCTCACATTTGTCGGCTTGTGCTTTCTTCGGAAGTGTGAAGATGATATTTTTATTAAAATCAGTTGGAATTTCTCTTCGAAACACAGTTATGAAACTGAAAGTACACTATTAAAAGTTAATTAATATAATATTTAGTAACCATATAAATAGACAGGTTCCTTCGCTATACCAGCGACCTCCATATACACTAAATAAAATCACTAGTCCTTACACATTTAGTTGTTGTTTATTTCACATTTCTTATGTTATCACCCTTCCACGGTTCCTCACACTTGCTACAAGACCCTCAGAAAACGGTTATTTACTTAATTCTTAGACGAACGAAGTTCTTTTTTATTCCAACTGGAAATGGATACTATCGTAGGATCAAAGTGCTCGTATCCTTGTACTGGAAATGCCAGATTTTTACCTGATCAGTGAAAAACTAATGAATTTTAAAAAGTTGGGATTGTAGAATATACTCGTTTAAAGGCTTATACAGTACGAATAAGGAATCTAAATTTATTACGTTCTACTTGCGGATCACATGAACCATCTTCGCGGACCACAGGTTGAGAATCAGTGCCTTATTACAATTAATATTACTGAATAAAAATTACGGGAAGAATGCAAGGCGCATAAAGAAGTAGTTCTATAGTTCAGAGGATGGGACACAAAAGTGCTAGTCGACTCATTGCAGCATGAAGTCCTTCATTTTGTTAAATTACTGCTGTATGGCTCATGAATAACCTTCTTCTCAAGGAATGGAAAATTTTAAATCGAACCAGGGACCAGTTAAGTCTGGAGTCCTAATGGTATCACATATCAAACATTGGTTAAAATGTTCTTTCAGTCCAAAAGATCCACTTGATAATAGACTGAAATTATCTACAGCCATTTTAAAAGAAATATGTCAAAAAGGACGGCGTTTAAAATCCTATACGCGAATATAAACTGATATCAATCACTGTAAAATAGAAATTATAATGGATATAAACTTCATGACTTACAAAGTTATGAAGTTATGAATAACGAGAATGAAATGAGGTATACGAAATATAAAACTAGTACCGGTGCTAAAATTTTTTACACCTTATTTTAAACATTAAGTGTAAGTACTTGGACTACGAAAAGTAAGTTCGGTTTCGTTGATCGCGATGGACGGATTTTCTATTTGTCTCAAACATTGTGCAGGCCAGGGTCGAGGACTAAAATGATGTATATTGTATCTTAATGCAGCTGTCGTCAGTCTTTTGACTGGTTCGATACAATCCTCCATTCCTTCCTATCTTGCGCCAACCTATTCATCTCTACATACCCTTTACAACCCAAGTCCTCAATTATCTGTCTCATATGTTCTAATCTGTGTGTTTCTCTACAGTTTTTACCTTCCACTGTTTCCTCCACTACCTTATCTCGTGTCTCATCTACAACAAAAACAATAAAGAATAAACGCTCGGCATGATAGAAATCATCACTTGAAAATTTACTGAAATACGCTGTTCACAGTGGAAAAGGCAAGGAGTCACATTTTATTTAGTTTGCTGTATTCGTTGTTGGTGGACATAAAGTCACGAGAAATATAAAGCTTCCAAAAATACAATTACATTTTGTGGTTTATTCCAGACTAATTAAGAATTTCTAAGCAAAGTTTCGAAAATATAGATAAAAAAAAAAACAAGTAATCATTATGTTCAGTACAATGATCTGTAATAAACTTCGTGTTTTAAGATTTCCTCTTGTGTGACTTCAATATTTTGCGCCCCTAAGGATATTCTGTTAGCTTAGTTAGAAAACTATGCGATTATGCGTTTGTAAAAACAAAGATTAAAAGCGTATTTAAATTTATCATTCCGAGGAAATTTCTGTTTGTGAAATTAAGAGGCACAGAAATGTCGTTGTTTAAACGACTGAAGAAGAGGAGTTTAACGTTTTTATCAGTTGCGAGCTGTATGTAACAAATTATAGCCCGCATGTGTCTGTTGGGTGAAGTGGATTGCCTTCCTTATATACCAAGCCCAAAAGCAGACAGCCTACCTTGATCGTAAAGAGCATCTGCCTGTGCATCTCATAATAAGGGGAGAGTAATTGGCATCGATGGTATGCAGAACATTTAAGGTCAGTAACAGACCCATTGGTTTTTAATGTCCTCTTGAGTTCTTGTGACGTTAAAATATTTATTTATGGCCTCATTAATGTTCATATCATTATCGCAACCTGTTGCATCACTTCCATTTGAAGAACTTGTCAATCTGTGTAAGGTTCTCAGAAGGAGCATGAGGCATCACAGTCCTTATCGGTACAGTGTTATGTACATAACTTCCGCAGAGAAGATCTGAAACATCCACTGAAGAGTATGGTGATCTGGTCAAGAACCTTCCAAATTAAAATTTCTCGGTGCTTTATGCAATATTTTACTATAATTTTAGAATCATCCGTGTTAGTTTATGCTGGATATCCGTAGAAAGAAATAAGTGTTAAGTAATTGTGGTTCACTGTGAGGATGAGGGCTTTGCTCGTAAAATAGTGTAGCCGTAAAGAAAATTAGATTAACAAATTTTCGTAGTTCTCGACATTCTCGAATAACTGGAGAGTAACTTCCTGCCATAACCCATGGCCGTGCTCGTTGTGAAATTCATCTACATCTACATCCATACTCTGCAATTCACAAACATCGTGGGTGGCAGAGTGTGCTAATCACCAATCTTAATTCTGTGCATTCCAATCCCAAATAGCACGAGGAAAGAAAGAATACACAAGAGCATCAGTACGGCATCTTACTCCTCGTATCTTATCCCTTCCGTCATTGCGACCTAAATAGGTTGGCGGAAGAAGTATTTCATTACATCGTAAGTCAAAGAATTTCGCATATTATCCAATTAAATTCCAACGAAAACGACGTCGTCTGACTCCCAAACTATGTATCAATTCTGTGACGCAAGCAGTCACGAATCGAGCGGCTCTCCTCTGTAGTGTTTCCATTGTGTCAAATAATCCCTTGCGATACGGATCCCAAACTCCACAACAGTAATCCAAAAGTGGTCGCACTAGAGTCTTGCACTCTATTTCCTTTGCACGAGCATTACAATTCCTCAAAATAAGACCCATAACTCGTAATTTAGAATTAGCTTTACCTAAGACGGAAATTATATGCACGTCCAATTTGGCGTTGCTTTGTACTATTACACCCAGGTACTTCAGAGAACCATCCGCGTCAACAATTGAATTTTTGACTTTGTACTCGTGAACAAACGGATTATTTTTGTTATTTATTGGCATTGCCTTGACCTTTTTGCACTTAAGTGAATTCTGGCGGAATTGCGCTGTCTGTTCGAGGGTTGCTACTTGTAGTGGCCTCGACAGTGGGGAAGAGGGGGGGTGGGTTATTTTTTGGTCTTTGTTTGTAATATATAATTATTTTTTCACTGTAATTATTATTCGTCTTGCATAAATATATCTGTGACAATTTCACATTTCTGATGTCCTGCCTCAACAGAGATCTATGAGGAACAAGAGTAATAAATAAACAAATAAATGAATTTTTTACATGTTTTTTGTAGACAGGTGGTAAAGAGTAAATTCGTGTGGTCTTCGGACTTGTTGACACAGTTTAAATTTGCCACGCATTCGGTCTCTGTTGTGGCCGGATCTATAGTTTAACGTTAAATCAGAACCACAGAATGTCCTGGCGTATCTCACATGATCAGGCTTAACACAATCGGTAACTAATATGATAAAGTGGGATTCATTGGAGGATAGAAGGAGGGCGAAGAGAGTCTTGGGAGTGTACAAGGCCTATATTGGTGATGAAGCATGGAAAAATATTGGTGGGAAAATTGAGAGAGGGACATGGAAGGGTGAAGGTGACCATGATCACAAGATGACACTTGATTTCATGCAGAGGAGTGTGGGAAAAATTTCTTTCGTAGGAAAAGGTGTAAGGGGTTTGAATAAATTGCCAAGAGAATTGATGAATAATTTACCAAAAACACTGAAAGAATTTAAAGTAAACAAGTATATTACTACCAACGTTTCGTCGCCCAACCTGGGGCCTTCATCAGGGATGTATAGAACTGAAGTATCACTTGTGACGCTTTTGACACCACTCCATCGTTGATCAACGACGGAGTGGTGTGAAAACCGTCACAAGTGATACTTCAATTCTATACAGCCCTGATGAAGGCACCAGGTTGGGCGCCGAAACGTCGGTATTAATACATCGATATAAGCAGCGCGAATCTCGAAAAAATAAGTGAAATATTTGATTAATATGACGCCTGCTAAAGTAGTAAAATATTGTATAATTTAAAGTAAAATTAGTTGAGGGCAAAAGTAGGTTGAAAGAGGAAAGACGGGTGCGTAGGGAGATTGCCACCGGAGCGGGCGCTCCGTCGCAATTTTATCAATTAAATGCTCCGAATAATACAGTGTCACTCATATATAAAAATCCCTCTCGGGTGTTCTCCCGGATAAAGTTTGCCATACACGACGTTTCGACAGCTATTTCCGCTGTCTTCATGAGGTGAAATGTTAGGTCAAAGTTGCTACTGCTACTGCGACTGCAGTAGTCGGTGATGTGTTGTTGCAGTAGTTCGAATTAAAACTACAAGTAACTGGAAAACACAAGGAGCTGGAATGGGATTCATTGCAAGACAGGAGGAGGATGAGGAGGTTAATGGGAGTGTACAGGGCGTATACTGGCGATGAGGCATGGAAAGATATTGCAATAGGTATGAAAAGTAGTGCATGGAAGGGTAAAGATGACCACGACCACAAGCTGGCACTCGATTTCAGGCACAAGGGTGTGGGAAGATTCTCTTTTTTAGGTAAGGGTGTCAGGGATTGGAATGAGTTACCAAGGGGAATGATGAATAACCTACCGAAAACGTTAAAAGAATTTAAAGTTAAAATTTGTAGAGGGCAAATGTAGGTGAGTGTAGGATAGCGGGAAGTTGGGTGTGTAGGGAAATTGCCACCGGAGCGTGTGCTCCATTGCAATTAAATTAAATTAAATTATACTTACTTTTAAAGGGTTACTGATTGAGGGCACTGTTTATTAATTTTCAGCCTTTCTACCTCTTGTAGAAATAAAACATATTTCATTCCACATTGTTAGAAATTCTATCAAAATTCTGCCCATAGTTTTTCGGGGAATCGTATTCAACAAAAAATGGGTACTAATTCCCTAGTATTCATATTTTGTCCATGGTGGACTTGTGGAATCAGCGACTGTGATATCAAATTTGGTTGATAATTGAACACAGCGACCAGTCACAGTGTGACTGGTCGCTGTATTCAATTATCAACCAAATTTAATTCCCTAGTAGTTTTTTCTTAATTTTTCCGTTTTTTGACATCACATCAAAGTGAAACACATCTTATTTTAAACATGGTCTGCGAATTATTCCAAATACCACCAACATTCTACCATCAGTTAGTGCGTGAATCACATTCAATGAAAAATTGATACTAATTTTTCAACAACTGCATTTTCAATTTATCAACTTTTCCGAGCTCACATCAAAATTAAACGTACAGTAACTAATTTTAGCCCAGAGACTTTTGGATCTGCATTATTCGAAGTTCCATCAAAATTCGAGAAGTAATTTTTGACTAAATCGTTTTCAACGAAAAATGGACACTAATTTGTAGAGATTTTTATTTTAAATTTCTCACCTTTTCTACTTCGGGTCAAAACGTAACATGCCCTATTTTACCCCAGGACCAGAGGTTTTACATAATACATAACCACATTTAAAACACACCAGAAGTTTTTCGTGAATCTCGTTCATCTCTACAGACAAACGCAGGAAGACAGACAGACACAAATTTTAAACATAGGTAGTTGATATTTTTTCTAGAGGTCATCATGAACAATGCTCCCATATATCTTAAGTGTACAGACGACTTTCTTCCTGTTGTTGTCATACTATTTTAACCAGCAATTTGCATCGTGTAAAATTGTAATCCCACAGATCTTGCTACAGTAACAAAAGGAACTATAACATGGAGTCGATAGGAAATTTTTTGTTTTAGTTAATACCAATTATTAATCTTAAACAACTGATTTAATTGGAAATCGCTGGTCAATTGTCACAAAGTGCCTTTATTTTTATAGACTTGCGTAATAGGCCATTTCTTCAATCTAGAAATACATTTTTTTCAGATAAAGTCACTGTGGCATTAAAATATTACCAAAATTTTCTTCTACAGTAAATTGTAAAAGATATGTTTCGAGGAGTATGACGTATCCAAATAAAACCTTATCTTTAACAAAATTCGTTTTATACTCCTGTAATAATACCCAACCAGTCTATTCACGTAGTAAAATAGTGTAAATTTGTAGCTACTAGGTTGATCATAAAATATACTGAAATATAAATCTATGTGTTTCAGTGCGTTCATACCACAGCGTTGTCAGTGGGAGTGGTAAAAATTTTGAAAATATTTTTATTCCACTTATAAGTTTACGATGGTTAACTGATTTTTTTAACCAAAATCGCAGGTCTTTAAATATTAGTAACAGTTTTTATATTTCAAAAATACGTTCATAACATTTATAAATTATTCCTAACATTTTGTTTTTAATTATAAAAAAATGTTTCTTTTGTTATTAGTCGCAGTGGGCTGATATTATATTTTTAAGATCAAATAGGACATTTATTAATCTGAATTATAGCTTAACAAGATAAGGGGAATATTTGTTCTGTAAGTTACCTTTTTGTTTGTTGTGTAGTTAAGTTTCACAGGTCGCGCATATTTTTTTTTTTTTTTTTTTTTTAAATTTTTTTTTTTTTTTTTTTGCCAAAAGACCTTGCATTCTTTAGCTTACTGAATGATATAGTGAAATGTGCTTATAACTGATGCAGATAGACCGGGGAACACATCAGCTTCTTAGTTGTATTTTAAAACTTTTGTTACTTTTGTGTTCCCGTAATCATAATCATGTATTCGTGAACATAAACAGTAAACCAAAATTTGATTCTAATTACGACTGACACATAAAAATTTAAGTTGTATCACACCATTTCTGAATTTCATAGAAATGAACATGGTGTTGAAAACTGAAAAAGATATGATGAAGGAACGTGAAAACTGTTGTTCACTACATCGACATATCTTTCCTATATTACATTTTTTAAAACCTCTAAAGTATTGTAAGACATAAGATCTTTGTGAAATTGTTGGGTTTTTTTTTACCACTTTATTAGACATGAACAAAATATTTTAAGAGTTTTCAGCTCTCAATTAATTGCAAAATCAACACAATGTTTA
Source organism: Vandiemenella viatica (assembly GCA_031002005.1). Taxonomy (NCBI): domain Eukaryota; kingdom Metazoa; phylum Arthropoda; class Insecta; order Orthoptera; family Morabidae; genus Vandiemenella; species Vandiemenella viatica. Next base: position 153,763,497 of record CM061914.1, on the reverse strand, counting down.
GTTGTTAAATTATTGTGCTTAAGGCAATACAGTACCTACTTAAAGCAAAACAGGCAAAATGAACTAAATGTGTTGAACGCAACGGAGCTTTTTGCACTGATTATTTTTCCCCTTCGTCTTTTAGGCTTTGTTTATTGGAACTGTACTATTATGTTTCGACATGGAATGTTAACAAACAGGCAGTAACTGCTGTTAAAAAAATAATAGGACACAACTTAGCGTTCAATCAAGGAGGTCAGCATTTTCACATTTGACTACCATTTTATTACAGGCAAAAATCGGCCATACACTCCTGAATTTGTTCAGAATGTAATGAACAGTTATTATTCAGCCCCCGCCCCTTGTATCTTATCAATTAGCCGAGTATTAAAGTACCACAATTCCCTAACCTGTCTTGGAAATCCCCCCAAAAAAAATAATTTTTGTTAAAATAAGCCATTTCTCGTGCTTATATAGTGACAAAGAGTTATGAGATCTTCTTCTGAGACAAATCTACACTTTAAAGCGTGTATTCACTTCACTCTGTGAAATAGAATGGTTTCTCTCGGTGTCATTGATCATTTATTTAGAATTAAAAAAAAAAATCTGGTGACTTGGCCATTATGCGCTCCATGTTTTAGTTACCTTAAATGTGTTGCTTAGTCAAACTTACAAATACATTAAAGCAATGATTTCCCTCGCTCTTTTCGAATTTGACAAGTAAATATTATGTATATAGTATATAAATTACGACGGGCATAATGGCCAAGTCAGCAGATTTTTTTAATTTTTTTTTTTAATTCTAAATAAATTATCAATGAGATCGAGAGAAACCATTCTGTTTCACAGAGTGAAGTGAATACACGTTTTAAAGTGTAAACTTGGCTCAGAAGATCTCATAACTTTTTGTCACCAAACGAGAACGAGACTTCGCTTGTTTTTATGGGAACTCATTTCTTTTTGTAAGTTTATCGCCTATTTGTATTCCATTTGAAAATCGGTGAATAAGAACATTTCATAATTGAAGACATCGATATACGTTACCAACAACGCCAAACTCTCTGAAAACAATGGGTGTGCGTCGTAGACGAGCAATGCAGAGGTTTATCTACCACCATAAATAAATTACGATTAACTTCCAAACCAAGTATAGGAGCAAATTAAAATTTAAGATATTAGTTAAACTTTCTGATCTCTATGCAATAAAAAAATTCTCAGGCGTATAGCTTCATCCGGAGCAAAGCAATAAAGCCGCAAATATGTGCCACAATTTTTCACGTTTGGGATTATAATTAAATAAATACGGAGAAAAAGCTCCAATATCAGATTTTTCTTATGATTTAGGGATGAAACTATATATGTGTACAAAATTACGGTACTTGTTTCTAGGATTCCTGGAGTACAGTGGAATTTTGATGTCGGGGTGTCGTGGTCAAAGTAAAATTTTGAATTTCAATAACTTCCAAAGTAAGAAAACGAAAGAATGAAAATTTAACACATTAGTTAAACTTAGTAAGCTCACTCTACAGTGAAAATCTGAGCTATATAAAGTTTTAGGGTAAAGCGATTTCACGTTAGGTGTAGGTAAGGGGTAGTATATAAAAATTTAAGAGTTTCAGACTTTTCTCATAATATGTGGGTAAAATTTTATCTGCGTGCCAAAATTCAGCTTTCTACAGCTACGGGAAGTACCTTAGAGTTTTGATGATCATCAATCAGTGAGTGACAAAATCGATGAAGTTTGCATCCGAATAACATCAGAACTTAGAACAGTAACGAAATGAAATTTAGTATGTTTGCTAAGATTGCTGATATCTATGCATAACAGAAGTTTGAGACGTGTAGCATGAATCCGACCAAAGAAATTGAGGTTCAAAAATGGCCCAAATCGCTTCGAGAAAAGGATTAGGCAGTGCCGCCGTTGACTCGACTTGGCGGGTGCACTGTCCCGCACCAAAATCATAAAGGGTATAAGACTATAGGCTACCCGCTTTTTATAAATGGGATCCATGCTATGAAAATCTTCCAGCATGCTTCGTGTTCAAAAAGCAGTTTTTTACAGACCTTAATTGTGGTTTAAATGGACTCAAAAATTCAGGTCTGTACCGGAATTTGAATCGGGTTTCTGTGGATTCTCAATTAGGCGTCTTTCACACAGTCGGTTGTAACTTGTGTTTTGTTCTGTAGCCGAGCGACAAATGGTACGTCACGCGTAAACAAAAGGATGAATTCTTCACGAGGTGATTGACCACTTGGCCTATTGTGACTATACGGAATGAAACACAATGGAACTGCGATTTGCGGTCCGCTATTCCATATGCACGACTTTCCCACGTAACGGTGCTATCCTTGATATCGACAATTACTCCGGAAGTTTGTTCCGATGTTTATCATAACACTCTCCACCGAAGTAGCCTTATGATGACTAGTGTGTACTGTTCAATATCAGAATGACGTCATAACCGCGATGAGACAGGAAACTCAAAAATATTTACTGACAGTGGATAACGCTACCCTTTATATAATACCAAGGCGATTAATGGAAAGTTAAAGGAATTACATCAGTAATTACATTTTATACCAAGATTTCAAACCTATAATTTTGTTCGCTATTAATAAAAGCGGCTTCCTCAAACTGAAATTTGTTTATACCAACAGACACGCGAATTTTATCAAAATTTATCACTATTTTCATCAGGTGCAATCCATAGTGTAATTTGTCTCCCGAACATTTAGAGTCGTTTTCAGCAGCCGGGCCAAATTTTGGAAATGGGACATTCCATCGGGCCTCACGATCTACTTTCTTGTAAAAAGTATTAGGGTATTTTTATGAAGGAAAAAAACTCTATAAATGAAACATACATATTTAATGAAATATTAAAAATAAAATTATTTTAATATAACTATTGACCTTGTTTGGTAGAACTAACTGTATCAGTGTTGATGTTGAAATGATTGGAGGCTTCTCGCGAAAAGCTCTCAAAATGAACGTCCATCCTCGCAAGATCAAGCGAGTGATCATATAGATTTAAAATCAGCTTAACTTATTGTTGTAGTGCTTGATATCACCGTTGAAAGTTAAAGTTGAAGTATATAATGATCCAACACCGCGGGCCGCGTGGTTGCATACGGCGGGCCGCAAGACTTAGTTTCCCCCCAATTAGAATATTATCACCATTCCGTCAATGAAGAAGGTGTGGTGATTAAACCTTCACATTCTACAGAGTTCATGGGAAGTCTAATACTCCGAAGAGGCCAAACCATTCATGATTAACACTGGTTAGGAAAAGTGAATAAAAGACAAATTTTTCAACAATGTCTTACCTTTTTTGAATTGATTTTAGGGCTTGTCGACAACTAAGTCTTTAGAACTGGGACAGGAAGAGAAAGGGGTGGTCCTTCAGTCAATCCTGAAGTAATTAACTGTCAGTTTTGGACGTTGTGGACCATTTTCCTCAATTGCTGATAATACTGATAAATCAATAACGCCAAAGCAATTGAATATTTGTGCATTTATTGAACTCCCGAACGCGTTTCACTTCTTTTTCATAAGGAACACATAAGAGCATTAAAATATAGTAAACATTCCACATTTGCAGAACACTTACAGGAACACAACCATCACCCAACGAATATTGACATAGACATGCAAATAATCACCATTAAGGGGATACGGAATCGCCTATCCCCGCAATGTTAAATTATGCCTACTATAGGGAACTTTTTCTCACAAACTGCTGGAGCTAGAGATATTAAATTTTTTACTGTATGTGTATTGATATGTTGTAACAATATTGAAACAACAGTTTTTTGTCAAAGTATTTACTTACAGAGATATTTTATATTAACCTTAAAGTAAATTTTTTCCATCACTTTTCACTAGATTATTATCTCCAAATCTTTTGTAAATCAAGTAATTAAAAAATCGTTGCTGCAGTATGTAAAAGAAACCCATGTGACTGTATCATAAAAATATCAGGCTTCTAGGTTCACCAGTACCTAAGATAATGTTCCTAGAAGAAGTAAAAAGTAAATTTACGGGAAACGGAGAATGAAGATTAAAATAATCCTGATACGTAGTTAATAAGTGTGTAATAAAAGCGCAATAACCGATCTCACAAATATATAAATAAAATAGTTATAGTTCTACTAGAGCCATGTATGATATGTCATTTTAAAGGAGAAACTTGGCGGAGTATAATTAGTCGATAAAACGAAAATCGATTTTTTCACCCAAAATCCGATTCCGTATCCCCTTAATTAACAACAGCAAACCACAAATACTAACATTCCAAGAGAAGTATCACATACACAAATCACTAACAGAAGGAAAACAAATAATAAACGAATACACAAACCTGACACACCAGACACTATACAGAGCACTAAAAATAAAATAAAAGGGAAAACATGGATACAGCCAAAACAACATTAAACAAGGACACACAAAACCATAAAAAAAACTAATGATAATCATTTACATTTGAAAAAACGCGCCTATGAAATGGAAGAACGATTAAAAAACAAAAGAGCACCGCATAGCGACAAATAGTCGATAGTAAACAAAACGGACCGGCCATTCGTATTAAACATATAGTCAGCGCAGTGCACAGTTGTGATAATCAGTAATGAAATAACTATCTGGGAAATGAATTACTACTCACAAAGAAAGCTAAATTCACTACTGCTGAGAATGGACCCTAAGTAAATGCAAAAGACCGAAAAATGTAAGTAAATTATAATTTAGGCAATAATTCCATTGTACAAAACACAACATAACCAAATTGTAACATTTGTACGTAAATACCAGGAGAACCCGCTGAAGATGTTTCTGCAAAAGAAGTGAAACGTGTTCGGGAGTTAAATAAATTCAAAAACATTCAATTGCTTCTGTGTTATTTATTTATCAACCTGTCAGATCTTTTAAGCGTGTATGCGCGGAAAAGATGAGAGTACAAAACAGCTGCGATCAGAAAACCGGCCAGATTTTGGGCAATGTATTTATGAACACTCGTTCGTCGAGGTCGACAATGCGTAGTATTGACTGTGCGTTCAATCACAGATTACCTGGGTCGAGTTCGAACCGAGGAAGACATTTCACTATAGGTTCTGAAAATCTCGAAAATGCGTAAGGAATGATAAGACTCTTATAGTGATTGACCTATCGTATGCGGACGTGATTTAGTGTTTCGTGTTACTTAACTGTCGGCACAGCGTTTCATCCTCTGCCCTGCACTTACTTAGACACAATACACAAAACATGCAGTCTTCTCAATCACTTAAGTATGCACGCAACAAAACAGGATACAAAGGAACTAATTATTTCATCCTAGAATTGTGCGGATGGATCGAAATAGCTGTGTGGACATTTCAGTATTACTGTTGCCAAAATGTAAGCATTAGTTATTCACACTGATATTACGTAATAAGAAATGGGGTTAACGATTGAAAAGCTGAAGAGCAAAGTGAATACTCTTCATCGCTTTAACTTTGCCAATCTGTAGTTAATCTGGCAATTCCTCTCCCATTTCAACTTATGTTACCAGGCTTCTTCTTCCTCCATAACTTGTGTCCCCTCATTGCCTTGACCTCCCTATCCTTCTGCATTTTGCAAGTCCACACCGTTCCAACGCTTCCAATATACATACTCCGTCTTTCCTTCAGTAGTGATCACAGTCATTTTTCCATTATATAGTTTTTTACAGGCCGCAAAACATTACAATTTTCTCTTCTTGAGAGGTTCTTCTAATGATCAACCTTTTTAACTTCTAAGAAATTTATGAGGTATGAAAATCACAAATTAATTTTGAATAAGAAATTTTAAAAGAAACAAACAAATCTCAGATTTAATAAACACACGAATACCATAAGTCGTTACACTAAACCATTAGTTTATTTTGGATAACTCTACAAAAATTACCGCTTTTGTCAATCTTCTCCATACTGTCGTGTGTGAAAAATTAAAAAATTCAGATCTACTACAAGCCTATACACTCCCAAATAAAATGACTTTGAAACTATAACTGTTCCACGGACCGTTATTGATATACAATGATGGTTGATGAGTTTTTGTCAGCATTCAATTCGATATCTCAGTTGTGTATGTAACCAATACCCTAAAAAACTATTCTGCACAAATTGAAATATTATTTTTCCTAATTACTGTGGGCAAAATAAAAAAGTATACTTACAGATACTGCCTCTGTAATAATTCAAGACATTACAAATTATAAAAAAATGAAAATATGAAACGACAAATGATATACTTTTTTACATAACATTGAATAAGCTGAAATATAAGTTTTTGTTTAATGAAGCATAGTGTTTAAGAGACTGAGCTTTTAATATTGATGATTCGATCAAAAATTCATGTCTGTAGTTTCCTGAAATAGGTTTATTTAAGAAATTATCACAACATCAAAGTAGAAGGATATTTAGAGAATTACTTACTGAATATGTCTGCAGGAACCGATGTTATATTACAATGAATACCAAAGCCAATAATAGTTTTTAAAGGCTGTGAAATATGAACAAAATGTCAGTGGAACAGAGTACTAAGTCAAATAGTGTTTTAATTATATATTCAGCTGCCTCTCAGCGTACAGAATGGATAGTTAATTGGCTCATTATGTATCTGCTTCCAAGTATTCCTTTCCTCCGGTGAATGAAAATGTTTTAAAATAAAGTTTTGGCACTAAGCAGTGTTTGTTGAAGCTGAAGAGAATATTTTTGTTTCTCGGTTTTATAGTGGGACTACCATGGATTCCTGTTCTGTAAGAATAAAATGCAGGGACTGTTATATGTTCTCCCGTGATTACTCTTTCCTCGAAACCCGTTTAGGAAAGGTCAGCTGCACCGCATACCGGAAAATCTCATTCTGTTGTAAACGTTGAAAGATTTACGACTGAATAGAAAACAAAAAGGATTTTTTGTGTTGCTTCGTTAACGTTTGATTTGCTTCAATGGTTTCTATTTCTAACATAAATGCTTAAACATCAGTAGTCGGGATTACCAAAAGTTTGATTGGAGATGAAAGATGCATCTCATTTATACAATTATTTACTGTTTAGTTTGTACAAGAGGAATACAAATTAAAGTTGTTGTCTTTAACCGCAATATTGAATACAGGCTAATTCACCAAAATAGAAGCTAAATGCTTAAAAATGATAGTGGAATAGTATGGGGCCTACATTTTGGGTGTAAAATACAGGAATTTAAGGGGATGTAAAGAAGGAATGTTGTTTCTGCGAATTACTGCAGAACGCAAACAATAACTGATATGCCTTCATTGTTTATAAAGTGAATACGTTAGATATATAAGATATAAATATATATACATGTAAAATAATGGAAATAAGGTCCCAGATTAGATACTAGGTACTGGATCATGTTGTATATGGGAAAATTAATATATAAATAAATAACTGATATGACAAAGGAGCTGAAATGGGATTCATTGAAAGTTAGAGGAGACTGAAGAGAGTCAAGGGTGTGTATAAGGCATATATTGGTGATACGCTTCTATGACTCTCTTCACCCTCCTTGGTTATTTAAACAATTATTTTATCATTCGTAGGTAAGAGAATCAGAGACAGAAATAAATTACCAATGGAAGTGATGAATAAGTTACCAAAGACGCTAAAAGAATTTAAAATCAAATTTCATAGAGAGAAAAACTAAGGGGGGGAGGTACAAGAACGGGGGTAAATGGGTGTGTAGGGAATTTGTCACTGGAGCGTGCACCCCATCGCAATTAAATTACGCCAGATTATATCAAGAATGGGGTTAACAGTTATTAAGGATAAAACACAATACATATTAGCCGCAAATGCAAAGAATTTTGCAACTAAATAATAAAGAAATGTATTCACCTTGAATATATCTGTTATTAACTTACAAAAATCTTTTGTTACGATGCTCGAGAGTAAGTATCATCTTGGTTAAGAAATTGTGTCTGTAAAGAGTGTTCCTTTTTTGGGGATCTCTTGACACCGTTTTCTACTATCTGAATTGCTGTGACTTTTTTTTTTTTATTTTTTTTTTTTTTTTTTTTTTGTAATACAACCACTGGAATTATAGGATATCATCTTGAAACCGAATATCCCACTCGATTTCGCAGTCTTGCCGTTTGGGATTAGTCAAACTATTTGTTCCTGTTTATTTTAAATTTATTCTGTTAAAAAGATTGAGATTTGCAACCAATTTGACACGAACTACTGTTTGTTAGGTGTGAGCAATGTACGACAGAGACATGTAATTACTTAATAACAGCATCCAGAAAATAGTACATGATACAGAATGTGTATTTGTAATTAATGATCGCAGTGCTACGCATATGTTCAGTGTTGTGATATGTTCCTAAAGATCTGAAAAGAAAATTCTGGACATTCATTACGTTCTTATACAGTGGGACTTCTTCATTTTTTCTATCATATTTTTTATTTGGCTACTAGACTTTATACACTTTTTTAAAAAAGAGAAGAAACTGTCTAGCTTAGAAATGAAAGTCGTAGGTAGTTTATTACGGAGAGAGGCAGGTTTACTATTTTAAAACTGCAGAGTTGTGGTGCTAAATTTCTTTCTGAGCAACATTACACCATACTGTTCTGTACAGAAACCAGCCAATTATAGGAGTGAAGTAAAAGGAAGTTTTTTACACGGAAACAACGACACGTTTTAGCCATTCCGTCAGGTTATTATGTGATGTTAACTCCGCTTACGCTCAACGTTCTCCGTTGTCAAATGTCACAAGACCCACAATTGCTGACCTCTGATCCGTTACGTTGCAATAATTATGATCTGCAAGAACATCGTTGTTTCTAACAGCTGTACAACACTACATTTCCCTTTGGGAACACGCAGTTATAAAATGACGTATTCTGAGGGCCAGACACATGCCCATAGGATCGGAAATTAAGCTTTCGTGACGTTTGAACAGATTCTAGCAACAAAAATAAACAACTTCACTCATAATTTCCGGGCTGAAAGGCCGTGGTCGATAAGTAAAACTTTCCCCTGACGTTTCGTCTTCAACTGCGGAAGACATCCTCAGAGGCTAAGCGGCACTGCAATGAGGGCACGAAGGTCGCCGTATATAAGGCCGGTGTAGAGGGCGCCACAGTACATCACGTGACGTCGGCTGAGCGGCTACCTCTGCTAATACCAACTTTATTGATAGAAGCTAATCGATTGTTAACGTGCTGATGCAATGTTGAAGTCTAAATTGTGTCTAATTTAACACCTTTCTCTTTTCTATTAAAATTATTGCGATGTTTATAAATTTCAATGGCTTCTCTATATGTACGAACATAGTAGTGAGAAGTTTTTGATAAAACACTGGTCTCGTTAAATTTAATTTCATGGTCGCCCTCTTGGTAAACATGTTCAGCTACGGCCGATTTCTGTATTTGTCCCAGGCCGAAATTTCTCTTATGTTCACTCAGACGAATGTTGACACTTCTTTTTGTAGTGCCGATGTACACTTGTCCACAACTACATGGAATTTTATAGACGCCCGGTGTATGCCAAGGATGTCGTGCATCTTTTGCAGATCTTAAGAATTATTTAATTTTCCTGGTTGGTCTGAAAATAGTTTCCACCCCATATTTGTTCAGCATTTTTCCAATACGATCTGTAATCTGACTAATAAACGGAAGAAACACTTTCCCGTTGGATAGTTGTGGTTTCTCCGAGGATGTCTTCCGCAGTTGAAGACGAAACGTCAGGGGAAAGTTTTACTTATCGACCATGGCCTTTCATGAGTGAAGTTAACACCGGCCGTGAAAGCCTACATTGAAAAATGAATAAGTTCAATATATTTACACATCATACATTCTGTCAGGAAAGTATCGGGAATCGATCATTGAAAAGTCTGCTTAAAGGGATTGTCAAAATCCTTTTTGTCGTGAAGATGGCTTTTGTGGAATTGTATTTTAAGAATTGTGTTTAGCAAGCTGGGAGATGATTAAATATCGATTTGAAAATTTTCCGTGTAAGTAATTGTGAATTGGTGTAAATGAAAATTATTTTAAGTAGAGAAAGTCTGTAAATACTATTTAATATGCAAAGTTGTTGTAGGCCATTTTTCCGCAGTTGCTCAGTAAATTAATGAATAAATGACGCCAATGCAACTGTAATATGTAGGTTTATTGTCGTACGCGTTTCGCCTCTCCTCGAGGCATCATCAGCGACGAATTATTTTAGTGGATTTCAGGATAGTAACCACACATCTTTGCTTTCTCTCCAAAGCATGTTTCCATTACAGCCATTTGTCTTTGCTGTTGTGTACGGGATATAAACATTGCGTCTTCTACAATTCGCTTGTTTTCGGTGGCCATCTTATTTGCTTCAAGAAAATAAGATGGCCACGTGAATCTGGACGTGTTGCGGTGGGGAGAGTAGGTATAAGCCCCGCGCACACGTTCGTTTTTTAACGTAGCGGTGACACTGCGAGCACGCAGCATCCGATGCACATGTAGCATGCGTCAGTAGGCGGTCGGCCGCTGGGAAATGGAAGTTTGTTGTAAGAGGCAAGTCATTTTGGCGCACTTTTCTATAAAAATTTCTTAGAAGTCAATGATGTATGAATTAAGAAACCATGGATGAGAGGATAGATATCTGTTTTATAATTATAGGGATAATATTTACTTTATTCATTATAAATGGATTTTTGAAAGTATGTAACTATTTCAAATGAAAGGTAAGCAAATAATTGTTCTGCAACACAGTTATTTTTGCCAATTTATTTACGACGAACGTGACGCGTTTCGAGAAATAATTATCATTTTCAAACGCAGTTTAATTATATTTCTAGTGTGAGTGCTGGATGTTAACACTAGTTTTCTGTGTGTTTCCTGTAAAACGATGATGTGGAGTGTTATACTATACAGATTTTGCAACTAAGAAGTGGAAGTTAACAAATCAAACTTACATTTTATAAAAGCTTCTTCAACACAAAAACACAGAAACTCACATGTGCACTTCCTGTGTTTTTGTGTTGAGGAAGCCTTCATAAAATGTAAGTTTGATCTGTAAATTTCCACTTCTTCTTAGTTGCAAAATCTGTATAGTATAACAATCCACATTATCGTTTTCCAGGAAACACACAAAATGGTCTTTCTTCAGAATAATAAAATTATTGGATATTGAAAAAGGGGAAAATTACCTCATGGAGTATATTATAAGTTGTGCGCTCCTGTGTAGAAATACCGAGGGATGAATGAACTTAACAATTTACATAACAGTTATAGATAGTTTTTTAGCCACTGGTTTATCTTGTAATTTTATTTGGTTTCTCAGTCCGTATTCAGTTTAAAAAGGAACCTAAGTCATTATAAGGATCTGGCCACTTACAGCCACCCATCCGTGTACGTTGTTTTTGTATGTTTTACCTTTTATTGTGTTACATTTGTAGTGTGGTTGGCCATCATACACAATCAGCAAGACATTATTTCGTTTTAATTCCTTTTAACAAGGTTGTGCGCTTTACAGCCAACCAGACAGCGTTAAATTTTTGGTTTAATGGCCCTTAAAAAACTATGTTCTTAGTGTTTTATTTTGCTGCCTGTTTAGTCGACCTCTTTACAATTGGCCATGTAGATAAGTAACTCCCTTTATTTGAGCCACATTGACAAGCCAATTGTTTTTTGAGTGCTAATGACCTAGCTGTCGACGCGCCCTAAAACCGGAATGGCAACAACAACAGTCTACAGTAAAATTAAAGAATCATGATAGATTCAGCATCAGTTAAAAGGGTGTGACACAAAGTTATAGTCTCTCCCAAATGATATTTAACTTGAATCTGAAGGAAACAATAGATCAGAGGTTCTCAACCTTTTAGGAATGCATCTCCTGCCCCTTCTGGACTATCGTTTGAGGTTACACCTCCCCGTACCTTAATATTATTTTGAAATAATTACAAAAAAGTTATTTATATTAGAATACCAAATTAAAGTGTTTTATAAGTTGTAATATATATATTAGTGAACAAATACAACAGTTTCAATTTTTGTACTATTTTCATAAACATTTTCTAATTTCTTGCATGTTTCTATTTTTAACGCTCAAAATCTCCCACGTCTCGCCAGGAGGCTCGTCTGCCAGGTTCCTTCAATAGAGGACTTGCCAGCAGGGGACTGTTCAAGCTGGTGTAGGCTCTGTAATGGTGTGCAGTTGGAGTGACTTGGGACCCCTGATACGATTCTGACAAGTGACACTTACGTACGCATCCTGGCTGATCACCTGCATCCATTCATGTCCATTGTACATTCCGACGGACTTGGGCAATTCCAGCAGGACAATGCGACACCCCACACGTTGCTACAGAGTGGCTCCAGGGACACTCTTCTGAGTTTAAACATCTCCGCTGGCCACCAAACTAGCCAGACATGAACATTATTGATCACACTTGGGATGACTTTCAACGTGCCGTACCCCCTCGTACTCTTACGGATTTATGGTCAGGCTTGCAGGGTGCATGGTGTCAATTCCCTCCAGCACTACTTTAGACATTAGTCAAGTCCATGCAAAGTCGTATTGCGCACTTCTGAGTGCTCGTGGGTTGCCCTACACGATATTAGGCAGGTGTACCAGTTTCTTTAGCTCTTCAGTGTAATAATATATACAATTAAAGAAATGATTGGCCAATGGTAATTGAGGTTAGTAACAAAAGTTTTAGACTTCGTTATCAAGGTATCTTGAAATTACGGCATCAGTTCTTGATCCATATCTAGTTGTAGGTTCAGTTGCCTTATTATTGGTTTTAAAATCAAATTCTTGTCCAAGGATGTTGTCAGAGGGATGAAATCATTTTTTTTTAAATTAACATTAAAATCTCGCGCTAAAATCATTGAAGTATTAAACATGGTGTTATCAAGGTATCTTGGAAATTCGACGTCAATTGTTATTCAATATCTAGTTGTGTGTACAGCTGGCTTATTATTGATTTTCAGATCAAATTCTTGTTCAAGCAATATTGTCAGAGAAACTGAATCGTTTGATGTAAATTAACATTAAAATCTTCTGCTATAATTATCGATATAAATTATCTCCTAAATCTTTCAACCTTGGCGACTATATATGAGTTACCGACGGTGTAAAAGTTTTAAGATTTGATTTGGTGAAATATACGCAGCAACCGTAAGGAATTCTATCCCATAGTTCATTTTAACTTGAGAAGGACAAATATTACAACAGCTTTTTGGATAGCATTAGCATTTCGTATTGTAAGTTCTATATTGAGCTGGTAGTAGAGAGGGGTGGCGGAGAGGGGGCATGACGTCATAAGAGAGCGTCATGCCGTTTGTTATCACGGCATATGAGTCGGTCTACCCCTAAGGCGCACCAATAGATGTTTCACATCAAAAAACAGGGCCCTATAACTTAGTGGTCCTTATTGACGTTTTACTGATCCTAAAGTTGAATGCATTTTTTATTTAAATTGCACTTTCGATTTTTGTCTATTTGTTACTAGTATTTAAGACGGTAGAACTATTCTAGATCCGTGAGTATACGCTAGAAACGATCAAGAGCCTACACCTAGCCAGGGGTGAAATAATGATTAGATGTACTCATTATTCTCTCGTGCTGCTAGGGGTTATGATGTAAAAATACCCTCAATCACCCAAACTTTTTTGATCTGCTGAATTTAGATGATATGTAGCAGTGCTTTAAGATGCTTAAAGTAACAGCAAACTCCCTCACCGGCCAGTGGTAGGTCTGATTTGACGAAGGTTCGATTACTACCTCGTCGTCATGGCACCGTGACTGCTTTTTTTAACAGGCAGGGAGTTGGTGGAGTATTTTTTCCGTGGACATTGCCTCCAAAAGTATTTGGGTGATGCAAGGCTTCTCTGTCGGTGTGGCTTCTCGGTGGCGTTTGGTTATGTTAACTCTGGTTAATGGTCTCTTATGACGATCAATGGTGATATGATAACGACCGATGTTGTTTAATTCTGGGTTATCGCTTCGGTTTGAATTTGTGTAAAATACCTCTGCCAGTTGTCGAAATCTGTGATGTAGATATGGAATTCCTGTAGCCTCATGCAGAGCGTCGGTGGGAAATCTTGCTGGAAGGTGCAGGACTGTTTTTAGTGCCCTGTTTTGTATAGCTTGTAGCCTGAGTATGTAGCTGTCGGCAGCGTATGCCCACACTGGACAGATATATTCAATAATTACAGATCTTATTAGGGTTGTATACATCTTAACGCCAGTGTTTGGGGCTAAGTTGTTGTTATCTCTGTTGAGTAGCGAGTAGAGGCTGTGTAGCCTCGCGCTTGCGTTCCTGCGGACATCATTAATGTGAGATTTCCAGGTTAGTCTCCTGTCTAGCAGCACTCCCAGGTAACGAGCAGTAGGTGACCTGGGTATGTCACTACTGTGAAGGCGGTAAACAGGGTCCGGTTGACGTTGACGACTGGGCCCAAGCCTTTTGCTGATCATTATAGCCTGAGTCTTGGCGGGGTTAATATTAATCCTCCATCTCCGGGCCCAGATCTCCGTTACCTGGAGGATTTCCTGTAGGCAGCGAGTGGCTAAAATTCTGATGTGGCTAGCTGCGAGGTACGCTGTATCGTCAGCGTATGTTGCTACCGAAACTCCATTGGTAGTAGGGACATCGGCATTATACAATGAACTAGCTGATAACCGCGACTTCGTACGCATGGATTAAGAATTTCTTTGTCAGAATTGTTTATAAAAAGTTGTTGTTTAGCGAAGGATTGGTCCCAAACAACACCGAGTCGGCATAATATGACCGGAAACTCATCACTATATCATTCTACCATTGAACCTGTCTCCTGAAGAGAATCAATTTCCAACATATTTAAAAACAGAAAAACAAACGAATGTGAGGGGATGTGGGAGAGGGGGAGGGGGTGTTAACTAAGGGCAGCTTTATTTCAGCTTCAACTTTTCTTCAGCATGAGCATGCTTGGGTTCTAATAACTTAAGCTGCTCGTTCTCTGCAAGAGCTACATCTTAGGCCAGTTTACGCCCGAAAGGCATGTCCAAAAAGAAGGCAAAATAAATTGGTGCCAGAAACATTTAAGCAGACACAGAGAAAATCGACATCTGTACTAAATTATACGTTTTTTCTCTAAACGAAATTTACTAACAAATTATACACTAACATAATGCGCGAGAAGCATAGCTTGAGTAAACGACGTAACATTTCAGATTAACACACACATCCGTCTCTCCGTCACTATTCGATAAGTTATCAAAATTTCGTGACTACAACTGTTAATCATACCAAAAAAAAAAAATGTTCTGTGCCCTCCCTACAGATTTTCTTGTCAGAGTCCGTCAATATCGGTATAGGCATTTAGTTGTCAAAACGTAACATAAGACAGAGACTTACTTCCACATTTGTAGTATTACTACTGCAGATCACACACACACTGACTACGAATCACCCCTGATGGATCAATATAACGTAAAAAAGTGTACACCTACAGCATTGCAAGACTACCTACGATTTGCCTCCGATTGCACCCCTAACTTTGTAATATCTACAGTTTAACATTCAATCCGATTAAATGACGGCCCAGGCGTGGATCTTATGATCAAAAACAATTTTTAAAAATCTTCGCCTCCACTTAGATTTAAACCGGACACCACGACCCAAACATTAACAAGCAAGTGCTTTAACCACTGAGCTACCTGACCACTACACGGAAAAACAGTAGAGAGACCTCGATATCCAGCGCGTTTGTCTATCGCCGTATAGCAATATTTCGAAATTATAAGACAACATGTATTATTTATACAGATAATTTTTTCAACCAAATGTAAACAGTATTTTTCTCCTTGTTTTAAAGGATAAGTGTGTAAAGTTTCATCGAGATCGGATGAAAACTGTGTGTTTGTATGAAGAAGAAATAAACCAACAAACAAACGTACATTCATCTTTATATAAAGGCGGACCCAACACTGAGCCTTGGGGAACTCCTGCTTTCATGTTTCTGACACTAGAGTAAGCTCTATCGACTCTAACACTAAAAGTGTGGCCGATCAAGTATGATTTTATTATCTTCACGTATGGACCCGGGATACCCTGCTCATAGAGCTTAAGTAGGAGGCCCGAGTGCCATTCGGAGTCAAAAGCTCGGGAGTGTCTAGCATCACCATGACACAGAATTGTTTATGGTTGAAGGCTTTAGTGGTCTAATGCATTGGAGGGAAAGAAGTAAACAAACTGCATTGCCACGGGGCCCCGCTTAACCTTGGACGGCGTGCTTAACGGATTCGACGACAGATTGCTGTAATTCGTGGTGAGGAGCGCTCTTGTGAGTTTTATAAATACCGGCCCCAGGCTGGAGGCCGCCCCGTCGCCGGTTACGCAAGCTGACCGACTGGCATCCTCGACGCGCTTTCGCCTCTAAGCCGGCGACTAATGGCTCCTCAACTTAACCTAGTCGGAATGCCGTCTAGTGACACGCAGCGTCTCTGCAGGCAGCATAAGGTTCCACATGTTCCCTGGCCCATTTGCGTTGCTTAGATCTCTAAGGAACAGAGACTTAGCTACATAGATAAAGGGATAATCTATACCATGATGAATCTTAAAGCGATCTGTGTGTGTCTGGGAGTTTGAAATGGCATGATAAAGAAACCACCGCTGCAATTTGGTCCATATTAAAATCTGTCTACATTTGGATGAAAAATTAACTGTATAAATAATACATGTTGTCTTATAATTTCGAAATATTACTGAACGGCGATAGACAGACGCGTTGGATATGGAGGTCTCTGTACTGTAATGATTTATATGTACCGGGGAACGGAACAAGAAATTAAAATCATTTTGAGATGGATCAAATAATCGCCACAGATAGTTCTGTAATGACATAAGCACACATTTCAAGAAATACCGACAAAAGATCTCTGGAGTCTGTTTAGTTTTCTGAAATGGAGTACATTAAAATAAACACAATACGTGAATCAAAACAAATAAGCATTAGCAATATTTAATTTTTAACATCTCTGCTCTTGATGAGATGCCGACCTAACATGATTATACTGATGTTTGGATTGTTTTATTCCGTATCAGTGCAGCTCTATGATAACCGTGGTGTTGTGATAACCTTTATGAGTTTACATTCATTGCTGCAGAAACTATAATTGGGGGCAAGGATGTGTTTATAAATGACCGCTAACGTTATCGCATACGGTAACTATTGTGTTGAATTATATCTGAGGCACATTTCATTTTGCTTTTGATATACACTATTATTCGAAAAATATGTCCTCAGGACAAATTTCTGACCTAAGGGCTAATTGCTTCTCGGTACGCCATTATTGGTTTGATGCAAACCTACGACCCTAACGACGCTAACCTCTTTTTTCTCAACATACCCCTTACAACTCACGTCCTCTATTAAAATTATTTAAAATAATTACTCTTCACACACGGAAGGCAGACATTCCATTGGCGTCAAACTCCAGTGTAAATAAATCAATATGATGATAAAACGTTCCAAGCCTATTTAAATATCTGTGACATAAAAAAATTTGTAGCAAATCGAGACAACCTGATTTGGTATTTGTTCAAGAGATGAATTTTTGGACACAATTGTTTCTAGCGTATAATCTTCTTATATATTGTTATTATTATTATTATTACTCCGTTATTCACTAAAAGTGCTAGGTGGAGGGTGTGTAACCATTTGTGTATATGAAGGAATATACGGGATTTGGCGGGAGGTGTCCATGGGATATTTTTAGGAACCATCCTGGCATTCGTCTGGAACTATCTGGGAAAACCATGGAAAACCCAGATCAGGATTGCCAGAGCGGGTTATGGATACCTACTTCTATCGAAATCTAAGTTCTCTCGCTCGATAACTCCTGCTTATTTCACTTCCTAATAGCTCGTGGAAAAATATATAGAAATGGATCGGTTCTGCCCCTGAATTCTGTTATTTTATTTTCTCGGTCATTCCTTGATATGAATGTTGCTGGTAGTAATATATGTTTGCTGTCATCCTGAAATAGGAAAGCCATGAATTTTTCAATCAACTTCTGCCCAGAGCAACGACTTTGGTGTTCCAGGTCTTCCCAACCTAACTCATTCAACATCGCACTTACGCTTTCACTCCAGCTGTATATACCAGTCAAGAATCGGGCGGCTCTTCTTTGGACCTTCTCCAAACCATTCACTAACCCCTTTTGATAGGGACCCCACACTAAACAACAATATTCTAAGTGAGGGCGCACCAGAGCTTCGTATACAATCGATTTAACTTTCGTAGTACATTATTTAAAATTACGACCAAGAAATCGGAGCATATGATTTGCTTTCCCATTACTTTCTCAATATTTTCATTCCACACGAAATTATTACGAATACCCCTACGTATTTAGCAAAATCTATCGTTCTAAGGACAGTGCCATTAATTTTATATACAGAGCTAAATGGTGTCTCTTTTTTACGTGTACGCCTCATTTGACATTTTTAAGCGTTTAATTCCAGCTACCAGTCTTTGCCAAAGCTATTATTTTCATAAAATCGGCTTGTTATTACTTCAAGATAAACAATAACATCATCGGCAAACTATCTTTTTTTCTCATATTACTTCGAGCAAATCATTAATGTATATGAGAAACAACAGAGGCTCTATCTCCAGCGGAATCTCGGACCTCACTTCGGTCAGTGTAGAACGTTCATCTTCGTGAACCACCCTTCAAAAAGTCTGCAACCCAGTCACATATTTGCCATAACTACGAAGTTTCTTAAGTAATCTTGTGTGAGGCATAGTGTCGAAAGTTTTTTAAAATATAATAGAACTAAGTCAACCTGGGATTGCTTATCTATAACAATGCGCAGCATCTGTCTATTCTGAATCCATGTTGACTTCGATTTAAAAGGTCCTCTTCATCCAAAACAGCATGAAACTTGAATAGATGATATGTTGTAAAATCCTGTAAAATATTGATGTTATCAATATCGGTCTATAATTCTGAGGATCATTAACATTCCCACTTTTAAATACTGAACTTACGATGGAGGTCTTCCACTCAGCTGGTATGTTTCATTAAACCAAGGAGGTGGTATATAATTTCATCAAATACGGCACAATTTCCTTTGCGTACTTAGAGCAAAAACTAGTAGGAATACCGTCTGGTCCAGGAGCCTTATTGGTTTATAAATATATATGGTATTCAGTACTAAGTCTTATAATAAACTTACTGGTTCAGATAAAACGTCTTTTCCAACAAATTCCGTTAGCAAGGCTGTCCCTATAACGGTATACCTGTGACGAAGGTTTTTTACGTCTAGTGCAGTATGACTGTTGCAGAGAGGATTTGTCACCTGTCCGCTACTTGTTGTCCGCCAAGGCAACCCGGCTCCTCTTGAACGTCCTTGTGTCTGAGTAAGTTACTTGTCTCTGTCAAAACCCTCGCATTATCTTCCATACTCTGACGACGGAAGCATCCTGGCTGGAAAACGTTTCTTTCCCCTGATTCAGGTTCAGTCGCAATTGGTTCCAACTGTGGTTGTAATGGAGATCATCGATGCTGATGCGGATGTTCTGTTCTTGACATCCGCGGATGCGGATCTTTTACGGAAGCGGATGTGGAGGCGGAAAAATTAATTTATAATTGTTTAGATTTCAATATTTTATCAAAAATAAACTTAAAATCTAAATAAGTAATTTTTATGCCAAATTGTACATTTTGTAATAAGTCTATTTCCATATAATACTGCCAAATTGATTGATTTTTTGCCTCATCTTGCGACAGAAAAATACGTGGGATTAATTCACAAGTTGATTAAATTATTTACGTAACTACGCATGCGTCTAAAAACAATCTTTGGCAAAAACTTTGCGGAGCTCGCTGTTCGACTAATTCAGGCGTCAAGCACAAGCCAGACTACCGCAATTCTCCGTGCCCACCACACGCCATTCCACCGCTCTAATAGCCCATTCAGGGTCCAACTTGTAGGATCTACGATGATCCCATTTTCCGATAAAGGACTTTTGATGGGCCCAGAAAGTGGTTGCAGGACTAAATTCAGGGCGAGTTGGCTGTTCTGGACTCCCAGACAATCAACTCGTGTCCTTTCCTTCCAACTGAAGCTATGACGCAGGGTCATGATTGCAAGAAATATCCTGGGAGTGTGCGATAAGGACACTGGTGTGATGCGAGAAAGTACGAGTGGAAAGAATTATTTGGAACATTTCGTTTGACCCCTCCTAGCAGCGTAAATAGGTTAGTGGTAGTTCAACACGGATGTTCTATAAGTTGTACCGTGAATAGGTCGCTTTACTTTACAAGAAAATTCAAACTTATAACTTCGTCATTTAGGTAATAACGCCGTTCAGTTCATTGTCGTAAGCTAAGCGACGATAGGCAGAATCTCGTATAAAGAGAAAAGAATAATATACATTGCAATGTAAATCAAATATCCGTTATACATTCGCATTAAAAATTGCGGATGTGGAGGTAGGATTTCCCGCGAAAGTTCCGCACTTGCGGATGCGGATCTCCGTTACATTCCTAGTTCAAACGAATAACGAGTAAAATCAAACACATTTATTCCTCCTATTATTAAGTCCCGTTGTCACTGCATCTTAATAAGCAATTTCCAGAGTATTTAACGAGCGATTACGATTCTTTAATAACGATTGAAAACTTCCACAATTTAATCAAAATGGTGGTAATACAAATTTAAATATGTTATTCAATGAGCCAGAGAGTATTGGATCCACGCCTGTCTGTATCATTTAACACACGTTGTAGTGCGTTCAGTTGATAGAGATGGCTCAAGGGCATTCTGCTCTATCCGCATTCTGTTGCCCTAACCTCTACATGTGCTGGGGAAATCGCACCAGCTGTCAATTTTACTCCTCGTCTGCATGGACAGGGAGAGGTTTGCTCGGAGGGGTAGGCGAAGGAAGAGAGTGGTGAGGGTAAGGGATGGACAGGGGGAATATGACCTTGAACCGCCAATTGAAGGTGAACAGAGAATAACATGTGCTTTGTTAGAAAGTATGTTTCCCTGCTCAGTTGAGGCATTTACATGCGTGGATTAAAAATATTCTCTTTTTTTCTTATGGCATTACGCCGCGTCGATGGCAAGATCATTAGAGCCGGGAAAGGACGGCGCAAGGAATTGGAAGGAACTCAACCATGGCCTTTTGAATGAAGCATCCCGGCAGTCACCTGGAGTGGGAGAAACCAAGGAAAATCCAGATCGAGATGCACTGAAGGGGATTCAAACCGACGTCCTCCGGAATGAGAGACCAGAGCGTTACCACTCGCCTACCACGCTTGGTGATTTAAAATCGATGTCGAAGATGACCTAAGTTGCACCACTTGAGAACACAATGTATTGCTCATACTTCCAACCGTAATTTTCTGTGGTTATAAAGACAGGGTTTCTTACTGGCTGCGAAATTCACCTCTATCGTACGTAACTACCCTAATGCGGTAGTCCTACCGGGTATAGGGGTCCTACAGTCTAACGTGGAATCTGAAACACGGAAGCGTTCTCGCATACTTCATATTACACAGCAAATTGTACCAGAGGTTTAGATCGTGTTAAGGGTCTCTGAAATTACCAGCCGACACGGGAATCTAAAACGATGACCTTTCTATCTCCAATCATACGCTGTAACCACAGAGAAACCAGACCGCTCACTTGCCACTAATACTTTGTACGCGAGGAATGGTTCTGGAAATCTGTGAAGAAACTGGGACCAGCGCTAACTTAAGTTAATATATTTCAGTTTTTCCGTACAATACGGTAAAACGGGAAAAGACTTTTGTTGTTTTTAATTATGTAAGTGATGAATTGTGTAATATGAAACAGAATAAAGTCTCATTTGCTTTGTCTCGTTTCAATAGTAAATAGTATGGCTTCTCTTGCCTCTCCGAAAACAATTATGTGAAGTTCACTTGCAAGAGTATCCTCTGCCTAACAAACACTCATCCAGCCCCGCTTGCTAAATTCTAACAAAACCCAACATCGTTTTCTTTCTGCCTACAGGGAAGTTAGTATTAATCGAGGTGACTAAACATCTCCACTAATACACTGTTTATGTTCACTCCACCATATATTAAGGTCATCCACACAACAAGGAATTATGGAACATTCCGTCCAAGGATTGCGCCGTTTCGCGATATTGACTCTCAAAATCCCATCAATACTACACTACGAAACACTGAATCTCCGTGATATAGCCAGGTCAGTGGCCAATAAAGGCGGACCCCACAAGTTATGCTTAAAAGGCTGAGTAAGCATGCTGTCGGATGTATGCCTTGCTGTACATCTTACAATAAATGACGAGAATTGGCACTGAACGCCGTTATTTTAACAGATATGTCAATACGAAAATTGTCCACTAATATGTAAAAATTTTTTAAAAAAAGGGTATAGTTTGTGGTTATAAAATTGCAACTGACAACATTATTCCAGCAGATACATCAATACAGAAAGTGTCGATTAATATACACACACACACACATATATATATATATATATATATATATATAAGATTAAAATTCGTATTTGTAAATTTGCACCTGACAACGTTACTTAAACATTAACAATAATTCAAAAAGTGTCCATAAATATGTATATATTTTTATTTTGTATGCCTATAAGCGTAGATTCTCCGTTTATAATCTAAAACAAGTACCATATTCTAAATAAACAGGCTAAAAACAAAGTTTTGAGTTTTTTAAATGTGCCTATGTACTGAAGAATATAATTTGATGATACCCTATTCATTTATTTGATTTTTTATTATTAAAATGTTATTACAAAAAACACTTTGAGTTTAAATTAATTCAAAATATTAATATAATTATGACGTATACATCAATAAAAAATTAACACATTGACTTGATACTCAGCAGAAATTTGAGGTTTGCGTCTCCATCGTATGGAACTCTCTTCTCTTGTGCTCAAAATAGATTAATTTTTCTCAAGTCTGCACCACTCAAATTCTTGTGTAAAAACGAATCCTTGCTATATTGAATCCTGAAACAGCTACATAAATTATTTCCAAACCGAATTATTCCTGGCCGATTTCAATTAGAACTTAATGCCAAAGCTACCCTTAAGATTTTTGTATGCCGGATACAATTGCAACTTCAATCGGAAATTGTTTTCTAGTGCATGACTGTGATCAAACCATAAATGTAACTACGTACCTCCTACGGAATTTAAACCGTTGACTCCTGTTAAACTGAATCATTATTACGAATGGTTTTAAATTTTTTGGTGAGTCGCACTATTTCAAGTGTTCCGTTCACCACGCCCATTTTAGTCCAGAGATTATTTCTGAGCATAACAGGACATTCATTGCAAGCATAAATAATAGGATCAAGCCCGTTGGTAAAAAACGCTCCTATTTTCTTGCTTGCCGGAATCCTGGCTATCGGTACTTTAATTTGCCTATATTTATGCTGATTGTATTCTTAGGTTGTTTGAAAAATTCCTCACCACATAATATCCTTGGATATAGCCACCTGTGGAAGGCTTGTGTCCACGGCCTTGCTGTGGAATCACAGACATTCATCAATTTTCTTCTGACCACGACCTGCGGGTGACCTCACCTTCAACCTCAAGAAAGAAATATTATTTTCTTCAGTAAACTGATCCATCTTTAATGGATTCTCGATCTTAAAAAATGAGAAAATTTAAAATTTTACAAGATTTTTTCTAGGTTGAAAGTTAAAAATGTATACCTCAATTTTATTTTCAATTCAAAAGTTCTTTTTGCTTTTAACTTTTGTTGCTGCAAATGAGATTGTTCGTCTGGCTTGATTAATAATCAGTTGATCAGAGAGGAATACGAAGGTCTTAGTCAACTATCCAAAACAATTTTTATGGAGTTTGTGTTTGATAACTATCTTTGATTAGAGGAGCGGTTTTACCTCTGGTTAACGTATAGAAGGGATCATAGCCGGCTATCAAGTCAGAGAGTTTCTTGCTTTGCTGGAAGCTAATCTTATGGACTGCAGTTTTATAAAAACTGATCAAACTAATATTGTATGTGAGAAAGATCAGGAGTAAAAACATTATTCCGTTAATGTCGAAGTACATACATACACAGTTTACGAATTATGTTGGTAGTTGCTTTAGCACAAAGAGCAGAGGCAGTTTATTTTTTTATTAATAAAAAGTGATAATTTAAATATTATTAAATTCAAAGTTTATAGATGTTTATTGATGAGATTTTTTTTCAAGCTTTTATTTTGGATCACTAAACAAGATAGCATTATTTAGGGTTAAACAGTTGGTAAAAGTAACATATCAGATCTTACGTATATTTACAAGAATTGTACATGCTCTATGTGGTAATTGTAAGAAGGAGTAGTAACACCGTAGGCATAATGGCTTGTCGACGTCGTAATCATTAGAACCGAGAGAGGATGCGTTTTTAGGAATTCAGCGATGGCCTTTTGGCGTAACCATCCGATCCGGACTTCACGTGGAATGATTCCATGAAATCCGAACTTACAAATGCTATATCTGATCAAACTATAGGCTCGTTCTTGTGACTGAGAATAAAAATATAATTACCTTCACAAACGTTCGTCAAGCTCATATTTAAGCAGTGAAACAGTTACGAATTACCGAGCGTTAGTCGGTGACAAGTTTGTTTTTCTTAACCATGTGTACACATTTCGTTGACCTGCATGTGGGACCAAATTTATCCTGTTTGGTGGAAAGAACTCTGTGTGTGCGTGAGTCTTTGAAGCGGGAACTTTCTCCCGGCAGACAATGCGTGAAGGTCGCAGTGTTAGGACAGCGGTGTTCACCTCACAACAGAATAGCACCTGTCCGGCATTTACACAGCAGCACTATCACGTCACGCACGGACTTACGCAAGTCCGCTGACGGACGCTCCTCCGGTAGGATGCGGGAGGAAGTGGCGGAGTTGTCACAAGAAAAAAGCAAAAATATGCGAACTAAGCATACACGGGACTTGAATTGGATTATCTATATCTATAAAACGAAAACCGGAAATATTGGTCATATAAAAACTCGGAAACTACGGGGCGGATTTCGATGGAGTTTTCACCGTTTTAAAGCTTAGAATCTTAATTCACTTGTCTGGCATGTCTTATGTTTCAACGTTAAATAATGTAGGAGCATTAAATGAAATTCTGAATGTAAGGTGAGAAATTCCACAGGAGGAATCACTAGATGCCGCATGCTCCGCACTAAACACACAACACAATGTCTCTGACCATAGCCTTTAATTAAAGCAATAAGATAACTTACAGTAATAACTATTTTGCACACTAAACAAAACTTTAAGTATTCTTTCTTTTAATTCGATATATTCAATTTTTAAAAGCCATAGCTTGAAGTATTCTTTACTTTAATTCGTGATAACAATTTTTAAACGACATAGATAGCCGTAAAAACAACAGAGATTTTCTTTAATCACGATCTGTGGACATTATCTCTGGCCTTCAGCATTAGTCTTCTGTTTACGATAATATTATTCCGGATTCACTTTTGATATTTTATCTGCAGAGTTAAAGGCGTTGGAGTTTCGAGCCACAAGTATATCCATTCACTTCGCAATTGAATCAAATGTGAGTTTTTAACATAATCTAGAGTTGTTCAGTAATGTAATAAGCTTGATATACATGAATCTTTTCGGACGAATGAAAATAGTATACGTGCAAATAAACTTCAGCCCACCAGTTTCTTGGTAGGGGGCGGGTGAATGTAAGTTTGCTTTAATTCAGAAAAAGTTGGTGCGTATTTTATGAAACTTTGTACAAATGTTTTGCGGGATAGGGTACGGTTAAATCTACGCGAACTATACCAGGGCAAAGCCGGGTACTCCGCTAGTCAGTTCATAAATCTGTAACACTGGTATCATGATACACTTAGATTCTTATTCCTATCTTTATATATAAAGATGAATGTATGTTTGTTTGTTTGTTTGTTCTTCATACAAATCCACAGTTTTCATCCGATCTCGATGAAACTTTGCACACTTCTCCTTTGAAATAAGGAGAAAAATACTGTCTATATTTGGTTGAAAAATTATCTGTATAAATAACACATTTACTATAAGGAAATCTGTATGAAGGGCACAGGATATTTTTTCCGTTATGATTAACAGTTGTAGACACGAAATTTTGAGACCTTATCGAATGGTGACAGAAAAATGTTTGAAATTGATTCCCATAACTTCGAAATACGGCGATAGACAGACAGGTTGGATGTGGACTTCAACGTACCGTGTTTCCGTGTAGTGGACTGGCAGCTGAGTGGCTAAAGCGCTTGCTTACGAGCGTCGTGGTCTCCGGTTCAACTCTCCGTTGAGGCTAAGATTTTTAAAAAATTGTTTTTGATCGTTAGAGTCACGGTTGGGCCGTCGGTTATTCGGATTGAATTTTAAACTGTAGATTTCACAAAGGTAGGGGTGCAACCTGAGGCAATTCGTAGGTAGTCTTGCAATACAGTAGATGTACACTTTTTTACGTTATATTGATCCATCAGGAGTGATTCGTAGTCAGTGTGTGTGTAATCTGCAGTAGGAAAACTACAAATGCGGATGTAACGCTCTGTCTTTTTATTACGTTCTGACGACTAAATGGCTATATCTTTGTGATGGAATTTTATAAGGAAAGCTGTATGAAGGGCACAGGATATTTTTTCCAGTATGATTAACAGTTGTAGTCACGATATTTTGAGATCATATCGAATAGTGACAGAAATATGTTGGAAATTGATTCTCTTCAAGAGGCAGGTTAGACGGTAGAATGATATAGTGATAGCTTTCCTGTCAAATTTTGCAGACTCGATATTGTTTGGGACCAATCCTTGGTTACCAACAACTTTCTATATTTAATTCTGGCAAAAAAAATAAATAAATCTTAATCCACGCGTACGAAGTCGCGGGAACGAGGCTAGTGAATAAATATTCCCTCAGAAACAGGGGTCAGTTTTACGTATGTAACATGTTCATTCATTCATCAGTGTTCTGCCATAACGCAGGTTTTCACATGACTGATCTCCATGATCTCCTGCCCTCAGCCCTCTTTTCCTTTGTTGCCACCCGCGATATTTTTCTTCTTTCTTCTACTCATTCTTCCATTCCTTCCAAGGCACTGCCCTCGCAACAAGTGCTCCATCCAGTAGTTTGCAGCAGTTTCCTCCTCTCACCAATCCTTTACATCATGTTCCCGAAGCTAGACAGCGGAGGACGATCCAGTGAAAGCGGTTTTTAGGCGAACTGCCGCCGTGGTAAAACCACTTGTCAACCCAACTGCTGGGTTGACTCCAACAGGAAGGGAGCTGTGTGAAGAGCAGTCAGGGATGACAAAAGAAATGGGAAGTATTGTGACAAGTTACAAGCAGCTCAGCTTTCTGAGGACTCCTCGCCGTTGATAACAACAGGGGTGCAAAAGAGTGACACCTTACTCCGATGCTTTCTTTTATCTGTTTTTATGGAATGCTGCCCCGAAGCTGGGAGTTGATACAAAGACTTACTTCTGGATTGTGTGTCGATGTGAGCAGACGGTCTGGCAAGACCATCGCCATCCTGCCGCAAGGCGTTTGTAGCGCAACTCATTGTCAGTTCAGTGCCGCCTGTGATGTCGACCTGAATTGTTCTGTTAATATACAGTGATTGATTTTGCTGGCGCTGTTATGTTATTGTTTCAATTTTTAATGATGGCAGGTTTAAGTGAACAACGTGCAGCTGTGAAATTTTGTTCTCTACTCACTAAAAATGCTGCTGAAACTGTTGTTGTTGTTGTTTTTTTTTTGTGTGCTGAAAACAGCTTACAAAAATGACACTATGGGATAAACTCAAGTAGACGAGTAGTTTGCCCTGTTTAAAAATTGCGACATGTAGATTGATGACAAATCTCGTTCTGGACGTCCATCAACTGCCCGAATCGACGAAAATATTGAAAAAAATTCGAGAGCTTGTGCTCTCAGACCGTCGACAGACAATTGATCAACTGTCAGAGATTAGTGTGTTATCGTATCACAATTCTGCTAATTTTAAGCGAAGATTTAGGAACGAAAAGGGTTGCTGTCAAGTTTGTTCCTCGGGCTCTGACTGACAATCAAAAAGAACGTTGAGTTGAAACATGTCGTGCTTTGAAACAACAGCTAGAAATTGATGCAGATTTTCTGTCAAAGATCAGTACTGGTGATGAGTCATGATGTTATGGTTACGACCCAGAAACAAAGCAACAGTCAAGCCAATAGAAGACGTCATTGTCAACCCGTCCAAAAAAATGTCGTGAAGTCAAATCAATCGTCAAAACAACGATCATATGATTTTTTGATGCCAAGGGCGTAGTTCAATCAGAGTTTGCTCCCCCACATCAGACCGTCATTCAAACCTTTTATTGGAAGTTTTAAGATGATTACGCAACAGTATTCGTCTAAAAAGACCCGATTTGTGGCAGACAGGAGACTGGGTCTTCGACCACGACAATGCACCTGCACGCATAGTTGTTTCTGTTAGGCTTTTTTTTTTTTTACTAAAAATAGCATGGTTCCGCCGACCCTCGCAGCTTTCTCGCCTAACCTGGCTTCGTCCGATTTTTTCTTATTTGCACGCATGAAAAGGGCCATGAAAGGATACAGATTTGACAACATTGAAGAGGTCAAGACAAAAATTTAGGAATTGTAAGCCATTTCTAAAGATGACTACAGAAAATGTTTCGAATAGTGGAAGGACCTGTGGGACAAATGTTTTAGTTGTAATGGAGAATATTTTGAAGGAGGTAAGGTTATTTTGTAAAAAAAAAAAAAAAAAAAAAAAAAAAAAAAAAAAAAAAAAAAAAAAAAAAAAAAAAAAAAAAAAATTGAAAATATATAGGTTTTAAAAATAATTCCGTTTTTTTTTGGGTACCCCCGCGTATCAGGGCCCTTAAAACACACCTGAGTTATTACCCTTATTGTTTCTGAATCCATTTTTGTGTTCATATAACCTATAGCGATATGTCATGTGTGGGGTTCACTGTTTAGTAACATTCAGGTTGATACAAGAATATTAATTAGTTTTTATGCTTTCGCAATACAGTACATCTAATAAGTATCAAAATCAAGACTATCCACTAAAGAGATTACTATAGGCACTTCTATATTACTTCCTTTTTCCATCCAGCGTATGTTCCTATTTTTCCTCAACATCCCATCTAAAATAATTCTATCCGTTTTTCATCCTCTCTTCTCAGTGTCCACGTGTCTGCTTCATAAAGTGTTACACTCCCTACGAAACATTTTCCAAGTCATTTCCACACTGCCTTTCTTCATTTACAGTTAAAAATCGCCTTTTGCTATTAAGTATGTAAGGTGTTAATTGAAAATAACATTCATCATTTGTATAAAAACAATTTTTTGTTCAGAAAATATGTTTATTGCTAACGTTTGTCTATTTTGCTTTGTGGAAGATAGACACAGGTTGGGTTTAAATCTTAGGATGATGCCAAGGATACATGGCATTATGAACAACACTCAGCTATGATTTGATTTATTTCCTGGGTTACTATTAACAAATTCTTTTATGGTCTGTCACGCACCGCAATTTCATTTTGAACTTAAACACCAGTCTCCAGTTTTTTTTATGGCTGTTATTCATAAAACATTTACGACGCTAACCGAACGAAAATGCGTGTTCCTTCGGTCAATATAACTGGTTGTTGATGCAAGGTCTGGAAGAAACTGTGAGGCGATAAAATGCTAAACATGGTTGTTGCGCAGTCTTCGTGGCCAAAAAAAGCTACTGCGTTAATTAACATGTATGGAAAAATGGCACTGGAAACCAACAAATTACCAGTTATTTCAGGTAGCTTTGAGATAATGTTTTTGTCTTAATTTTTATTGAGTTCAACTATTCCAATTCTAATTTTCTCTGAGAATTTGTCTAGAAGTTGACTAAATTACCGTATAAGAAACATCGTCAGAAAATCTCAAACTTCATCTTCCGAGAAAGTATCGTTTCCTCTTATGGCCGCCCATAAGTAATCCATGCTGGATATCGGCAGTCACATGCGTGGAGTGGTAAGTATAATATTTAAACTTGTTTGAGTGGTATTGATTATTGGTTGCGTTTAGTAGTTTAAATATTCAGTTAGCTGTACATTTGTGCTCTGCCAGTCACTCAGATAGATTCGAGTGTAGTGATTGTATCGATGCGTTGTTTAGTATCTAAATGTGTGAATTGAGCTTCCTTCATTGATGTTAATCAGTTATAAACAAATGCCTGTAAAATTATCACAAATTAGAAGCGAACTTGCAAAAATGACCGGAACTACCGAATAACGTACTAAAAATGGCACAAAAATTTGCGGAAATCTGATATAATTGAAAACAATTTGTACTATACTCTTATATACAGCAAATTGTTTAATTGGAAAGAATGTTTAATAAATTATAATGCATTTAATTCATTAAGCCGTTTGATGAAATTATTAATGCTGTGATAACGAAGAACAAATATATTTGAGCTTACTGATCAGTTACTTGTTGCATAGAAAACAGAAATATTTCGAATCAGCTTTACACACATACCCACTAATGTTTACAGGGTAGCATATTGGGACCATTGCTATTCATTATTCTAATGAATAATTGTGTTGATTGTTTACTATCTGAAATTAGATTGTTTGCAGATGACATAATGCTGTATAAAAGAATCAAAACGATAGAGGATTGTAAACAGTTGCAGGGTGATCTGGACAGGATATCTAATTGGGTTGGTAAACATGGAATGAAGATAAATGCAAAGAAGAGTCAGCTTATTAGATACACAAATAAAAAACAAAAGGTTAATTATGAATATAAGGTGGGGAAAGAATTGCTTGCTGAAGACTTGAAATGTAAATATCTTGGAATTACTTTTGATAACAAACTTAACTGGGCAGGACACATAGGACAGGTGGTAGGAAAAGGTTTCAAAGTTCTGCACTTGTTGGAGAGAGTGATGAGGGGATGTACGAGAGAAGTCAAGGAATTGGGTTACAAAACTTTGGTCATACCATTGCTCGAATATGGTAGTATAGTATGGGACCTTCATGTTACGTATCAAATACAGGAGTTGGAGAGGGTGCAAAAAAGGGCTGCTAGATTTGTTTCTGGAAATTATCGCAGAATGCAATCAGTGACAGATATGATAAAGGAGCTGGAATGAGATTCATTGCAAGACAGGAGGAGGATGAGGAGGGTCATGGGAGTGTACAGGGCATATACTGGCGATGAGGCATGGAAAGATATTGCAATAGGTATGAAAAGTAGTGCATGGAAGGGAAAAGATGACCATGACCACAAGCTGGCACTCGATTTCAGGCACAAGGGTGTGGGAAGATTCTCTTTTTTAGGTAAGGGTGTCAGGGATTGGAATGAGTTACCAAGAGAAATGATGAATAATTTACCGAAAACTTTGAAATAATTTAAAGATAAAATTTGTAGATGGCAATTGTAGGTAGGTGCAGGATAGGGGGAAGATGGGTGTGCAGGGAAATTGCCACCGGAGCCTGTGCTCCATTGCAATTAAATTAAATATATATATAAATATATATTTTTCATTGATCCAGTTTCGGTCTTCTGACAGAAAATGTTTCCTTTTTATTCCTCAAATGTATCAAAAATGAAAACACTTACAACCGTGTTTGTTCAGTTATCTCCTGGAATTAAAACTACTTTTAAACATTATCTTTTCGCTGCAAATCTGGTAGTAGGCCATCTTCTGCAGTTGTTGGTTAATAGATTATAAATCAAAATTCCGTCTGGAAACAACTGTTGCTGTTAATGTTATTTTATTCCCATACACGTTCTGCCCTTATGATGTGAGGCATAGTCACGGGCTGTGAATTTGTTTTACATGTGTTTCATTACATTTGACAAAAGCATTATAAATTATTAGATACATATTTATATTGTACTTACAGCTAGGGTGATGATATTTACATGGCGATCTGGAACAGCACTTTACAGATCTTCTTTTTCACAAGTAGAAAAATGTTTTACACATATTTCGGACTAAACACCTGGCATTATATCCATTGAAATATTGTCTGCAAGCTTCTTGTTGCATTTGTCTGCTACATAACATACATAACATGTTGTTTTGATGAAATGCGGTGCTACTGCTACCATTATTGTTTGTTAATGTATCTGTGTTGCTCTATTAAATTATTTCTCTGTTTTCATCAGCGTTTTTGAGTGTGCGTGTGTGCGAGTGTGGTGGTTATTTTTATTGAGTTGACCAGTTTGTATTAGTTTCCCTGTGTAATGTTTATTTTTAGTGAGTTAAACAGTGTTTTATTGGTTAAATTGGTGAATTCATTCAATAGTGATTTTCACATTCCTATGGCTTTGTGTATTTGGTTGTTTTCTTGAATTGTTAACAAGTGTTGTCTATGATTGTTAATTTTTAATATCATCATGTCTGTCTGTAGGGAAGTAGGGGGGTGGTTATGGTCTAGTAAATGTTCGGCGAATGTAGAATGGTTTGTGCATGTTATTGCTCTAATATGTTCTTTGTACCTTATGTTAAAGTTTCTGGATGTCTGTCCAATATATATTGCTTTACATTGTTGATATGTTGATTGGTATATGCCTGATTGCTGGTACAGGTTATTTTCAATGTTGGCGTTCAAATGTTTGTGTATTGTGTCATTTGTTCTGAATGCAATTTGCATTCCTTGTTTCCTAAATATGTTACGTATTCTGTGTTTGTGTTTATTAATGTAAGTCATGGTATACTATTGTTTATTAGTGTGGTTGATGGTGTTAGTGTGTTGACTGTCTTGTGGTATCCCCACACCATAAGGCAAGACGCGTATGGGAATAAAGTAACATTAACAGCAACAGTTGTTTCCATATGGAATTTTGATTTATAATTTATTATTTTTTCAATTGGAACATTTATATAGTTTAAGTTTTGTATCACTGTATCATTGCTTCCCAACAATATAATGAATGAAAAAATCATC
Organism: Vandiemenella viatica; assembly: GCA_031002005.1. Classification (NCBI taxonomy): domain Eukaryota; kingdom Metazoa; phylum Arthropoda; class Insecta; order Orthoptera; family Morabidae; genus Vandiemenella; species Vandiemenella viatica. The sequence continues at coordinate 153,730,581 of CM061914.1, read as the reverse complement.
TGCCACAATCACCATTTTATTTTTGTTTTAAAAAAGAATGTGACGACATATTAGGAAGTGTTAGGGAAAAAATATGATATGTCTTTGATACAATTTCTACAATTATTATAAACAACCCATATCAGTGTCAGAAGTTTTGTTTTTTGATATTTATTTTCTCATTATTTATACTGACTTAGTGAACATTCTGCTAAGTATCCTAAATGGAAGCAGTCAGATACAAAAACAGCAAGTTGTCACCAGTTATAATATTTATGAGACTGTTTTGAGGAAAAGTATCAACGCGTTGGTCTTGTGTTCCATGGGCCACTTGGTCCTAGTTAAGCCTCTCCCTAAGGGGGTTTAAAGTAAATATTTTGTTTGTTTTTCTGACTCCAACTATGGTGAGGCTTCCAACCGTCCCGTTATCATGATTCACACCAATAAGTTATATGAGTAAACAGGCAGTTGATGTTAATTTTTTTTAGCTGAAACATTATTAGAAATTCTCTGATTATTTGCTATTAACAATATTCCCACAAAAGCATAGTAGCATTTGAAAAAGTATGTAAGAAATACTTAATAACTAAAAAAGGCCAAGACATTTAAAAGTAGTTACTTTGATATATAGTTTACTTAAAAATATAAAATTCCCCTTTATACTAATGTATAAGGATCTTAATGTGAGGTTTATCTGGATTTTATCAAGATAATGCTATTGTATCTGATTCTTATATCAGTGAAAAATACATAGAAAGCAAACATAAAATCTAAATGGTAATTGCTAGTAACAAGGCCGAGCATTCGGTATTCCATCACTTCAGGGGGTAGTCGAAGCGGTCCCTCCATAAAGAGGGTCGAAAAGCCACGGTGAAATAAGGAAAATAGAATTTTTGGTCTATTCAATCCCATTTTACTACAGCATCTGCTTTTTTCGATTCACACTCACAGAATGTAATTAAGTTACAGTAAAGCGTTCTGATATAACATGTTGAGTAAGGCCACGAAAATAAAATAGAAGTAGGTATAAATAGTTGGCTATGTTATATCTACAATGCATATACTCTGTGTTTTATTTTGTAGTAGAAATAATGAAAAGTCGGTATGCTTGCATACATACATAATTTCCATAACAATTACGACTCATTGTACTAAACGGATTTTTTATTATTATTTTTTAATGGTTTCTTTGTTCTGCGTCTGTAAGAAATAGTAAAGGACCCCGACAGTTACTGATATGATAAAGGAGCTGGATTGAGAGTCATTGGAGGAAAGAAGGAAGGCGAAGAGAGTGGTAGGAACGTACAGGACGTATGTTGGTGACGGGGCTTGGAGGGATATTGGTCATAGAATTAGGAATGATGCTTGGAAGAGGAATGGCGATCATGACCACTAACTGGCGCTCGATTTCATGCATAATGGAGTTGGAAAGTTTTCTTTTGTTGGTAATGGTGTCAGCGATTGGGAAAAATTACCAAGTGAAGTTCTGAATAATTTACAAAAAAAGGTTTAAGGAATTAAAAATTTTTAATGGGAAAGTTAATGGGGGAAGAATTTGACACTGCACCATATAAGAAAATTTTAAAAAATAATATAAAATGGGGTAATTAGATGACTAGGCGAATTGCCACTGGATCGTTAGATCCATCGCAATTAAATTAATAACAATAATAAAGTTTTTCTCCACCATGTTCTTGGATTATGCACAAATCATTACGATTAAAACTAAATATTATTATCTACAATTATCACCGGATATTTTGCGTGGCTTTAAGTTTTTTCAACATATTATTTAGATTGAGAATGACGACAGTTATATTTCCACATTCCCGATATTGTTTTTACGTAGGATTAAAAAGATCATAATTTTGTAGTCTAATTTAACGGAAGAACAAAAAATTATTTTCAACTTCCCAGAATTATTTTCTCGTGGAAAAATTGGATACTTATGTTTCAGAGTCAATGGCTCCAGTAAAAACTGTATTCCTCGACCTATTCAACGATCCATACTATTTTTGTTTCCTTTGCGATTTTTGGATAGTTTCTGTAACTGCTAGTTTCCTGCCGATCAGGCCATCTAGCGATGGAATATTGCACCGAATATAATGCTAGGCTTGGTGCTGCCATCTGGTGAGTGATGGGTAACTTATAAGAGTACATTCGTGTGCCTTGCGATAACATCGTGCTGTTGTTAAAACAAACTTACCAATTTAAACTTCTTACTGAAACTTTTTCCATATCTTGAAGGAATTTAAACATAAGGTTCGTTCTGGCTATGATTATCTGACGTCTGCTTCTTTGTTGTAATGATTGATGGATAGCAGCCTCAACTTGATTCATAAAAATGAGGCATTTAACTCCTCCAACTTTAATATTCTGTGTTTTAGTTGCTAGTCTTTTGTTGTTGTAAGACAGCAATTAGCCATTAATTGCTATCTGTCGTCTCGGAAATAACTGTCGCCTGATGTGAGGGTATTAGTTAATTACTAGCTCGTCGTCCCGTCAATGAATCGATAGCTATTAGTGTGTCATTTACTAATTATAACTCGCAAGTTGGCATCCGTTCTTGCACTGTTAACGCGAAGCCACAATGTGAACGAACGTTATATCATCTACTTCTTTTCGACGGAATAAGTAAATTGTGAGGTAACTCAATGGTTTGTTGATTAAACGTCTCAACTTATTAACTTGTTGTGCAGCCCACCGTGAGTTGGTGCCACTTTTCTGCTGACTGTTAAGGCTAGCTGTAAAACCTCTTCAAATTATTATTACTTCCATGCATATAACTAGCTAATGGGGCAACAGGTTACAACTTAATAAATAATGATGATGCACAGAGCATAATGACTTCTTTTACTGAAGTACTATACTTTAAGTCGGCTGTCGGTCTGCGTACATCAAACTTCTTACTTCATTGTCGCAACTTACAAGTTAAATCTTGGTTTCAATAATGTATACATAATTACTTCACACTGTTTTAGAGCATTCAATGCTGAAGGAATAATTATATCAAACTAATACATAAAACTGACTACGTGCATTGCTTTATGCACGAATATTCTAACACAATAGAAAAAATTCAGATCTTTCCTAAATAGCACAACCATAAACTACAAATTACAAAATTGCTAATTTATCGAGTAATAATCTAGAAATTACAATAATTAAAATGATCATGAAATAAATGTAAATGGTGGGGAAAAATAACGAACTGTGTGAGATAGGGTGGCTATGATAAGCAAATATGATCATGAAGGATAAGTATCTGTTTATTTGGATATGATGTGTGGATGTAGTCTAACCGGACTAATTTTAAATTTTTATCTAGCTTAAATTATCAAGGAAAAGGTAGAAAAATTCAACATGATGACCTTAAAGTTCCAGAGAGGAACAAGTAATAGTCTCGTCGACTTCGTGGTCATGAAAGGCATGATGGGACTGGGGGTAAAGAAGGGAAAGGAATTCGGCCATGGTATTTTGAAGAAACTATCCTGACGTTCGCCTGGAGTTAGTTAGATAGATAGATAGATAGATAGATAGATATGTTCACTTTGATCCCATGTGAGAATAATTTCGGGGATGTGGAACAGTACATACACTTATCAGTAATGTCAATATTACTATATAATTGATAATATTATATATTGATAAGAAGTTAGTTATGACCCATTAGTATAACCAATATTTCCTGTAATCTACAAATACAATCCCGAGTTAGTTAATACTTATTATGTGGAACAGTGTATAAACTTGTTACCAGCATCTAACAACCAGTTATTTTCTTACCAACCAGTTACCACAACTCATAAGCAGTCAATTACTTAAAAACCTGTTAGTATCATAATTTTTACTGCAGCTTTTGAGTGCATGCTATCCCATGTTAGTTACTATATATGAGTGAAATTTTGTAAACAGTGTAATTACTTCATTTGTCAAAAGTTTCAACAGAAAGAAAAACCATATATCATTTTAGTAATTGTGGACAACATTGTCACCTTTCCCTTCCATACACCATATATACTATTTTATCAGTCATTCTTAGTTACCAAATTCCAAGAAGAAAATTCTTTTACAGAGTAAAATGGATTCTGAAGCAGAAACTCTTTCAGTTTGGTCTTAAAGTAGTTGGGTTTTTGTAGATAACATTTAATTTCTGTTGGTAAGACATTGAATAAGGAAGCTCCAGTAAATGTTAACCCTTTCTGTACAATTGACAGTGATTTGTAATCCTTGTGAATATTATATTTATTCCTAGTATTATGGCTATGTATGTCAGCATTAAGATTGAAGTGTTCAGGATTTTCCACTACAAATGATAGTGCAGAGTATACATACTGTTAGTACACCCAGGTTTTTAAATAGATTTCTGCACGACGTCTGTGGGCTTGCTCCACAAATAGTTCTTATGGCACGTTTTTGCAATTTAAATACCCTCTGTGCTTGTGAAGAGTTTCCCCAGAATGAGATGCCATAAGTGAGCAGGAAATGAAAATATGCAAAATATACTAACTTTCTGGTTTCTATATTAGCTATTCTAGATATTACCCTAAGTGAAAATGTTGCAGAATTCAGTTTTTTAAGAAGTTGTTGAATATGCTGTTTCCAGTTCAATTTGTTATCTATACATACACCCAGGACACCCAGGAATTTTGTGAAATTACTTTCATTGATTGCTTTTCCTTCTGATATCACATTATAGCTGTCCTTTGTTTTATTTTTTGTAACAAACTGAAATAACTGTGTCTTTTCTACATTAAGTATTAGTTTGTTGGCACTAAACCACCTGTTAATTTTCTTTATAGCATCATTTGCTGTGTTTTCGAGGTTTTGTGCTGATGGGTCTTTCAACGATATGCTGGTATCATCTGCAAAGAGCACCATGTGTTCATTATCACCATTTCGCGAAACCATGGAAAACCGAAATATGGATGGACGATTGAATGTATGGACTGGTATCGCAATGCACTGCTTGGCATCCGCTCTAAGATGTCGATGATCTTTGTCGAATGCTGTATTCGTACTTTTTCTATCCATATTATGAAGAACTAAATTGCTGGAAATAAAGTTATATGTAAAATGGCTGATTGTCTTATTAGGAGGTAAGAGTGAGTGTTTCTAATGAAGGAATAATCCTGGCATTCACCAGGACTGAGTTCTGGGATTTGGAAATTGAGTCGATGCATTTGCAGCTGATTGCAGGTCATAGAAAATGTTACAATGGAATTGACTAGCAGATAGATAAATGTGAATGTAGTAGCAAGATGAAATTGGGAATAATGGTTGCACTAATAGTATCAATTTATGCAGAAAATAAATTAATCCTAACTTTCTTGTTTCAGTATTGATTAAGCATTTTGTGTCACGAATAACAAAAAATAAAGATTTTTGTTTATTATGAGCTGTAGGTGTTTACTGGTTGTAAGATACTAGTACCTACCGTGTAACTTAAAGCTTTTCCAATTTAGTATAGGTTATGTATTAAAATCTCAAATAAAAATTATTGATACCTGGGTAGTCTTGTCTATATCACGTTGAGAGCATTATTTTGTATATTCGAATTTAGTAAATTCCATTAACTCTTTCCTTCATAGAGCGCTATACGAAGTTGTGAAGATATTATAGCATATGTATTAATGTCGTTTGAATGTTTCTAAGCTGTGATGTGCTCGTCCTGTTAGCAATTGGACCGGTTATACCATTTTGTGGCATCAGCGACTTTTAAACAGTGCGGTTTAATAAGTTTTTCCAAACTCAAAATTGAAACAGCTCCGTTAACATGGAAGACAATGCATCACATTGGTTCATTTTGTGGTGCTCGATTCACCGAACACTGCCATAGCACGCACAATAGACAACGCAACGCACAGCGTTTCAGTTCCCAGTGTTGCATGTACTGGTCGAAATTAAAACACGACACTCGTACGCCATAAAACCCATAATTTACAACGGAAATTTGTTCGCATCAAACATATTACACGGAACTTTTCCAGATCCATTTAATCTGCGTATTCAACTGCATAATCAGTCTCAAAACTACAAACATTTCAAATCAGAAGTCACAATTTCGACCGAGCGTGGTGGCCTCGCATTCGGGAGGATGCCGATTTGAATCCCCAGATTTGGGTTCTCCATTGTTTCCGCAAATCGCTCCAGGCGAATGATATGAATGGAAAGCTATGTGGCCTCGTTGGAAACCTCCTCCTATACCCACGTAGCGCAACGTAGCCGTCCAGCCAACCCCTTTCCCCCCCCCCCCTCTGGACCAAGCCACGTAGTTTATGGACGTTTCTTAAGAAGCTTGGGGTTACACCACACACTGTTTGTGAGATAAACTATTCAATTCTTCCTAACTTCCTTAACCACAAATCAAAACTTTCGGCTTGATTATGCCTGAAATAAAGAAATACTTTAGAGTTGGAGTTATCTCTTTTCTTTGAAACCGTACTCCTAATCCTTTTATAAATACTAATTTCGGCCACACAGTTACTTTTGATACTCTTTTCATGACTTCCAGCGCAACATTATTTATCATTTCAATTACTGACAGAGTTCTGCAACAATTTCAACAATTTAGCTGTTTTTGTTTTCATCCTATCCAATTCCAGCATTCCATGCTCAAAGAGTAGATTTCATACAATTCCACCATTCGGAAGGAATGGCATGACCAAGGTTATGCACCCAGGTTGTTTCACTTGGCTGTAAAACCCCTCATTACCCTACCTAACAGATGCAGTACTTTAGAAACCTCTTTCAACCAAATTAACTTTGTCCCTCAACAATTTTTTTCTCTTCCTTTGATCTATTAGCAAGCAATTCTTTTTGGACCGTATAGTAATAAAATACCAAACTTTTTATCTGGCCACCATAAATTTTATTGAACCTTTATTCTGTTGTGACCATTGAAAACTGATATATAACTGTACTTGTTCAAAGTTATTTTTATTTTATTTCTATTATTCAACATTATGTTATACTCAAAACAATCTAACTTCTGACTATAACAAACAACAAAATAATTCATTATAATAATGAACAGCATTGCTGCTCTGTTGCATTCCTGTTCTCACTTCAAAATACAAAGGAAATGTGTTCTGCATTACCAGGTCCACATTATAACATAATTATTTAACTAGCATTTGCCCGCTGCTTCACGCGCGCGTGCCTTGGCAGGTGTAGAAATTATTTACCGATTTTATTCTCTTATCAGACATTAACGTGGAAAGGCATGAACTGTTAATGTATTCTGAATAGTTTCGTTTTGTTTCGGTTAATACGTTAGGTTCGGTTTTCATACTGATGTCAGAGAGTTGTTTTATTCATATTTTAACATGATGCAATTGATTCAATAGTAGAAAAGGTTCCTGAAAAATTAACAGTAGTAATTCGTGGTTGTAATTATTGTACGAAGTTTATTGTTTAGAAAGGCTTTCACGGTTCAAACGACGTTCTTTCTTCTGTGCGCTTTCAGAAGCTATGGATTTAGCGTATAGAACCCGGTTATAGGTCAATCGCTTTTCTCGGTGCAGATTACTTTCATTTGCTCTAGCTATTTCATCTATTTCTCTTTGACGTTGCAGACGATGTTGTCGGTCTATTTCACTCTCATTTAGCCGAATATTATTTCTGAAAGCAATATTTAACTCAGCTAAAACATAATATTTTTAAATGCTGATATGGAGGATTCCACGTTAACCGTGGTACCGAAAATTTCAATGGATAAATAACAGTTGTAACGTTAAGAAAGCTGATATTATAATCATTATGTGTAATTTTTTTGGCGATTTTATGTGTAAACTTTGCCTGGGATTATATAGCTAGGTATAAGCTTTGTTAAGGATGTATCTGTGGATTTAATGGAAAATATTCTTTCCATGATACTTAACTACAAAAAGGTTATTTTTAAATGTGGATACCGAGGATTGCAACATAACCACGGTGCCATAAATTTATGTAAATATAGCAGTAATCTACGACTTAGTCCTCTTGGAAGTGTGCTGAAATATAAAAATTCGTTACCAATAATCACAGCATCTCAATTTTTCTGATTTTTTTTTTTTTTTTTTTTTGTTGTTTGGATATTGGTTTTATTTTATGTTGATACACCATCAATTATTCCTGCTTTAAAATAGAAATTTACGTGAATTGGAGCTACTCTTGATTTCAAATCGTCGTATCATTACTGTCATTATTTCAGTCAGATATAATTAATCCAAAAAATGTCGAGATGTGATCATGGTACAGTTTATGTAGTAACGTGCATGTAACTGAAACAATTATTTCTGAGTGGCAACATTATCGCAAGTTGTGAATTGCTTGAAATGCAACCTGACAGCTGATATGATGCTTTGTTATAGGCCTAAGAGACGATGCCTGCAGCTTTATAATCTACGCGGTGTAGCATTAGGATATGAAACATTTTTAATTTAAGTTTCTTTCAATATAGCCGTATTTTCTATGTAATTATTTCAGTGGCATGTAAGTACCTGGCGAAACAACCGCCTGGACCAGATGACAATTGACTCGTTTTGTTTAGCATCAGGCATAACGGGTTTAGTTTTAAAATTTACGCGGTGTAGAATAGAATTTTAGGATGCCTAGTTATATTTGAAATAAAAATTCGTTACCAATAATCACAGCATCTCAATTTTTTCTGATTTATTAATTTTTTGTTGTTTTGATATTGGTTTTTATTTTATGTTGATACACCATCAATTATTCCTGCTTTAAAATAGAAATTTACGTGAATTGGAGTTAATCTTGGTTTCAAACCGTCGTATCATTATTGTCATTATTTCAGTCAGATATAATTAATTCAAAAATGTCAAAATGGATCACGGTACAGTATATGTACTAATGTGCATGTAACTCAAGCAATTATTTCTGAGTGGCAAAATTATCGCAAGTTGTAAATCGATTGAAATGCAACCTGGACAGTGATGACAGCTGATATGCTTTGTTATAGGCCAAAGGGACGATTCTTTTAGCTTTATAATTTACGCGGTGTAGTATTAGGATCTGAAAATTTTTTTATTTGAGTTTCTTTCAATATATCCGTATTTTCTATGTAATTATTTCAGTCGCATGTACCTGAATTTTCGGATGCCTAGTTATATTTGCACGTTATAGCCACGAGACATATTAATCGAATAAAGTACTTCCAAATATGTGCAATTCCGCACAAGTCATTATGAAAGAAGTATGTTTTATTACTTGCTGATATTTATAATAGCTGTTTTTCAGACATCGCTCGTCGAGAAAAAACTGAATTTCGTATTAAGTATTGGCTTATTGTGGCTGTATTGTACAGAATTCACGTAGCATTTTTGTTCCAGAGACAAACTGTATAACAGTCTACCAGAGACAATACGTCTTCAATATTTGTAATACAACTTTTTCGTAATTCAACAGACCTGTTACGATTCAAGTAAATGCTGATTATACTTGAGTCACGTATTCTTTTTATTTTGAAGTACTGCGGTCCAGAAAAATGAATCGCAGAAGTAAAAAAAAAAAAAAAAAAAAAAAAAAGGAAATCCTAAATTTTGTCAGGTCTCTTTATGAAAGGAGTGACCATCTGAATGTGTATAATTATCTGTGGTCTACAGTTTCACATTTCTGAAGTTTTTTACTGACTTTCTTCTTCCCATGGTACATATTAGTCGTTAGCTACTTCTGCAGATGTTGATCAGCAACATTAGCTTTAAAAATTTGGAAACACCATGCAAATTGATGCGGTAGTTTTTGCGTTATTAGAGATCAAGTCTCACTACAAACGCAGCTTGCTTACAGATTTATAATAGTATAGATATCTTTGCGGAGATAACAATGCGACAGCTGCTTTCAACCTGTATACCAGTTTCTTTCAAATCATAAATTAACCTCCAAGATTTTATTAAAGAACAAAATCCACATTGCTATTATGTCAATAGCTCCAGTCAACCTGTGCAATGAATGAACCCACCGGAAATCTTACTAAGGTTTAAGGAAAAATGTTGGCTTCTTAAATCAACAGCATTTATTATGTAGCTGTTTTAAGGCATTAAATTACTGATTTCAGATTAATATTGGGAAATGTGACAGCCTGTCGTGGTTTAGCTAAAATAATTTTTTAAAATTTAATTTAATTTAATTTAATTGCAATGGAGCACTGGCTCCGGTGGCAATTTCCCTACACACCCATCTTCCCCCTATCCTGCACCTACCTACATTTGCCCTCTACAAATTTTATCTTTAAATTATTTCAAAGTTTTCGGTAAATTATTCATCATTTCTCTTGGTAACTCATTCCAATCCCTGACACCCTTACCTAAAAAAGAAAATCTTCTCACACCCTTGTGCCTGAAATCGAGTACCAGCTTGTGGTCATGGTCATCTTTTCCCTTCCATGTACTACTTTTCATACCTATTGCAATATCTTTCCATGCCTCACTGATTTCTTTTGAGATTTATTTATTGACATGTCTTTTTACTTAGGATCTATTGTCTGTTAACTAGGCTAGTAGTGACTAGAAAGATTATTTATTCCACAAACTCACTACTTTTAATAAATTACATTTACTAAAAACATAAATTTTGTTCGAAAAAGAAGAATTTGTAACTTGTGTATTTCCTTAATATAATATGAAATACAGGAGAGACAAACATATTTGAGTATCGCTCATTTGTTGTTTCGTAATTTTAAGCACGATATCCACCTCTGATTAAGCAATTGACCTCTAATTAGTGACCAGAAATTAGAATGCCGGTTTCACCAACTTTGTGGCAGGTAACAGAGAAATGAGCCTTTTTTTTGCTTATGTCTTTACGTCTCGTCGACGTCTAGGTCATTAGAGGGGTGAAAGGACAAGGGGCAAGGAATGGGAAGGAATTCTGCCACAGCCTTTTGTAGGAACCATCTCGGCATTCACCTGGAGTGATTTTGGGAAACTATAGAAAACCCAAGTCTGTATCTCGGACGGGGATTCGAACCCACGTCCTCCCGAATGCGAGGAAAGAGCGTTAACCGCTCACCCACCATTCTAGGTTTTACATTGTTAACGTTGGTGGCTGCATAAATTACAGCCAATTACTGAAGATAAAATTAATAGATAAATTCAATTACTATATTATGCAAGGCCACATAATGGTGAGTGGCTAACTTATTCAGTGCAGGAGTCAGCCTCTCTCTCCACTACCACACTGATGTCTTAGTACATGCATAAGAGCAACACGACTCATACCTACAAACGCATTATTCGGACTGTACGTAGAAATGTTACTTTATAAAGCAGTGGTCTAAATATCGAGTTATGTTTACAGTACTCAAACAATTAGCCTGGATGGGCGGTCGAAGATTCCAACTCTCGTCCGCCGTATTTCCTTAAATGAAAGTTAACCGCTCACTAACCAGATTTGGTGTCAGGATTATTGATCACCATTTAGCTTATTTGAGCGAACGTGTAACCACTTATAACAGATACGCAGAACGTTCTATTGCAATCCACTAAATACTTTCGTAAGCTCATTCATTCACTCACCTCGATAACTATTGGCTAGAGAACGGAGTCACGTGACATCCTTCACTCGCAAAACAGCGACCAGAGATACCATTAGAAGAAATTCGTGGTTATGTCCACAATTTAATAGCTAAGCAACTACCACATAATTAATTGTCATAATCAGGACACATCGGACAGGTGGTAGGAAAAGGTTTCAAAATCCTGCACTTGTTGGAGAGAGTGATGAGGGGATGCACGAGAGAAGTCAAGGAATTGGGTTACAAAACTTTGGTCAGACCATTGTTCGAATATGGTAGTGTAGTATGGGACCCACATTTTGAGTATCAAATACAGGAGTTGGAGAAGGTGCAAAGAAGGGCTGCTAGATTTGTTCTTGGAAATTATCGCAGAATGCAATCAGTGACAGATATGATAAAGGAGCTGGAATGGGATTCATTGCAAGACAGGAGGAGGATGAGGAGGGTCATGGGAGTGTACAGGGCGTATACTGGCGATGAGGCATGGAAAGATATTGCAGTAGGTATGAAAAGTAGTTCATGGAGGGGAAAAGATGACCATGACCAGAAGTTGGCACTCGATTTCAGGCACAAGGGTGTGGGAAGATTTTCTTTTTTAGGTAAGGGTGTCAGGGATTGGAAAGAGTTACCAAGAGAAATGATGAATAATTTACCGACAACTTTGAAAGAATTTATAGATAAAATTTGTAGAGAGCAAATGTAGGTGGGTGCAGGATAGGGGGAAGTTGGGTGTGTAGGGAAATTGCCACCGGAGCGTGTGCTCCATTGCAATTAAATTAAATAATTAATTCATTAAGTTTGCTTTTCGTAGAGTTTCATAATTAAAAAATATAGATAAATTTTTTGGCCGAAAAAACGTGGATCTGCTTTTTAATAACATGTTGCTAATGAAAGCAACTTAAATTTTTAAAAAATACTCATGGTCTCTGCTGTAACCACGAATGCTAATTATCATTCGGGCTTAGGATAAATTTCAATTTAATTGAAACTTCACTAATATTTTTGCTTGACCAAAGTTCATGCAATACGGTTTTTGCTTTTTTAGGTATTTTACTGACCACCTTCGTTAACGGTGTTTATTCATGTTCGCTGTACTTTAGTTATTAGGTTATTTTAAGTGGACATCAGACCAAATATGTAATCGAACTTCGGAGGTGCTCAACTGTTTAATAATATGGAATGTGTATTAAGTTCTCTCGCCTTTACAGGTACTATGGCCAATAATTATATTATAAGTGTTTGTCCAGTCGCAATAAAAAAAAAACGTGATGCTTTCGAGGCAAACAGGATTTTTTTAAATTTTGCAAACTTTATGAGTCAAATATAAGTCAAGTTTGAATTTAAGCAATAATGCAATTGCGCTATACCTATCTTTATTAAGGCTTCAGAGATTTTCAAGCTCAGAAATTTTATTCACCCTGAAACTCAGGTCAAGTTTATATTTGTCAAATCAGGTTAACCTGTCATAATCTTTCATCCTTAAAACTGTAGAAATATAATTGTGCTCGGCTGGGCAATGTTCGATCACTTCTTCGTTTCCAATTGTTGCTGTATTAGAAAGATCCGTCTGCTGTATACTACTTACCTCGCTTATTTGTGTGACTGCCAACGGAAGCTCTCGTATTTGTTCTGGGTTTGGGCGACCTGCTGACGTAATGATCGTTTGAGCAAGAATGAGCAAGTGTTTTCCTTTCGGTAAATTAATGAAAACGAATTCGCCATCTAGCTTACCAAACTAAATAATAATAATAATAATAATAATAATAATAATAATAATAATACTGATGGTTTTGCTACAACAGAGAACAGTACACTGACATACAGTTGCGTGTTCTGGAATGCGAAATCAGTTGATAGATGATAACGTCAGTCCATCCTCTGATTGGATTTAATCTGGATTTTGTTTCAACAGATAGATAAAATCAACTGCTCCGATGTAATCAGATTGCGTAAAACTCCGTTAATGCTGAAGATATTGTAGACATTATAGTTATTGTGTAACTTGGTGTAAAAGTGAGTAAAAACTGCTTTAAAAATATCGGAGAAGTATTGAAAAGATAATTTATAGATAGACAGAGGGATCGTCCCCACAGTGAATATGGAGTGATGGTTAATTGTTTGTTGGGTTGGGAAAATTAAATTAAGCATGAATCAGAAAAACTGCAGAATCCATATTGTTAGACCCGTTCCACCCACATTATGTTGTTATAGAGGAATTAGGGGGTGCACTTCTTTCACTTCAGAGACCTTAGTGTTCTCTATAGGAAACTTGAGCGGTATATCTTTTTTTTTATTTGTTTATATTAGGCAAGGAAAATCTAAAGTTGGTACGTCAATAACGATAAGAGTCTTACTGTAATGATTTTTTTGTTTGTTGATTCGAAGTTGTTATATAATGTAGATATATTATGTACATGATGTCGTTAAGCGATTCTGTAATAAATATATTTTTTCCGGGATGTTGTGGTCTCACTGCGATCATCGGATTCACTAATTGTTCGAGAGATTACAGGTTAATTTTCATCACCAAATCGATACATCTTGAAGGGTGGAATGGGGCCGTGGGGATATTGGACTCAAGCTGTTCGGGCAGATAGTTATCTCACACTAGCCTAAATACATCAAGAGTTCAAACCAGATATCACTGCTATCAAAACCATGCCAACAAATAAGATTTACTTAGCCTAACCTAAATTAAATTTGGGTTGGTATTGAAGACAGCAATCAGTCACAATTTGTTATTATTTAACCATTACCGGTTTCGAGCACAGAATATCACTCCAAATTTGATATCACAGTTGCTGAATTCCACCAATCCATAATGGACAAAATATTATAACCTAAATTAGTCTAACCCAGATATATAAGTCGAGTTTCATGTAAGAAGGAATTCAGCAAATGATTTTTTGAAGGAAAAATTCCGGCATTCCTTTGAGAATATGAGATTATAGTTGATTGAAGGTTACAAACAGTGTTACCGAGAGTGGTGGTGTAACGGTTAGCGTTCTGGTCTCACATTCGGGAGGACGGTGGTTCGAATCCCCGTCCGGGTATCCAAATTTGGTTTTTTCATGTTTTCCCAAATCACTCCAGGCAAATGCCGGGATGCTTCCTTCAAAAGGCCATGGCCGAATTCCTTCCCATTCCTTGACCCCACCCATCCTTTCCCGTCTCCAAATACCTCGATATTAAGAGACGTTAAACAGTAAAAAAAAAAAAAAAAAAAAAAAAAAAAAAAAACCCAGACTGTGTGACAATGAAAGTGAACAATGTATAGCCACTTAAGCTGTCAGTTTCAGATGTTTGAGATGCCAGACCATTTAAAATGAAAATTTCAAATTCGGAGTGCACTACCACTACGAATGATGCATAACAGTTGTCCTTATATCATTTCATTTAGAAATAAACTATCTGTCGCGTGGTAATGGCCGAGCGAAGAATTACCTTCGACTTACCCCTGCGTGCACGTAAGTTCGTCCAGCCTCCTCGCCGTCAACTTCTGGTTCTTCCCGTTGGCGTCTGCAAGTACGGGCTGGAAAGCACTAAAAATCACTCTAACTACTGACGTGAGGTATTGTTGTAAATAACTTCCGAGATGTTATGAACAGGCATTTATTCTTGAATTCTTCGGAGAGATAAGTGGATTGATACAGTTGAATGGTACATCTTAATATGCCTAGAAGTGAAATACTGTTTCCTTACTATAGCCGAATGGCTGACTAAAATGGTGGGAGGGTTGGTACAGCCTCGCCTCGTGAGCATACGAAGGGTGGAGCTGGTGGTGTAATTTCTAACACTGCCTAAGTCATTGGCTTCATAAAAATTGGCAAGTTTACGGCATGATCTTCAAAATGAAACTGTGCAGAGGACGGGTACAGAACGCGTCACTCTACTGTCGCTTAAGGGTGGGGTGACTGTCTCCCTGTGGATGCAAAGTTTAATTGGCCAGTTGGAGGCGTCTTTCTAGAAGGTACCAGAACATTTCGAACCTTGTTTCTCACAGTCAAAACTGCTTGCCTCTGTGGCCTTGCAGGAAGGGTTCAGATTCTGCCAACGCGCTCTCATGTTCCACGTCCGCCCAGGCTTGTAGCTCACCGAGACTGGCTTACACTCACTAGAATATTAACTACGAAATTATTGAAATATGCTACACCTCCCTGCTAGGGAAAGAATTTGCAGAAGCCTTGTGTTTCGGCAAATTCTCCCAGCATTCTAATAGGCGTACACAATAGATATCATATTTATATCCTAATTAATGAATTACAAATTCTACTAAGGTTTTGTAGCAATAGTTTTCATCTAATCTATCTTTGAACTGTCTAATACTAGTAAGCAAACAATATTTAGTGTGTTTTCTCTATCAACTAAGTGTTTAACCCTTAAGTAAACTAGTTCTAGCGTCTGGCTGATTTGGTGTCTCTAGAACTTGGTTCTGGTTTCTCTACATTGCTACTTAACACAGAAGGATTACGTTGAAATACTACCATTTCTTCTTCGTCATCAGTTTGCACCTCAATACTGCGACGAATTGGTCGCCGAGGTCTAATGGTTCTCACTTGTGAGGCGTCTGTTTGATTTAGTACTGTAGTTTGAACACAAATCCTACCACAACACTCATTTGTAGTGCGAAATACATACTTAGAACAATCTCTAAGACATTTACAATGTCGACATAGGCAAAATAATACAATAAAAATTATTAAAGTGGTACATACATAAGAGATTACAGAATATCTTGACATATAAAAGTCATTAGATTTGTTTTGCTCCTGTCTCTCAATTTCATCTTCCAACTCTTGTATTTTATGTCCAGCGACCTTGAGGTCGTCTAGGTGTCGTATTACTGGCTCTAATTTCCATGCTAACCTTAACTCTGAAAGATTATGTTTGTCTTGATTTAATGTACAACAATCCAAGTCTAGCTTAAAATTAGGTATTACATCATGAGTAGTTACATTGGTTCTTATATATTGCTCTGACTGAATCATTATCGTATTAGCGTAGCCTTTACATTTGCCAAAGAATGTTAAATTTCCCGTACCTTTAAAGGTGACATCCGTGGGAGGTTCATTATTGCATAATATTGTTACACTCTCTTCATGAGGTACTACAAATAACCATTCGTTTCGGCTAATGGCCGTCCAAACACTGTCATTAAGTACTGCTATTTTTCTTACGCAATCATTAGGAATTGATCCCAATGGTTGCAGGAGTCGAACCTCACACGGTGAGTTTTCATAAGTAGTTTGTAATACAAAGTTCTGTTTACAAATACTGGAGTCTGACGTCAGTTGTTTACAATCTAATTGGTCTTGATCCAGTTTTGCATACAAACGTTTAGAGTGATCAATTAGAATATATGAATGATCAGGTTGTAAATACAAGTAATGACCATTATAATCAAGATTTATAGGCAAAGGCAACATTTTATATAGATTAAAATGATTGCTTTCTAATAATGGCACATTCAAAATATAACTAAGAATATTCTGTGACATGAAAACATCGATTGTAATTATTTTCAAAAGAAGATAGCCATTTTCTTCCTTCAGAGAAACTGGGAACTTTTTATCCCCTATATCATTCCTTATTAATTCCAAGTATTGGACAATTTGAACAGGATTAATAAATGTGGCTGCAATAACCCCTTTTGAGAATTTACGATCGCACTGACTAAGAGATCGTATTCCCTCTGCAAACCTTGTATAATAGCAATGGCACGAACTAGATGCTCATTGACAGATACTAAAACAGACAGTTGGCGTATGGCTTTATCGGTATGATTCGCATAACTTTCCGCATATCTTTGCATCTTTCTCATCCCTTCTAGTAGTACTATCTGATTTCGGCTCACGCTTGCTAAGGTGTGATTGAACCCTGCTAAGACGGTTTTAACTACTGTAAGTTGTTCTTTACTGAGTTTTAGTAACGTTCGTTGTTCCTTTTCAGCAATGTCTATTTTGATCGGAAATATTGAACTTCTGAGTCTGTAGCCAACCCAAATAAAATTTTACAAATATCACCAACAAAATTAATCGCTCCTCGTTTCCTACGCGTTGCTTGATGCTGTGTTATTTGCCCTATTAACCTTTGAGAGTATTTCACTTGATCAATATGCCATAATAATTCTTTTGCCATCTCATTACATTCATCTATGGATACATTCAGTTACAGAAAGCAATTGATCTCGTAGCGTAATGCTCCACTTCCGCAAATTTGGTTTGAAGTTCACCGAGATCGACATAACTGATAATGCGCCACGTGACAGATGACAGCTGGACTTGCTGCCTAAAATCGTAGTACAGACCGGGTGAATGCTGATATTTCTCAATCTGAAAATCTTGGGATGCCACACTCAGTTGCAGCAATAACAAGGTAGCTAGGATCACGTTCATCTGTAAGAAATAAATACAAAACTAATACTAGTGTTTCTCTCTGCAAAATAAAATCATTCTTATTTATAAACAAATGACTGGTATGGAAAATATTATGCATAATTTTATGTGTAATTTATTACGCGCCTAATGCATTCGTCTGGCGTGTTAAAGAGCTGCTGCCGTGACACCTGAGTGCGTGGCTGATATCAAGCGCGTGTGGGCGCGCTAGCATTTCAGCTGGAGCGCGGCCTTGTGTGGGTGGGCAAGGCGCTCTCTTATCGCGCCGCCATTTGTAATTCCTCGCGCTATCAGCTACGTCACAGGAGGCTCGCCCTCCATGTGCGTTTTTGTTGACAAACAACACGTGGTGCCTATCCAACTTTATTCTAACGCTGTTTCTCTGCTATTTAGCGCAACTGAACCGGGTTTTCGGCTAATCCTATGTAGTGTATAGTGCCCTAAGAGTAGGTCTTATAATTACATGTGTATATGTGCTCAGAAATAAGGTTTTAACCTGTTTGCATGTACCTTTACCTTCTTGTACCGTCCTATCTGTAGAGTAACATTGGGTAATTGCACTTCTATAATTTTATAAGGACCTCTAAATTGTGTGTCCAGTTTAAGGCTTCGTCCGCGTCTCACACTCTCGTCCTTAAGCAATACTTTATCTCCTACTTTGAATTCCTTCGGGTTTTGATCCTTGTCGTAATACTCTTTGTTTTTAATTTTACACTGTTTATTTATCTCCCTAGCTCTTTGATGTAAACTTTGCAATCTGGCTTTTAACTCGTCCCCGTAGTCATCATAAGAATAGATGGTTTCTATGGGATCCTTCTGCAAGATACCTGGAATATTTGCTACACGCCCAAAGAGAAGTTCGAATAGTGTGTAACCGGTGGCAGTATGGGTAGTTGTATTATAAACAAATGTTCCATAGGGAACCCATTCATCCCAGTTTGACTGATCCTTATCGATATAGTGCCTTAAGTACTCTGTAAGCGTCCTGTGACTTCTTTCAAGAGCCCCGTTCGATTCCGGGTGCCAAGCAGTAGTCTGAATCTTCTCGATCCTGAGTAACTTACATACTCTCTGCAAAGTATCACTAAGAAAGCTAGCCCCACAGTCGGATAATAAAAATTGCGGAGAACCGTATTTTAGGATGATTTCATGCACCAACGACCTTGCTATTGTATCAGAATCCTGTCTTGGAATGGGTATAGCTGCTAAGAATTTCGATAGTTCGTCTTGGAAGGTCAGGATGTATTTATTGCCCTGGTTTGAAAGGGGCAACGGGCCAACCACATCAACGGCGCACTTTTCGAAAATATATTCTGGTGTTCTAGTGATTTCTAAAGGCATTTTGACGTGCGGTTGGGTCAATTTGTTTTTCTGGCAGCTAGGACATTGCTAACGTAGTCCCTAACGTCTTGGTCCATTCCTGGCCACTGTATGTACTTTTTTTATTCTTTCTAACGTTCGATTAATCCCGACATGGCCTCCAAGAGGCGCATCATGCATTTGATGCAAAATGGCTCGTTTTTCCTCTTCGTCAATTGCGGGAAACTCTTCAGCTGTTGTTTGTGTCTGTGCTTCTACTGTTTGTGTTGTTGTTGGTATAGCCACTGCATTTTCGGAAGTTTCCATTACGTCATTTGGTTCTATCTCCTCATTTGAAGTTTCAGTGTTGGCTTGTATCTCCCTGATTCTACTGAGAGCATCTGCATTTGAGTTAGACGTTCCCTTTTTGTAAACTATTTCGTACTGATAACCTTCGAGTTTTAATCTGAACTTGAGTAACCGGGAGGATGGTTCCTTCACACTAAAAAGCCACGTCAACGGTTTATGGTCAGTTACTAGCTTGAAACGTCTTCCAAACACATAAGGTCGAAACGTTTTGACTGCCCAGACACAAGATAAAAGTTCTTTTCGCTGACACTGTAATTTTGTTCTGCCTTACTCAAAGTTCGCGAAGCGAATGCTATTGGCTTATCTCTACCGATTGGACCCTGAGATAAGATAGCACCAATCGCTTGACCACTAGCATCTGTGGTAATTACGAATTCTTCGTCAAAATTTGGATATTTTAGGAGAGGAGGGGATGTTAGCTTCTCTTTAAGGGTTTGAAAAGCTTGTTCAGCTTTTGGATTCCATTCAAATGCAACTTCCTTTTTTAATAGCTCGTATAGAGGCTTCGCAATCTTACTATAGTTCTCAATAAACCTACGGTAATACCCTGTGAAACCCAGAAAGGTTTTGAGCTGCTTTGTCGTTTCTGGTCTGGGATAGTTTCTCACCTTTTCTGTTTTCGCGGGATTTGGGGATACCCCCTCGGCAGTTAGTCTATGACCTAGGTATATCAAATCACGTCTTAGGAACTCACATTTATCTGACTGAAGCTTCAAGTTATGGTGTCGCAATCTCTCAAATACATCCATCAACCGATCTCTGTGCTCCTCTAAACTAGTACTATAGACCAATAAGTCATCGAGGTACACTAGAGCCTTTTCCCCATTAATACCCGATAAAACCAAATTCATCAAATGCTGGAAGGTACTAGAGGCTGAGCTTAACCCCATGGGCATAGTGACGTAACAAAAATGGCCCTTATTAGTGCTAAAAGCCGTCATATGCTGATCTTTTTCATCTATCAAAATTTGATGGTAGCCTTTCGCTAGATCAAGGGTTGTAAAATATTTGGCCTTCCCTAAGGAGTCTAGGATCTCAGATATCAATGGAATGGGAAATGTAGTCCCTACAGTCATCTCATTCAATTTTCTGAAGTCTACGACAAGTCGGTAACTTTTTGTTTACCGCTAGCATCTGCACGTTTGGGTATAAGAAGTATAGGAAAGTTCCACTCACTATCAGAGTGTTTAATTATACCCTGTTCCAACATATGATCTATCTCTTCATCTAAGCTGGTTTCAGAGCCTCTGGTATTCGGTAAGATCTAGAATTAATAACTTTCCCGATAGCTTCTGGCTTTAATTTAATTTCGTGTTTCACTGTATCTGTATGTGTTAATTTATCCCCAGGGAGGAAGAAAATATCGTTATATAGTAAGCATAATTCAGAAATGACCTGTTTCTCTTCTGTATTCAAGTGGTCTAATCGCAAGTTGTCCTTTAAAAGACTAACACGTGGTCGCGCTGGAGGTGTGTGTTTTGAAACCTGACTCGTTTGTTTACTAGCTGCGCGCACATGTGACGTGTACTCAGCTGTTGCTGACGCGTCTGACAGATTAGGCCTTGGCTGTGCTTCTAAAGGCGCATAGAAAAATTCAACTTCTTCCTCTTGTGTGTTTAGAATAGGAATAATGCATTCTCCATTTCTGACTGTAACTAGAGATTCTGGTACATGAACACCTTTTATTAATTCCTGTTTACTTATCACTGCCTCTGTGTTTCGCTTTCCTTGGACTTAATGCGTAAAATCCTTTCTTCTCTCGGACCTAATTTAATTAAACTATCTTCTGGATCTTTGGCTAATGCCTTCGACTGGACTGTACAATGTTTCTGATGACTCTCTGACTGCTGGTTAGTTGGTACTTCCCCGTCGGCTTCCCTGTTTCTCCCATTGAACACTTTTTTTTTTTTTTTTTTTTTTTAATGGCATTCGGCAACGGAGGCCATACAGCCAGCTCAATGTGTATTTTTTCCAATGTATGGACGCCACAGGACGGACATGACATTCACACAGACACACAATACTTAAACATCCATGCCCGCGGCCGGATTCGAAACCGGCGGCCTTCGGCACGCGGAGCTAGCACTCTAGCCCCTACGCTACCGAGGCCGGCAGCATTGAACACTGGATCGTGCTGTTGAGTAATGCATGTGTTTCCTATCTCTTCCACTCGCAAGCAATCCTTTGCATGTGCTCTACCTGTGTTTGGTTGTTGTGCATGACCCTTGTGTAAGTTGTGGTCTGACCTATAATGTTGATTGTTCTGCTGCGGTCCTTGGTTCCTACCCTGTCTATGGCTGAACTGAAACTTCCCTGTCTGATACTTCCGGTTGTCATGGAAACATGTGTGTTGATTTCTGGTGTATACTGCTCTTGTTCGCTAAGTTAATATGTGATTCCCTTCACGTTTTGTCAACATTGGCACAAAATGACCTTTTAGATAAACCGCCTTTGTTCTATAATTTATGACAGCTCTGTGTTGTACTAGAAAATCACGACCAATTAACCCGTGTTCGGTTATATCCACGGCTCCAGAAACTACATGGAATTTATGAGTAATGTAAATGTTGTTCCTCAAATACAGTTTCAATTTCACCGTACCATATGTTCTCATAAGTTGAGAAGCAATACCCTTAATTTGAATGACCTCATTTTTATTGATGTACATATCTTCCTTTAAGATAGATTTGCTGACTAAGCTGATCTGTGAGCCCGAATCTAAGAGACACCTGATAACACTATTTTGGATATCTGGACACGACAATTTAATAAAATCATTTACATATCGACAACCTACAGTATAGACTCGTCCATAATCCCGAGTGCAAACGAGGTTGTCAGCATTTACACTCGACTTGAGTTTTCCTGTTTGTTATTAAATTTGCTTCTGCATTTTGATGGGAAATGTCCTACTTGTTTACATTTGGAGCATCTGTTTCCTTTGCTCCGACAATCGGATACGGAATGACCTGGAATTTTGCAATAACTACATGTGATATAATGGACCCCTCTGAAAGCTGGCTTATTTCTACAATTTCTGGCTTGGTGTCCAAATTGTTGACACAACTGACAGACAGTCGAACTTCGACATTCTCTGCTGATGTGACCGATTTTCCCACATAAATCACATTTCTTAAAGGAACTACCATTATTCCTACAATGCACTGGCTTCATTTCAGCCCTCGCATGTAAGGATTTCTCTTTATGTGACAAGATTGCTGACTCTTCAACCAAAGATAAATCCACGGCCTCAGGAAGTGTTATCTTCGAACCCTGAGCTCTGACTACTGTCTGAATGCGTTCATTTTACAAACCCTGTATATAGGTAGCCCTACTCAACTTATCTATTAAAGCTAGACTGCCCTTAACATCTGGTTCGTCCATTTCAAGGCTTGCAGCTTGCCTGAAATCATGTGACAACTTATCTATTTTTGACGCCCAGTCTGCTATTGATTCCCCGTTTCTCTGTTTGGCAGAAAACAGCTGATAAGCATAAAAATCTAGTGATCTCTTTTCGCCATAATTTTCAATTAAAATATCTCTTACTGATGGCCAATCTTTCGTCTGCTCTCGGACAATCAATTTCGAGCGAGCTGTGCCAACTATTTTTGATTTTACAAATTTAAGTAATACATCATGTTCTTCCTTAGGTACAAGGGAAAATGCTGTGGACACATTGTCAATGAAAGAGCTTAATTCACTCTTATTTCCATCGAAAGAGGATGGAATTAATTTAAGAGCCTCAGTGACCGTAATTTTTACACCACTATCTTCCGGCACACTTCCTACACTCGGTGATGCACCTTGCGACATGATTGACACTTTTTACACACTGAATTTTCTCACTGTACTCACTTTTCTGGTGATTCTGCCGTCGCTGCTTTCAAACTCCGCGCCGTCTGCTCCGTCGATTGTAGCCAAGTCGATCCGCGACCGCCCTGCCTCCTAGCGTCTGCTCCGTGCTCGCTGCTGCGTGAACTCCGCGCTGCCGAATTCTGCGTCCGTTTTGGCTCCTCCTTCTTGCGTCCTTATTCCACTTAACACCACCAACCCTTCGTAGCTTAGTATTTCTCAGAAGATTTACTATAGCGAGAGAAAATTGTTGTTTTCTCTGCTATGCTAAGTGGAGTAGACTCCAAAATATGCTAAGTGGATTGATACAGTTGAATGGTACATCTTAATATGCCTAGAAGTGAAATATGTTTCCTTACTATAGCCGAATGGCTGACTAAAATGGTGGGAGGGTTGGTACAAGCCTCGCCTCGTGAGCATACGAAGGGTGGAGCTGGTGGTGTAATTTCTAACACTGCCTAAGTCATTGGCTTCATAAAAATTGGCAAGTTTACGGCATGATCTTCAAAATGAAACTGCGCAGAGGACGGGTACAGAACGCGTCACTCTACTGTCGCTTAAGGGTGGGGTGACTGTCTCCCATTGGCCAGTTCACATCACGCGCTGTGGATGCAAAGTTTAATTGGCCAGTTGGAGGCGTCTTTCTAGAAGGTACCAGAACATTTCGAACCTTGTTTCTCACAGTCAAAACTGCTTGCCTCTGTGGCCTTGCAGGAAGGGTTCAGATTCTGCCAACGCGCTCTCATGTTCCACTTCCGCCCAGGCTTGTAGCTCACCGAGACTGGCTTACACTCACTAGAATATTAACTACGAAATTATTGAAATATGCTACACTACTTCTATATTCCTGATTTCAATCTTGGTTGTCAAATTTGTATTAAGAATATTTTTTAAAAAATTATTACTGGGCTGCCGTAGGCGTTTACTGGATCCTAATACTTAGGTATAAAATATTTACCAATTTATTGAAGACTGTTAAAGCTCTACCTGGACTTATAACTCTAAGAGGACATATCAGTTCATAACTGAATTGACTGATGACCCAAGTTCAAGCCGAAAAAAAAACTTACGAATATGAGTGACAACTTGTTGCCAGTAACCACCAAAATAGTTATTTTGCTTCTGTTTAATATTTATCTGTAGCATAATATTATTATTTAATGCCTGAATATTTTATGAGTGTAATGCATATGTGATTGTTGGTTTTGAGTATAATTTTTTATAACATTTATTTGTAGTCTAGTAGCAAATGTTATGTAATTTTTTTTTATTATTCTTTGTTTGTGGCAGTGCATGCGATAAGTGATTTCGAGTAACCGAAGTCATGGTAACTCGGTTTTCTTTTAATATTTATCTGTAGAGCAGTATTCCCGAATACCTTGTGTTTAGCGAGTGCATTTGACGTTTGTTTGAAGCAACATTTTACGTAATAATAATTTGAAGTTCAGCACTAACATATTTTGTTCTTACCTTTGTGTGTTTTTTTGTATTTTTTTTTTGGTTTATGGCTTTACACCTTGTCAATGTCGGGGTTATTAGAGGAGGGAAAGGACTGGGGAGAAAGCACTGGAAGGAATTCAGCTATGGCCTTTTGATGGAACCATCCATGCATTAGTTCGCAGTATCTTAGGGAAAGCACGGAAAGAAGAAAAACTGAATGACTGGATGCGGTTCGAACCCACGTCATCCCGAATGCGAGGCCAGAGTGTTACCACTTATCTCCGACGGTCGGTACCTTGGAGTTATTGTCACCTCGAAGCCCACAGCTCGCTGCTCAATGAATAAATTGCCTTGTTGTGGTTCGTCTTCTCCCTGGAACGGTAGCTTCGCCGTATGACGTCTCTGTGATGTGATGAACCTGTGATTCCAAGAATGTATTTACTCACGTGAAGATTTGAAAAACCTGTCCTCTGCATAACATTCTCCTGCAGCTAATTCTCCCAGGGATCTGTTACTGGGGAGAACATATTAAACAGGCCTCTTTGGTCCCATTTTGTCGTTAGCCGAATGTATTTTTCATTTTTCAGTATTCTGCACTAATAGCTACGAACGGTGTCCTGAACAGTGTTGTGTTTGGGCGACGAAATCTGAATCAGATGCGGAGATGTGTAAGACATCAGAGTTAAAGTACATTCACAATAACTTCGAAGACTGACAAAGAGCAATGTTCTGCTAATGAGGAAAAATGTTTAGGCTTTAACACGTAGTTCCGCTATAGCCTAAGATAAAGCTTCATGATTTCTACAGCCGACAGTTATTTGATTTAAATGCAACTTTTATGTATGATTATTAGTCGCAGAATACGATTCTGCCGGGTTACCTATCAAAACAAGGCCGCAGGTATTTTTAATTATGTTTTCAAAAAATCATTTTTACAAAAAATTTCGTTCACTTGTTTTTTAAATAAATTGAATTATAATTTATTTCAAGGAGAGACATGTAAAGAACATGAAACGTTTGCGTTTGCTGTTTATAAGTGGCTGCAAGTAGGGACTGCCAGCTGTTGAAGTTAGTGCACCAAGCCGTCTGACAGACTCGGCAAAATCGTATTCTGCGACTAAAAATTATGCATATAAATTGTATTTCAATCATATAACAGCGTAGAAACCCATGCAGATGAATCTTGACCTACTACAACATCCCATAAATTGGCACTAGTAATTATTTATTTCAGTGCAAATATTTAGGGCCGATACTTCTTGAATGTTTACTCTCCTTTTCTTAACTACTTCTCATACTACTGCAGATACGTAAACCTTTAATATGAACTTAAAAATAAATGAAAAGTTGAAATACAATATACCTGAGAATGATACCCACCGGAATGTGTTGTCAAAACAGTTAACACTGTATTTGGTGTATATATTGTGTCTGTATATTTTCAATCTTTATTTTCAGTGGGGTTTCTGTGTTTCAAGGTCAGAGGAACTTCACGTTACAAAAAAGTATTATTGAAAGTATGCAGACATCTTTTTTGGAAATAATCTACTTGGAACACACAACCTCATTATATGTTTAGCAGATATTCTTGAACGTTTATGTGTTTTTGTGATACTTTATAGAAATATCGGAAGAAAAAATTCGTGCATAGTTAAAAAAAAAACGAAAAAAAAATTATACTGCTTTAGGTATCAACAAATATCATAGCGTAAAACACAAATTAGTCGTTGTTGCTTTTTTATATAAAAAACTGATACGTTGCGTTGTATATTCTTCCTGTTTATTTATACCTGAATTTTCAGAAACACATATGATTGAAGAAGGAATGAGGAGAACAAGAAGGATTCTTTTATTATTTTTTTTTTTTGAAAATGTTATATATTGAACTCAAATCAATATGAATAATCGCACAACTGAAACAAATTGTAATAATAATTTAATAATAATAACGTTTTACAAATAAGATTGAAACTTCCTACTAGTATATTGTTAGCTGTCCTGTGAGAAAAGATCCGCCTTCCAAGAAGTGTCTGCTACCGCTGATACGTGTGAGATTCTTCAACTGGAAGGTTGGAAGGAAGGGTACCAAGCCAGTGCTCAGGCTCCTAGTTCTGCAATCTGATATGATAATACATTCTCCTGCGTTTCCTTTCGCACATTACTTTTTTGGAGCAATAGATTCTAAAAATTCGTGTGTACTTTTAGACATAACCAGAGAATTTTAACAAATTTGTAACTGGTTTTCAGATGTTCTTACAAATATGAATCCAAACATGAACTATTTGTAACTAATCATAGCATTGTCTGTTTTGGCTGCGATCATAGAAGAGGCTCGGAATTACTTGCCGTATGGGACCCCGAGCTCATGAGACTTCAGCGCTAGGATTCTGTTTTACTTGAGCTGGTCAAAAGTCGACAGATGTGGATTTCATCACTACACTGATACGTTTTCATTGGCCCCCGGTTCTCGAGGCTCTAGATGGCTTACTCACAGAAAGACTCATATTAACTGTTATCATTTAAGCTTCCATGCCTCATTTCAAACCATCCACACGTTGCTATTTTCTCATTTGTAATATAATATACAAGAACAACATTACTAATGATGTAAAACTGTTGTGTCAAGCAATTGCTTTATTAACAGTACATTCGAGAAAATTATCAACTGAATTTGTTAGCGATTTTAGTAAAATTAGTATTCGTTCCGATCACCTAAAAAAATGAAATAACGGGGAGACATGTCGATATATTCCTTCTAATAAATGTTTAATCAGATGAAAGAGAATTTATGAGGTTGATGTTATAGGATTTCTTTTGACCAGGTTCAGGCTTGTTAAAGGGAGCGTACGGAGATTTACGGATGGTATTTGTTGTCGGTCCCTTAGAAACACATCTACCAGATCCACCAATTAAACTACAGTTCAGATGCGAGGGGGGTGCTGGTTTTCCAGAAGCTCCTATACTGAATCCTCCCGCACCTCCTCCGATCAGATACGGCCCTAACAA
Source organism: Vandiemenella viatica (assembly GCA_031002005.1). Lineage (NCBI taxonomy): Eukaryota > Metazoa > Arthropoda > Insecta > Orthoptera > Morabidae > Vandiemenella > Vandiemenella viatica. The sequence continues at coordinate 153,702,726 of CM061914.1, read as the reverse complement.
GCCGCCTGGTCGTAACGATGGCTTGCGCACATTTGCGATGAATCCACGCTCGTCGGCTGTGTAGGTGACGACATACGTCTCTCCGTCGTCTGGCGCAGTCCAAGTGTAGCTTCCCTTCAGGACGACGCCTCCCTCGAGATTAACGAATCCAATTTCTTCACGACTCGAACCATCGCTGGAGACGTATCTAAGGGAACATCAAATTGTGATGAATCTGAGCCTCATATTTTTTTATTGTTTACTTATGGCTTTATGCCTAAACGACGTCGAGGTCATTGCTTGCAGATACACGTAATGTCTAACGTAACATTAAATGTATCCGGCTATGTACAAGTCACAGGAAAATAATAAATTCAGCGTTATATATGTTTTATCAATAGCAATCAAGATCCTTGCTATCTAAATATTAATTTCTTATTAAAATCAAGAATCACTTTAACATTAAAACTTAAAGTAACGGCAATCACCCCCCACCCCCTCCCTCCCGTTACAGGGTGGGATGGGACTGGGGACAAGGAACGGGAAAGAATTCCGCAATGGCCATTTTGTTGATCTAAGAATTTTCCAAAAAGAAATAACATCATCGCTTCTGTGATTCAAAACGGTGCTCAGTTATCTGTTTTCCACTTACTTTAATCGCGATTGAAAATTGCTGCCTCAAATCAAATTAAATGTTTAATATAAGCAGCATAGCTTTGATGATTTTGGTCCTCATATTAGTATTTGGTTGTATTATTGTCATGTTAAGACATTCACTTTCATACCAGGTGGATTCTTTTTTTTTCGCGTTTAGCAAATTGTTAATTCAGTCTTAACTTATAGTAATTTTAAAACATCTGTGAAACGCAAAAAGCATAGAAGCAGAAAGTACAAAATCAAAAGCAAAAAATGCTTATGAACCTAGGTTTAGTTGTTAAAAAAAATAGATTAAGAGTTAATCAAATTATTTAAAGTTGACCTCCAGCAATTTTCGTTTTTGGTGGAAATTACACCAAATGCTTCATCTACTGGATATAGTTGGTTAATGGAAACGTAAGTGTCCATTCGTAACTAACTAATTTTCTTTTTTTATTGATATTATGTTTATGTAATACGTTTCCAGTGCAGAAGTGACAGATGAAATTTAGAAAATGAACCAAATTAGTAAATGTCTGAAAATAATATTGTCATGTATTTTTGTTTCTCATTAATAATTTCTGTTAAGTACTGTGAATTTGCTATTTGAGCTAAGGAAATCAATACATTTTCGATTCTTTAACCACAGTACCAAACAGCAGTATCTGCACAGTGATTAAATTTCACGTAATGAAATAAGAAATGTTTTATCTGTCATTCAATATTTATTTTTAAGTAGGCATTTACAAGTGGTATAATTTGTTATAAGAGGATTACTGAGGACGGTGGGGAGGGAAGTAGCAGAAAAGCTAACCCAGTTCATTCTCCTGGAGCCATTCCTGGTAACAATCGAAAATAAAAGTCCCACACGATAAACTGATATAACAATAAGTTTTCTGCTGAATCTCATTTAAATTTCCTTGTAGTTACCTATCATTGAAGGAAAGGGAAGGTGGATACTTCAGCTGTAACAATCACAGGAAATAGTAACTGTGCTACTTTATTCGAAAGCAACGACCTAAGAAAACATTTGGAAATGGTAAAATAAAGTGTACATATTTGACACATTTTTTATTACATCAACTAGTTCCTCAACTTGTCACTTGTTTGGTGTTGTGCTGATAAATATAATTTCGATTTTTTTATATGTCTCACTGGATTAGCAACAAATTATACCGTGGTGAAGTTATTTATTCCATGAAACTGGAAGAATCTGTTGTAAACCACATTTCTGATCAGGATTCAGCTGTCCTTGTTAGGGCATGAAATTTTCTGACGGAATTAACGGAATAGTTTTTTTGGTGTAGTTATGACTTTAGGCCTCGTCGACGTCGAAGTCATTGGAGGCGGGATGGGAATGGGTACAAGGAATGGGAAGGAATTCGGCCATGGCCTCGTTTGAAGGAAGTATTCCGGCATTCCCCTGAAGAGATTTGGGGAAGCCATGGAAAACTCAAATCCGGATGCCCGGACAGGGATTCGAATAGTTGGTCAGCAGTCTGCATCCTAAATCGTATGCGTGACTACAGGTGGAAGAGAAATGTTTCAGATGGCAATATGATGGCTTTTTGTTGTACATATAGTAGAACTAATAAACCAATTTATATGGAAAAGAACGAGGAGTTTGAAAACACAAAACAAGAACTCGCCTGTCATTCGACACTGGGTTGGAAGATCCATAACGATGATTCTTAAAGTTCAATTTGAATATCTCCACCCCAGAAAAAAATATCTCCGCTGATGGACATTTAGAATGTTATCTGCACTTGTTATCTTTTAAGTGTGTAACGATTCGCTAAGCTCCCCGTTACAAATCACTTTTTATTGTATATAAAGTAAAGGAATATATTATTTTTCCATTTCTTGGGATGTCTGTATGTTCGAAAGATGCACGTTGAAAGGATAAGAGGCAAGGATTTTACGCTTCAGTGAAGGGCAGACGGACTGGCGCCTTGTTGGCAGAATGGTAAGAGGATTAGGGATTTCTGTCGGGCAACCGGTAAAGAGAATTCCTTCCTCCCGAAGGAGACATCGGCTCCCGAGGTTTGCCGAAACTTAACGTGGCCAAGAGAAGCACAGATTCACATGACGTCAGATGGTCAGCCAATCACAGGGACCATAGTACTAAGATTCGGGGAATTTTATGTTCCATGTCGTCTTCGAGCCACAAGAGGCGGAGTCAGAGTTTACCTCCGTGGCGGCAGAAAAGACGAGCTTCACTTCCGTCCTGACTTCCCTCCAGTTGGGAGCCCAGACAAGTCACTGGTGACTTGCGGTCCATGTGTGCTGGGTTGACTTGTGTCCTGGAGACCATCTGAGGCGCACTTCTGACTTGCGACTTGCCGCATACTGCTGGCGTGGCCAGTCACGACGCTCAGCGCTACCTGCCGTGGAACGGTAATGTGTTTCTTCGAAGCCATTCAGCCTGCAACATCCGTGAAACTGTACCCTTAAGCGCATCTGAGATAAAGATCCTTGCTCTGATCTGATAAACCACTGAGCTAGACTGTGTAACTGTCGAATGCAGGTTAATCATTCGTGGCGTCCCAACCTATTAAAATTCAATATTGTTTGCCATCATCATAACTGGTAACATACTTTGTATTAGAATAATTGTGAGATTTTTAAAGTACAACTATACTTGTTTGCTTGCATTTAAAGGGCTCATTGTACGTCTGAGCGTTGCTTAGAAAATTGCAAAACCTCTTGTTTATTAACGTAATGGTAAATACGCTCAGATTTGTAGATGCCATTGTGAAAATCTTTATTAAAATGTCTTTTTGTGACAGTTTTCAAATCCCAGAATCATCCAATTCTCATTTGAATAATTTACATTTTGATATTCAATTATAGTATCCTATATAGCGTAAGATATTAAGAATTAATTAATAATTCTCCCCCCCCCCCCCTGGCGATACGCTACAAGTGCATTAGGTAATTCCTCTTGAAACCAATACAGTATTATTTCCTATCCGTATTACTAACTCTACATATTTCTTCTTTACGTATTTTAGAACCAATACAGGAGGATGGGAATAGCAGTGAGAGGAAGAAAATTTATTTGAAGTAGGAAGGCAGGATAAGCGTTTGGAAATACTTTAGGATGTGTTCAATGAATCTTTCCGTCCATTTCAAAAGTAAATATTTTTTTATAACAAACAAGATTATGATAGAAGAGACAATACATGTTTTATTTGCCACAAAAGCTTATTGGTTACGCTTTAAGCCAAAATGCGTATTGTTAATGCACTAGTTAGCACTGTTAGTCAACGTTAATTCCTTAATAACGAATAGTAAAGGAAATTAAAATATTAATTATCAGTGGCGTAGCTAGGTCAACAAGGGCCCCGGTGCAAAAAATTGATTTTGGGCCCTCAGGCCAGACGGGCGACCTTTTTGTCCCTTTGTGTGCTGGTAGGAGCCCCCTGAACTGAGGATGGCGGCCCTTGAATTGTTCTTTAGGGGCCCCTGAGCAGTGGTTGGGCCCCCCCCCCTAAGCAGCGAGGGCCCTTAGTGACCAGTTTTGCCGTGATGGCTCGTGGGCCCTCTAAACTGCGCTTGAGGGCCCCTAGAGGTGCACTTAGGGGCCCCTTGAGGTATGCTTGGAGGCACCCTGAGCGTGAGGGCCCCGGTGCACTGCACCGCCTAGCCCCATAGTAGCTACGCCCCTGTTAATTATTGGTGGTAAGAAATAGAGAATTTTTGGTTTACAAATTTGATAATCATCTTCTTGGGTTAGTGTAGAATATTTTATTATTGAAATTGTTATTGGGGATGTTTATAGTTTAGAGTGGCATTAAATGAAATATTATGTTTCTAAAATCAGCCTTCTTCAGCCCTTGTTTCTCATCATGAGGCGGCCCTGGGACTAAATGTTAACGCCGATTACAGATGTAATTTCAAGCTCCGTTGGTGGTTTGATGTTGCCGGGTGAAGGCGACTTGCGGAAGTCTGCGACGAATCCTCGCTCGTCAGCGGTGAACGTGAAGGCATACCTGGCGCCATCGTCGGGAGATATCAAAATATAGTTCTCTTCCACGTTGACGGCACCCTCGGGAGTCAAGTTGCCCGTTTCTTCACGGCTAGTACCGTCGCTCGAGAGGTAGCCGCGAAAGTATCAGCGGTGATTGTAGAACTAGTTGGAACTATAGATCTACTCACTACATCCATTTGGCAGGAGAAAAGGTCATACTTTAGACACCAGGTATATTCGGGGATTTGGTCGATGTAAGAATTTTGTTTGAAAATCCTCAGACTTAATATAGTAAATAACGTTTCAATTTTTGTTTACAAATATATAATTCGGGTTAGAAATTGGTTACTCGGATAAAAATTAGGTGTATGTGTTAGCCTTACAGCTGCAATAAATCTGGGTCTCATATCAACGTTCGGTGTTTTTCTTGTCAAATGTAATCATACACTTTTACAGGAAGGATATCTGAGACATCAGAAATGCGACGTTTCTTTTCGTGAATAACGCTTAGCTAGTTTAAAAGTATAGTAATTTTGTTTAAAAGAATGAAGCTATTGGCTAGACTAAGAGCAAGGAAGGAAGAAAACAAATGCGGTAATGACTAAACAATTAAAGTAATAATTTTTCTTAAAAATAATTAGATTCACAGTTAAATGTCTTTAGGAACTGGCCTCACTAATTTCTTGTCTGGTTAATATTATACTAGAATTTAAAATTTCAGTGATTTTGTCTTCTGGAAATTGCTAAATTATGGTTGTCAAACGTCAATTACGATTACCATTCAAAATTACTTTTTCCACGTAAAGAAAAACAAAGCAAATAGTATGCGAAATGTTTTCTAATATAGAAGTATCGTCCCACATTCAGGAAATGAATTAAGTAAATGAAGCTCTGAGAGGCATAACCAGATTTATATAGAAGAGAGATGGAGTTGTTTGTTATTTCTTAAAATATTGTTTCAGGTGAAGGTCATGATGTAATTGTGTGTGCTAACTAGAAGAAAACTATACCCTTTCAACTGCTGAATATTGAAATTACAAATTCTAAATCAATAAGAAATAAAAATGCAACACCCAAAACACCACTGAGTTCACTTTCCGATAAACAGACCAATTAACGGAAGAGATGATTACAGTGAGAATCTGTATTCATAGGTGCTATCGATTATACATCTACATCTACATGTATACTCTGCAAATCACAAAACTGTGGGTGGCAGAGGGTACTCAGCACCAAACCTAATCTCTTTGTTGTGCATTCCAATCCCTAATGGTACGAGGAAAAAAAGAATTCATATAAGAATCAGTGCGGCACCTTATTTCTCTAATTTTATCTTTCCTGTCATTCCGACCCAAATAGGTTGGCGGTCGAAGTATTTCACTACACTCAAAAGTGAAAGTGGGAGTACGCATGTTTACCAATAAGTTTATACGAAACGTGCGTCGTCTATCTACCAGAGACTCCCAGCCTAGTCTACTAATAAGTTCTGTGACGCTTTCATAAGGACTGTAGCAAGCGGTCACGAATCGAGCGGCTCTTCTCTGTACTTTCTCTGTACTCTCAATCAGCCCCTTACGAAACGGATCCCAGATGGCACAACAATAGTCCAAATGAGGACGCACAAGAGATTTGTACGCTATCTCCTTTGTTTGTTCATTACAATTTTTAAAAATTCGACCTAGGAACCGCAGCCTATAATTAGCTCTACCTACCAACGTATTAATATGTAAGTCCTCGTCCATCGAAAAACAAAAGTACTTTTTCACAATCAAAACTGCTATTGTTGTCGTTTAAGTTGTAATTATGCGTATTTTACACTTCACGTATATTTGTATCTTCCAAGACTTAAATCCTACTTCGTCTCGGACCAGATGTTGTTCTTTTTTTGTACCATGACTCTTATATCATCTATACTGGAGCATTTTACTATTTTGGTCGTCTTTCTGTACCCAAACGATGAAGGGGTGTTCAGATAAAATGTCTCAATTCTCTTAATACTCCTGTTAACATTTCGAAATGTAACTACATCTTTCATGTTTTTACAATTAACATTAAATTATCAGATGAAATACTAGTGCTATATCAACTTCGAAGATTTTAAAGGTAGATAACCTCTAAAGTGGAGCGTCAACCGATGTAATGTTCCCATATTCGTGCGGTTTAATGTCTCCAAGTTTTTATACTGAGCAATCTTGGTACACTACAGTGCATCCTACAAGGCGAGACCTGACGGCAATGCATACCCTTTGCTCGAAGCGATTCAGGCAATTTTCGTACGTAACATGCCTCAACTTTTTATTATGGCTAATTATTAGCAATCACAAACTAAATTTTGTTTCGTTCATGTTATTATTTTGGAGTTATTCATATGCAAATAACTATGTGTACTGTTGTTCATTTCTGAGAATTTTCTCACATGGGAACCAAGCGAACATATCTAATATAAATTAATCTAGAAGAAGGGTTACTATCTCAAAGATTTTAACAATAAACCGGCGTATTAACTGTACAGCATTGACATGCACATATTACAGGAAATTAACATTTATTAGCCATATTAACAACAAATTTTCATGCGTTTATTTTAAAAAAGGACCACTGTGCATGCTGATGTGATATTTTCTTCAAAGCGTTTAACTTCTGCCTTTAAACACAACAGCTGTTTATATGATACATAACTTGCTCCGGACAATTTACTAAATTATTTTACAAAACATGTAATGATTGTGTCATTTCTCCTAGTCTCAGCTTTTAAACTATTATATATTGATTTACAGATGATAATTTCTCATTCTCAGTTTCTAAACTATTTTCTATTCATTTACACCTGTGGAATGGTTAGCTGTCAATATATTTCTTATCACTATTATTTAAAAGATATGTAGCATATGTTTAGTTGTATAATGGGTTTCGAAAAACTACAACATCTGAAACCGGTGGCTGTGTGGTTTCGAACGCAATATGAAGCGTTGATTCAGGTTTCCATACGCCGTCACTTGAGATGTAGGAGCGCAAAAATTTAAATGGTTGTTTCTAATAATCAGCTACGGTTACTTCCGTTGTTGTGCATCTGCAAACTGTTAAAGAATGAACTGTTTAAGAATAATTGAATCATTATTATTGACTGTAATGAACTCTGGTGTATTTTTTTATATCAAGAAAATACGTCATTAACTAAATTGTGGTAGTAGAAGCGAGAAACCAGAAATTAAATACTGCAGAAGAACGAATAACTTGGTAGAATACACGTTTTTAATGTATTCTGTTTTAAATCAAAAGCTTGTATTCCAGTTATCTACGTTCTTATTAACTGTTCAGCCATTACGTACATAAAGTGTCCAAATTGTATACTTTTAAATTAATTTAATTGATATGGAGCGCATACCCCGGTGATAATTTACCTTCACATAAATTTTTACACTTTCCTGTTCCCACCTACTCTAGAAATTTAAATTTTGAATTCTTTCAGCTTTCTTCTTATAACTTATTCTCCATTTATTTTTGTAATTTATTCCAATCGTGAACTCAATACCTTCGAAAGAAAATTATCAAAAGCCCTTATTCCTGAAATCGAGTACCAGCTTGTGGTCTTGGTCGTCTTTTCCCTTCGATTCACCTCTCTTAATTCTACCATCAATATCGTCCCATACCTCCTCACCATGTGCTTTTTTTACTATTACCAACTTAAAGAGTGTAATAAAGATATGATTTTCGGAAGTATAATTGAGCTGGGGAGATGTTGTCCGTTGTGATTACAGAGAACTTTCCGTTTAAAGAATTCGCCTTCCAGGTTAATTATCAACACTTGATTGTCTATGTTAGTGATCCATACCTCCAACTCCAGGGGTCGATGCCGTTGAAGTTGTTCTCTTGTTGCACGATGTACGCATCCTTCGAGTTCGTCTGAGGATACTGAGGAGCTGACAGCACCCCGAAAGCCGTCGCGGACACCAACATCAACAACACCTGCAGGATACAAGAAAAATTCATTCTGCCATGCAGATATTTGCAATGTTCCACAGCAGCTCGTAGGAGACAATTTTGGCACTCTGCGTGTAAATAAATACATGGGGATCAGTGTGTTTGAACACAAATGGAGCCTCCATTAATTATGTGAGATTAAATAGGGGTAGGAGGAAGTCCAGCCAAATCTCACCAAGAGGAACGGAGGGCTCAACAGAAACCTCACGTGAACATTATAGAGCGGTAGAGCTTAAAAAAAGTAATTTTTATTTCTAAAATTAGTAGGTCGTGAGAGGGGGCCTCGAGATCTCAACAAACCTCACCAGGGAGGGAGAAGGGGTGGGGGGACGGGCGGATCCCACCACATCTCATCAAAATGGATGCCCCCTATAGAGACCTATATCCATTTTCAATTTAAAAAGTAAATTCGGGTGGACATACGAATTGGTGACAGAGTTTCAATTTGCAACGCCGTCCACCTGTAAATAAATGCTTCCCCCGAGGATGTTTCACAAAATCACTGTAATATTTAAGATACAAAATCTCATTGAATACAATTTATTAACACTGCAAATAAAATTATTAATTGGTGGTGGGATAGTTTAGTCGGTGGAGCGACTGGCAGCCACATGAAACATTCGACAATGCTGGGGATTCACTGTGCAGACCAAACTATAAAGAAAATCCTTAGTGTAAGTGTCTGGGACTTGCTACTGGTCAACTATCGCTTTTACAGAAGCCCAAAGGCATCATAGAGTTGAATGTCTTAAGCCGCGTTCCCACGATCTCTTGTAACGGAGGCGGGACGGGACGGGACGGGACCTCATTAGCCGAAGTGTAGGGACGAGCGCGCGCCGCAGGTTAGTCCTAGCTTATCTCGCCGCCACTTCCCCACCACGTTGCCTAGTGTCGTTTGGCACAGAGCACTTTACAGCAACAGAAGGGGTGCGCACGCTGCTGCAAACCAATGACAACAGCGCACCTCTACACACGCCTGTGATGTTTACCGACACCGAGTGGGTAGCTGCGTCTCATCTCCGCTATCAGAGGCGGCCCTGTTCCCATGGCGTGTTGTTGAGTATTCGTCCCTTCCCGCCTCCGTTACAAGAGATCGTGGGAACGTGACTTACAGCTTACGCGGTACAATACGAAATAATAATTCGAAATGATTTTTTGTTGTAACTGTTAATTACTGAGAATTTCACGAATTCCATTTTAAAGGTACTACCGGTAGTGCAAATAGCACACAGAATAAAATTTTAATCTATTCAGATGGGAATGGAAAATCGTATATACTGTATGTCTGCACTCATTCAATTTAGGTTATTATACTACAGCCCATGTAACTACTCAAAATGTTTTTGCCCATTGGAACTTAGAAGCAGAGAGAAATCGAACCCACGCATCGCAAACCATATATTATCTACAGTAAATCGGTTGTTTAAAGTGTAAGAATAGTAGTGGAATATCAGTTCTGTGCACAAACGTTTTCTGAATAGAATTCCGTGGTTCGGATGCCTCGTTAAACTGAAGATTCAGGTTGCATGCGCGTTAAATATAAACTTTGTCATTAGGTTGCAAGGTTATACGATTTTGTTTTTCTGAATAATATGTCTTACTCTTCTTCATTTATGTTTGTTTTGAATAATTGTTTTTTATGTAATATGAAGGCCGACTGGAATATGGAATGTACAAATATGCAAAAAGTGTTTCACATGTGAACAAACAGTTTAATCATTTAAAAAAAAACACAGTACACTTCTGATTACCAGTTCTTTTTATGACGGTAATAGTAATTACGAAAGTAATAAATTCTTATGTATTTTTTAATATAGTGTAAGGAAAAATTAGTAAGCGTTAAAAATCTGATGAAACAATACTTTACTGCTTGAAGTTAGAGGGATATTACTTTTCAGCTTTGTCATAGTGACAAATGTTTATGAGTGGTAGTAAAATAAATCTCGTGTATTAATGTTAAAGCTGGGATTGTGTAGATCTACCTTTGGTGCCTCTACCTACGTCATTTATTTCGATATTGTATCTATAATTTGAATAAATTAAAAACGGAAATTTTTATTGATTCAAGCGATAACAGTACGCAAAAACAACTTCCAATCACGAGAAGTTTCTTTGACCTTGCGTAAAATCACTACACACTTTACCAAAGAGCTTATGGCCATTAAATGAGCGACAATTTGTTTTGAATGTCCCATAAATATAAAAAAAAACTGTTATAGTAGTTAACATCTTAATTGAAAAAAAAGCCTAATTTGACATGAAATCGTATAGAATCATATTTTTAAGTATATTCGTACGATTGGAGATATATTCGTCTCACTGAAGTTCATGTAACTAATAGCATTTAGATTCAATATATCAATACTGCACACTTCTTTGATCCATACTGATGTTCGCAATAAACAAACACAAATCGTTTTGAAGGATATACTGTTCTTAGCAGTCTGTAACAAAATGGCAGAGTATAATTGAGTTGATATCAGAACCGTATAGTCAGTTAATAAGTTGATTTAAACATTGGTTGATGTTTGTTGGACTATGCAGTGAACCTATTTTATTCATGCCTTTTATCTTTTCATGAGAGCTGCGTTAGGTGGAATTCTGTAACGTAATGGAAATGGTGTGACATCAGCTATATGTTTGTCATTTGTTGAATGAAGTACGAAAATTAAAAACGGAAAAGTATTTTGTGATTAAATACGTAAATCTAGATCTTCTTCACACTTTATGCAAGTTCGGAAGATTATTTCAGTATATTATCTTCCAATAATATATTACGAAACCAAGCCGTAATGGAATGCTTCAACATTCTCGATAATGCCTCAAAACGTTTACTACTGTTTATATCCAGATGTAGTTCCTGAAAGATCTAAATCTTTATCTTTTATCCTGAACTTCAATGTTCATGTGTAACTGGGCGGTGATGTAACACTCATCCAGCTATAAAATGTTGCAAAGTTGTTTACATATACTTTTAATTCATTGCCGTAGCAAATTGTAAATCTTCTGAGTAGCAATGTTCATTCCTTTCCTCTCATCCTACGTTATTGCTTATGTAAATTGGCAGTTCGTCTCCGAAAATGTCATGACCCGAGGTGAGATGTATAGTAATACTTACAAGGTCTTCGGAGCAAGAAATTCAGTAAGATTATTATCTTTTCTGTCTCGGTAAATGTAAAATCACACGTTAGAACACCTGCTAAAGTACTTTGCCAAAACATGTCAAATGTCATTGATTCACCGTTACACGGCATAAGAACGTTTTCCGTCAAAAATTTTACAATATGCTGTAGGAAGTGCCACATCTCTAGTAATGCCCATCATGCAACCAAGACCTTCCTCAAACCAAGGCCAACGACGTTGGCTGGAACAATTTGGAAATACTGAGGATTATGCTCGGCAAATTATTACGCACATAGAAGACCTATGGACATTGCGTAAAACTATTGAAACTGAAAGTAATAACAGGTGGCATGGTTATACTTCCATTAGAGCTAGAGAAAGGAACTGCGGTTACTTTTTAAAGCAATTAACAATCGTAAAAGGGAATAAATACACAGGAACAAGTGGAACATTTGCCAGTCAATATCGATCCTAACGACCATTGTTATCGATTTACTAACATCGTATTGAGGAAAAATCCGGTTCTACTGAATGATAGTGGCGGAACTACTTTCGTTGTCCACTCTCCCCCATTTCATTCATTTTTAAGTAATTACAAGACATTTGATTCAGCAGCTATTGGTTTTATTATTGTCAATATAAGTTACTACATGAAGTAATAACAAACAGTTCTAATGAAGTTTTTGTGTTACAATTCTCTTCATGTAAAGTAGCCAATAAATGTGGGAAATTTGTATCATGCTTCTACGCAACTGAAATATGATATTCAACAGTTTCTTCACACTGAATTAATGTAACCATAAGAAAAAAATTAATGAAATGTTAAAATTCTGAGCCACTTATTAAACTTTCTTGATCTGGACAGAATCAATGATCACAGGCAATAGTTGTAGAATTTGAGATGCAGTATACTTCATTGGTTCTGCCTCCTTTTTGGAGTTCAAAAGAAACATACCGTACCTATTCTTTGTGGCAAACGTAAACATGTTCTAATAATTGTGCTTTGTATTTTCTCTGCTCACTCTTTGCACATCTTTTTTAGTTATCTGCTTTCTCTAGCGTACAAGAAACAGGAAGAGAGCTTGGATTAATGACTTGGATTACTGTATGATGCAGTTGTTTTAATTGCCAGAGACGTACTACGAGTTAAATGTTACGCTAGTCACAGATTTCGACACACAACACCACAGTTCGATTCTGAGGACGCTATTAAGTACAGCAACATATTCAGTAGACCGTCTGATAGCGAAATACCTATTATGAAACCGTACTCTATATTGCAGTCGGCTGCTCAAGATACATTACAGAACAGTTGTCAGACGAAATGTTACACTTATTTGTCACCACATATATTTTAAATTAACTACCGATATTTCATTTAGCAGGTAGTAGATAATTTTAAACGATATTTTGTTACTTACAATTTAATACTGACAGGTGCAAGAAGAAACAACTCTGAGGCAATGTTAGTATGAGTTATATTGTGTTCAGGATCCTGTAACCACTAAGTTCCAACACTGTTTCTGTGTGACTAAACCAGCAATTCGAAAGACTTATTATTGACACGATTAATCGGTGGACACTAACTGGCAGTCATCTGCAAAGGTTATGCTGAAAGAGTGACACACTAAGAAGAGAAATTAAAATCAGTATAGCTTGTACATGAATTCTAGAAAAGTCCACCGAATCAGTCATTTAGAGAAAAGTGTATTCAGTGAATGTGGAATAATGTTGAAACGGAATATAGGAATTCTTACGTGCCAACACGCCCGTGCATTGACAGTGCGTCTAAAATTTTGTCGTGTGGATTCCTGCCAGATTTTGGCTGAAATGGCAAACGTCCAAGAGGATACTGTCGGTCTCATAGTGGTCAAACACTGTGTACACATCACGCTCAATTCGGAAGTTCGAACGCACTTCCAGAAGGTCAGAACCACTATTACTTCCGCACAAGAGCTTGTAAATCGCAACAAGAATGCGCGTTTCCCTCCTAATCCATTCGTCAATAACCATAGGATATTCAAAGAATGTGGTACATTTCCTTATTTTAATCGTATTCTTCGTTATTTTATTGGTAGTTGGTTTCACCGAAGTTTAACCAAGAACAGAAAAGATTTCCGAAATACTGCTACTTATTACTTCTGTAGATCACAGATTTAAAAGTACTGCGAAATATCGTTGTAATTTAATGCTGAAGAAAATACGTGCAAAATAATAGTAATAATTACAAGTAATTTCGATAAAATACAAAAAAAGAAATATTCATATACAGCGAGTACTGATTCAGAGCTTAAATTACTACTAAAGCTAATCTGTGCTGTGTGTTAATTGCAATAGACTAGATATCGTGGTCTAACATCTCTTATAGTTAGCACAGTAACAGTTAATAAATATTAATTTCAATAAATCCTTCTGGCACTGAAGCGTTGAAATAAATATAACTCTCCAATTTAAAATTTGGGATATGTTTTACAGTTTTCAGGTAAATAATCTTTACTTCACTTGTGGATAACAAAATAAAGTCGCCCGTTATAATCTTTGTTGTGGTGTTATTTGGAATGTCGATAGAGAGAACACGGAATTTTTGACTGGCAATGGGAGGAGAATAGGCAATTGCAACAATGAAAAAACGATGTCTTCCCTGTCGGTTAGGGATTCCAACTGGATCGATAAAGTTTGGCCCAAAAGTTACCACTCATTAACTCGGCAATTTACATAAACAAATAATCTAGGTAAACACAATGCAATTACATCATTAACTCCAGCGTGAAAGCCTTTTACATAAAAAAATGAGTGCGTTGGATTTGCTTCAAATTGTGTAGACCTTACGTACAAATTTTAAATTAGCACGTGAACAATTTTTTTTGTTCGTAATTTTGCGAGGGGCGATTTGTTTCTCTCCTGTCAGCAAATTAACCAGTGAGGTGATGAATAATTTACCAAAACCGGTGAAGGAATTTAAAATTTGTATATCGCAAAAGTAGTTGGGGGAATAATTTGACACTCAAATTATATAAGCTAATTATAAAAAATAATAAGTTGTAATTAGGTGACTAAGGGAAATGCCAAAGTAGCATGTACTCCATCACAATTAAATTAAATTAAAATCCGCAAATAAAGGGTGAAAAAATAGTAAGGAAGGTGATAAATGAATGAAAAGAGATAGACACGTAGTGTCAGCAATGTAATTTTGAGTTCCATAAAGGTGTCAACTTAGTAGAAACAGTTCTAAAGGGGAATGCTACATACTAATAGTTGCTTGTTATGTACCAATATCTCGAAACTCAGCTAAAAAATAGTACTGAGCACCAATATTTCCTAGTTGTATAATTGGCAATACAGAATGAAGCAGCGTCAAGGTCGACTCACCGTGATCCTCATGGTGCGTGTCTGATGGGATGTGGATCCTGCCTTCAGCTGGTTCCAGGTCTGCGGCTATATACTGGGCTCCCCCCGCCTGGTCCTACCACAGCCCTCATTACTGCTCATCCAATGTTAACGGAACGGGGCATCAATTTTGATAATAACCACATCTAAATGTCAGAAAGGTACCGTTTCAGGGTTAGCATTAATTGGAAGCAACGTGGAATTTTCAAAGCAAGTTCGTGATCAGTGAGACTAAAAGCTCTGGAAGTTGGGTGCTATGTCTTGGACGACTTCACTTTTTAGCACGTTCAGACTCTATCTTCAAATTCTTCAACATTAATAATTTCTTTGCGAGAATAGGAACAACTATAAATTGCATTTCAACTTTTAAATTATAGTACCTGACCTAAGCGAAACTTAACTAACATAAGTAGGTTTCATGGTACCTCAAAATTCTACGAGATGATATGTTGTTATATTTTTTTTAATGCAAAATTGAGTTTTTTCCAGGATGCCACCTATCTTATTAATTTTCTTTTATATGAGCCTTGGCTACGTGAAATTTGATTAAAGTTAAACATTTTTCTTAAAACTTTCCTGGGAATTCTGATCCTTGCTCTAACCAAGAGAAACTTAACCAACATCAGTAGGCTTAGTAGTACCTCAAACTTCTAACAGATGGCGTTAGAGCCATTTCTAGTATATAAAATGAATAAACTGTTTTTTTTTTTTTTTTTTTTTTGTAAAATCGCGTCTTTTTGGGCAAGATTACTAGTTAGATCAACATGAAAAGCATAACGTTATATACAAATGAAATTTCATCCAAATCGTTAGAACCGTTTGCGAGATACCAAATATAGAAAGGAATTGCTCGTTTAAAGATATATATGCTAAAAAAACACTTAAAACAAAGAACATTGTAAAATGTTATACTTTATATTAAGGTATTTAAAAGTGAAAATTTCTATATTTCTTTGCTTACATTTTCACCTCACAGATTTTAACAAATTAAATGTTATTAACTAACCGACTTCAAAGACTTTAAGCTACATAGACGGAAAAAAAAATCCCAACACCAAGAAAAAATTATTGTAGAGTAATGAAATTTGGACAATGCATTTGTCAAGTTAACATGTTTAATTGATTAAATTTTCAAGATCACAGGTTAATTTAAGCTCAAGAAAATGCATTTCAAATGTGAAATACTGTTAAATTAATAGCCGGTGTAACCTCCAGAATTTTGAATGCAAGCCTGCAAACGTGAATGCATTGTGTCATACAGGTTTCGAATGTCACTTTGTGGTATGGAGTTCCATGCTTGTTGTACTTGTGCTGTCAATACTGGGACGGTCAGTGCTGGCTGTGGATGATGCTGGAGTTGTCGTCCAATGATATCCCATACGTGTTCAATTGGAGACAGATCTGGTGATCTCGCAGGCCAAGGTAACATGTCGACACTCTGTAGAGCACGTTGCGAGACAACAGCGGTATGAGGGCGAGCGTTATCCTGTTGAAAAACTCCCCCTTGAATGCTGTTCATGAATGGCAGCACTACAGGTTGAATTACCAGACTGACGTACAAATTTGCAGTCAGTGTGTTTGGTATAACCACAAGAGTGCTCCTGCTGTCATAGGAAATTGCTCCCCAGACCATGACTCCAGGTGTAGGTCCAGTGTGTCTAGGCCGCAGACAGTTTGGTTGCAGGCGTTCCCCTGGCCTCCTTCTGACCAACACTCGGCCATCACTGGCACCAAGGCAGAACCTGCTTTCATCAGAAAACACAACAGATCTCCACTCCGTCCTCCAATGAGCTCTGGCTTGACACCACTGGAGTCGCAAACGGCGATGGCTTGTAGTCAGTGGAATGCACGCTACAGGGCGCCTGGCTCGGAGCTGTCCTTGAAGTAACCGATTTCTAACAGTTCGTTGTGTCACTGTGGTACCAACTGCAGCTCGAATTTCTGTAGTGCTGCCATTCATGAACAGCATTCAAGGGGGAGTTTTTCAACAGGATAACGCTCGCCCTCATACCGCTGTTGTCTCGCAACGTGCTCTACAGAGTGTCGACATGTTACCTTGGCCTGCGAGATCACCAGATCTGTCTCCAATTGAACACGTATGGGATATCATTGGACGACAACTCCAGCATCATCCACAGCCAGCACTGACCGTCCCAGTATTGACAGCACAAGTACAACAAGCATGGAACTCCATACCACAAAGTGACATTCGAAACCTGTATGACACAATGCATTCACGTTTGCAGGCTTGCATTCAAAATTCTGGAGGTTACACCGGCTATTAATTTAACAGTATTTCACATTTGAAATGCATTTTCTTGAGCTTAAATTAACCTGTGATCTTGAAAATTTAATCAATTAAACATGTTAACTTGACAAATGCATTGTCCAAATTTCATTACTCTACAATAATTTTTTCTTGGTGTTGGGATTTTTTTTTCCGTCTGTGTATGTACACCAATAATACCGAAATTACGCTACTGATTTGTTTTTAGACGAAAAAAGAAATATTTTTCACAATTTAAAGTCAGCTCCGTTTCTTCCAGTATTTTTTATAAATTTAAAACTAACGCGACATATAATTAAGATTTATTCATTAGGCTGTAATGAATAGAGTATCAGTTACTTTTTGTGTTTAGTGTAGTATTATTTGTAGTAATAACTCTTATATTCCATTACGGTTTCTTAATCGATTGGTTTGGGTTTCAAACAACTTGCAAAAAATCCTGCTTGCCACGTCATCAGTTGCGGAAAATTCCCCCCACCACCGGGGCTCTAACCCGTTACCTGCTTTGGAGGAGCTGGACAAAATTGTGGTGCCGCAGTGACCCGAGACTTTGGGGCGGACTTACAAAAATATATCACGGGGGAAATTTATGAATTTGAACTAAATAGTCCAAAATAAAATACAAAACTGTTTGTGAAAATTGCAGCACTCTGAAGGAATGTTCTGAATCAATCCAAAATCGGAGTATGTGTAGAACAATGGAGACCTAATAAGTGATTAAGATGACGTGCAAGTAGTCCCAGCAGCGAACTCTTTTGTGTTAGGGGATAAGTCAACGTTACGCCACGCTTAGTCGGTACAGAATCGTAACTAAGTGGAAATGTGCGAGAAGGTATGCCTTCTGGTCAACGTCAAAGGGCGCAATATCAGTATGTGAGTGAAATCGAAAGTGGAAGAATATTTGTCTCTGGGAAACGTATTTGTCGTACCGGAACATGGCGGCTCATACAGGGCACGCTGCTGCGTGGAGCGTGCAGCGTGGAGCGTGCAGCGTGGAGCCAGTGTATAGAAGATGGAAGTACACAGAAGGTATTGGAGCATACAATGTGAAGACAGCGCCGACTGGCAGCCATCTGGTTCGCATCGCCGTAATCGATATAACAGCTTCGTCAACGATTTTGGATCTACGTTATTTTTTTAATATAACATAATATTGGTTCTTTATTTTGTATTTCTGACCCAAAAATTTCGCACAATCTATCTTTTACATTGACGAAATACATAATGTATTTGAAGTACTTTAAATCACTGATACACTCCTGGAAATTGAAATAAGAACACATTGACGCCGATGTGTAAGACCCACCATACTTGCTCCGGACACTACGAGAGGGCTGTACAAGCAATGATCAAACGCACGGCACAGCGGACACACCAGGAACAGCAGTGTTGGCCGTCGAAGGGCGCTAGCTGCGCAGTGGTTGGTAACCGCCGCAGTCAGTGTCAGCCAGTTTGCCGTGGCATACGGAGCTCCATTTCAGCCTTTAACACTGGTAGCATGCCGCGACAGCGCGTACGTGAACCATATGTGCAGTTGACGGACTTTGAGCGAGAGCGTATAGTGGGCATGCGGGAGGCCGGGTGGACGTACCGCCGAATTGCTCAACATGTGGGGCGCGAGGTCTCCACAGTACATTGATGTTGTCGCCAGTGGTCGGCGGAAGGTGCGCGTGCCCGTCGACCTGGGTCCGGACAGCAGCGACGCACGGACGCACGCCAAGACCGTCGCATCCTACGCACCGCCACTTCCCGGCAAATTAGGGACACTGTTGCTCCTGGGGTGTCAGAGAGGACCATTCGCAACCGTCTCCATGAAGCTGGGCTACGGTCCCGCGCACCATTAGGTCGTCTTCCGCTCACGCCCCAACATCGTGCAGCCCGCCTCCAGTGGTGTCGCGACAGGCATGTATGGAGGGACGAATGGAGACGTGTCGTCTTCAGTGATGAGAGTCGCTTCTGCCTTGGTGCCAATGATGGTCGTATGCGTGTTTGGCGCCGTGCAGGTGAGCGCCACAATCAGGACTGCATACGACCGAGGCACACAGGGCCAACACCCGGCATTATGGTGTGGGGAGCGATCTCCTTCACTGGCCGTACACCTCTGGTGATCGTCGAGGGGCCACTGAACAGTGCACGGTACATTCAAACCGTCATCGAACCCATCGTTCTACCATTCCTAGACCGGCAAGGGAACATGCTGTTCCAACAGGACAATGCACGTCCACATGTATCCCGTGCCACCCAACGTGCTCTAGAAGGTGTAAGTTAACTACGCTGGCCAGCGAGATCTCCTGGAATGGTGGTCTTGGTGTTATTATTCTTTGTGATTTTGCTGTAGGTTTCACATTAGCGAATGCTCCCCTGGGTGGCTGCGGCGCCCCATTCAGAGGCCTGGCTGAGCTTATCCCTGCGGCGGGTCTCGCCAGAGGCTGAGCGGCCGCCCCGCCGCCCAGCCTCGTCACCTTGGCAACGAATCCATTGTCGTCGTCGGCGGTGTAGCTGACGGAGTAGCTGACGCCGTCGGGGTCGGTCCACGTGTAGCTGCCCCTGACTGCGACGGACTCGCCGTCGGGGGTCAGCTGACCGTCCTCCTCACGTGACTGTCCGTCACTCGTTAGGTAGCTGCGACAATTTTAGGAACCTTTGTTGAAGTTCATCTCCACCCATTGTAAGAATTTCCAGAATCAGCTACTTATACCACTTTTCGTTCAGATGGTATTTTCTCATGCATTGTTATGGCTCTAATTCCTTCAGATTTTGCAGGAGACAAACAGGAACATGCGCCAGTCAGATGTCTTTCGGAAAAACAGATTCAATGAATTTTTCCAAAAGTTTTAGGAAGTAGTTTATTAAAAAATTTCAGTGGCTTCGACAGGAATAAGTGAACATATGCTTCTAATGTACTATTGTAGCCATTCATCTATAAATGGTACATATATAAAAAAGATAGAAAAGTGTGTTTATAATTTATTTTATTCAACTACAAAAATCCAGTTTTCATACATTTAAGAATTATTCAAAATTTCGTTTGACCTGCTAAACTTAATTGTTGATAAAACAAGAAATCTATCAATGCTTCGTCATCAACGACGCAACATTCTTTTCTCCATAATTTGTAACAAGATGCAATTTCTCATAAATCAGAAACATAAGCTGCAATTAAATCATCGATTGAAACCTGTTTTAGTAAATGAATCAATGTTAGGTTGAAGCAAAGAATTTATAGTAAATAAGAAACAGAAATTTTTTGTTTGTACTGAATCTTTTACGGTTAAACTTTTTGCTGGATCATTCTCAACATGAGTTTTGTTGCGTTCCCATTGTTGCGATTTTCAGCAGATAGTGCACTGAGGAAGATAGTGAATTGTGCCACTGGCACAGTAAAGAATGAATAAGCTACGGGCAGTTCTTTTTACGAGGCAATAAAATCAGTTGCGATCACACCTAGCTACTCATTGCTCTACTTCCCACCGAAACGAATATGTATATATAATATGTGTATATTAATTAGGTGACATAAGAGAATATGAAAATACCAGTGAATCTGACATGGAAGTATAGTATTTTGAGAAAATATCGCTCCTTTTCATTTTTTCTATCATTGCAGCTACATAGAACTTAGATACCTTCGCCAGATGAGTAATTTGTAATAATACTAATCCTTCAGACGTTTCAGCGAATTAACAGCACACAGTATGATGACAGAAACAGTAACTGAACAATATAATGACCGTGTACTTCATTTTAGTTTGATTCATGCCCCTTTAGTGGTTTGAATTCCATTCAAAACTAGTCAGTTACATTTTCGATTTTGGTCTAGCAAGACAGAAGCGGAATACGCGGAAAACTGATTCCAGTATTAAGAGTGAGAGTTTCTAATGACCGAGCGTGGTGGTGTAACGGTTAGCGTTCTGGCCTCGCATTCGGGAGGACGTCGTCGGTTCGATTCCCCTTCCGGGCATCCGTATTTGGGTTTTTCATGGTTTCCCCAAATCACTCCAGGTGAATGCCGGGATGCTTCTTTCAAAAAGTTCATGGCCGAATTCCTTCCCTTTCCTTGCCCCCCATCCTTTCCCGTCTCTAAAGACCTCGCTGTTAAGAGACGTTAAGTAGTTAAAAAAAAGTTTCTAATGATAAAATAATCCTGTCATTTACCATGAGTTAGCTCTGGATTTTGGAAATTGAGTAGATGCATTTGCAGCTGATTGCGGGGCATAAACAATGTTGCAATGGAACTGAAGAGCAGATAGCCACATGTGAATGTAGTAGCAAGCTTAAATTGGGAATAATGGTTGAACGACTAGTATCAATTTATGTAGAAAATCCAGAATTTGCAAAGGAAATTTGTTCGCATCAACATATTATACAGAACATTTGTAGATCCATTTAATATTTACATGCATCGGCAGAAACAGTCTTAAAACTACAAAAATTTCAAATCAAAAGTCACCATCTCGACAGAGCTAGGTGGGTGAGCGGTTACCGTACTGGCTTCGCATTCGGAAAGACAACGGTTCCAATCACCATCCGGGAATCCAAGTTAGGGTTTTCCATGGTTTCCCCAAATCACTCCAGGCGAATGATGGGATGATTCCTTCAATCTTTCAAAAAGACCAGGGCCGAATTCCTTCCCGCTCCATGCCCCCAGTCCCATCCCACCTCTAGTGATTTCGACGTCAAAGAGGCGTAAAGCCGTAAGCAAATATAAAAAATCACCATTTCTCTGTGGAAATAGATAATGGGATGTTAGCAACAGTGCATCGAAGAAGTGGTCTTCAGTTTCAAATATAGACTGAAACACGCTAGGTAGCACATGGGGAATCAGTACTATTTTTGTTGGGAACCCTGGATATTTTTTTTTTTTGGCTTTACGCCTTGTACGATGTCGAGGGTTATTAGAGGCAGGGAAGAACTGGGTGCAAGGAATGGGAAGGAATTCAGCAATAGTATTTTGAAGGAACCATCCCGGAATTCGCCTGGAGTGATTTGGAGAAACCATAGTAAACTCAAATGTTGATGGCTCGACGGTGATTCAAACCCAAGTCCCTCCGAATGCGAGGACACAGCGTAAGCGCTCACCCACCACTCTCGGTTGATAGTAACACTGAAGAAGAATTTTTGAACTTGGAAAATTTGTGTGCAATTTGTTTTTATATGAGCCAAAAATGTATTTGTTCAATCATATTTATACGTAGCTTTTGGTAATAAAAGGGGAAATTACTTATGCTGCTTCTCGATTTAAAATAAAATTCAGCAGAACAGAAACAGTTCTGGAAAAAAGGATATGCATGACATTATTTACATGTTTTAGAAAAGGAGTATTTTTGTTGATACGCTACTAAAATGTAGCTCTTTATATGTATGTTACCGTTACCTTACTACCCGTAGCTAGCAGATTAGTGAAGCGGTCGTGTTAGATATTCTTTTCTCTGGGGCAATGGTTTCGCTGTATGATGTCTGTGCAAAGTGTTGAACCTCTAGCTGTAAGAAATACATATATTCACCTGGAAGAATAATAGCACTATTCTCTTAAATATATTATCCTTGGACAGCAGCCAACACTAACTCCCAGACATCTTCTACTTTGGAGAGTATCTCAGGTTGCCACGTATGTCACATGTGGTCCCTTTCAGTGCCATCTTCAGTTTCACCATCATGCACCAATAGCAAGGTGTTATGCAGGAAAAGTAAGGAGCTTCCGTAGCTGAGGGATGTTGTGTTTAGACGAGAAGACATGAATCAGATGCAGAGAAGAGATTGAAACTGAAAAATTAGACATAATTTCATTACACTAATTCACATGCAAGATGACTGACAGTCACTGACGTTCTGTCAAGGAGGGAAAATGTTGCTCAAGTACGAGGGTGGTTTGAAAAGTTATCGGAATGTATTAGAATTAAGTATCTTACCTCGGTGGAACTGCTTTTATTTTTCAACAGTCTCCCTGTAGACTAATGCATTTCGTCCAGCGATGTTCCAATGCCTTGATTCCATCTCGAAAATGAGATTCCTCCAGGCCTGCAAAATACCTCTCCAATTCGGCTGACATTTCTTCCCTTGTAGAAAATCTCCGTCCACTGAGGAAATTTTTTAGCTTGGGGAATAGATGAGAGTCTGATGGTGCCAAATCAGATGAATAAGGTGGATGTGGCAACAATTCGTACCTCAGTTCATGAAGCTTTGCCATGGCAATAACACTTTTGTGTGGCAGAGCGTTGTCCTGATGAAAGATGACGTTTTTCCTTGCCAAACCAGGCCTTGTTTCGCGTATCTTTTCCTGTAATTGGTCTAGGAGGTTTGTATAGTATCGTCCCGTGATTGTTTGGCCAGTAGGAAGATAATCTATCAGCAGAATTCCTTTTAAATCCCACAAAACTGATGCCATGACCTTTCCGGCCTAACGCATTGCCTTTGCTTTCTTTGGTGATGGTGAATCAGCATGTTTCCACTGCTTTGACTGCTGTTTTATCTCTGGGGTATAGTAGTTGACCCAAGTTTCATCTGTAGTCACAAACCGGCGCAAAAAATTTTGTTGGTTGCTCTGAAAACGAGCCAGACTTTGTTCGGACATTTCAAATCTGGTGCGTTTATCGTCCAGTGTCAAGAGCCGCGGGACCCATCTTGCGGATAATTTTTTCATACCCAATTCTTCGGTTAAAATATAATATACCCGTTCAGAAGTCATCCGTACAGCTTCAGCAATCTCCCGCACTTTCAGTCGACGATCCTCCATGACCATTTTATGCACTTTTGCGATAAATTCTGTGGTCGTAGCACGTTTTGGCCGTCCACTACGTGGATCATCATACAAGCTCTCCCGACCAAATTTAAACTCGCTGGTCTACTTGGCAACAGTTGAAAATGAAGGAGCAGTGTCCCCTAGTGTGTTCTGAAAGTCGGCATGAATTTCCTTTGCTTTCATACATTTCTTTACAAAGTATTTAATCACTTCTCGAATCTCAGTTTTTTTCCATTGTCACAAATCACTACGCGGGAACAACAACAAAGAGTCGTCACTACCACACTCCTGCAGCTAGAGCACTGACGCGCCACGTGTTCACTCACAAAGGATGTGTGATTATTGCGCGGGAACCTCGTTGCTCTAGCACTGACATCTAGCGGTGATTCCGAGAACTTTTCAAACCGCCCTCGTAGCTCTGTTACAACATCCTGAAAAAACGGAATCTCCTTTTGTTTACTCCTTTCATTGCAAATTATAAACGCTCATACTTCCTAAAATTGTAAACCAGATCTCATCTTGTGTAAAATCTTCTAAGGCTTTTACACAACTGACACACCGAGAAAGCTTACATTCGTTCATCAGATCTCATCTTCACTTACCTACCTCTCATACTATTGGAAACAGAAAGAAAGCTAACTTGTAAAGGAAAAAAAAATACTGAATAAAGATATCTGGAAATGCTACTCAGGTTGACGTTTCGGCACACACTTGAATTACTCAGTTCACGCGTAAACCGTAAGATTTTATTTGGATGTGGTGAAGACTGCATCATTTGGCTTATATTTTAGTATCGTGCTATTTTCAGTCTATATTGGAAACCAGTATACAGGAGCTTCAGATTACAAACCTCCAATATTTTCCCTGCTGCCTATATCTATTGTAATATATTCCCGAAGCCCAAATATTAAAAACAAAAACCCATGCCACTGCCTTGCCAAGTAAAGATACATGAAACTACTGAGACTTCTATTTATGGAATAGCTTACACAGTACACATATTACCACATTTCATGTTTTGCAGACATTCTTGAATACTGTTGATAAAGAAACACCGTATAAATTAAAGAATAGGAAAAAGGCAAATATGATGAATAGATATTATCTTTCATCACAGAGAAACAAAAATTTCCAACTGCCTCAGTATTAGGCATACAAAAGTGCATGAAAGTAATTTTTAAAATAAAAATGATAACGTTTGTTGTTTATACTTCTCTTCTGTTCAGGCCTCCCCTAATACACCTTGGTTTGAAACAGAGAGGGAATGAAGCTTTTATAAAGGAAATACGAATGGTTATTTTTTAAAAATTTTTAATTTAAATATTGATACATGTAATTCAGGATCATTTAAATATTTTCCCAATTGAGTCAGGCGATAAGAATTACTAACGTTTTATGATGAAAGACCGTAGCTTTATTCATTGACAATATTATGCCAACTCTATCGAATAGAAAGAAATATTCATTACAGCTGACAAAATGTGATATCCTACAAATAGAAAGCTGGGAAGAAGCGTACTAAGTCACTGCATTTTGAGGTATTGGGTGACAAGACAGATAGGATGACAACAATGTTGAGTCAGGGTTCTAGTTTCACTATATCTTCTTCTTCAACACCTTTTCCCAACGTTTTTAGGGTTGGCTCTCTTCATTGAGTTTCATGGCATGGTTGGAGATATGGTTTTACAACCGCTTTGCTTTGCTAATGCCAAGCATTTTCTACCTAGTACCATGTCATACTAAGTGTTCATGAGGGAAGTGAAGTGTTGCCTGCCATCTGTCTGTGAAACGTGTAACTATGTTCAGCGTGTGGATAAATGAATTTTTTGTTCGTGAAATGTGTAGTTAATGGAGAGCAGATTAAGGACCGCACCAGCATTCGTCTTAATACCTCCATTGTACTGTGTCTCCGCTCACTGGGCCATACTGGCGGCTTCTAGTTCAACTGCATGCTGCGTTAATAATACTTTTCTCGTTCATCATAACACCAACATCAGTTTTTGAAATAATATAAGTAGTCGAAGGCACTAATGCCAACAAATTTTAACTTAATCTTCAGTTTATTAAAATCAATCTGAAGCAAAGCATATAATATATTTGCACTGGCACATACTGAGTTGAGCACGAAAATCTTAAAATCGTCATTAAAGAAAAAGGTAGAGGATAAGACTGCATAAAGAAAGTCACGTTTATTAACATCATTTTTTGCAATTATGCTTACATACACGATTTAAAATAATCGAAAAAGTATTCATATCTCAATTTTAAGATACTTACAAGAACAACATAATAATTGTGTTATACTGTTATTCTAAAGTATGGTTTACAAACAGTAACTCCGCTTGATTTCGTGTGCGTGATCAGTTTTATCTCTTTTAAGTTTTTCTGTATATTAATATTTACAACATATAAAGCGGAGTATTGTATGCCAAAATATGATTTACCCAAGTGAGTGATGAATATTGCCCCTGGGATTAACGAACTTCTTTCGACCAGGTGCAGGATTGTAAAGCGAACCAGAGCGAGATGTAAAGGGGGACTGTTTCCTGAAAGCATCATTGGCGGCCCCGCCTACGAGGCTAAGCTGAGTGTGCGAGACAGGTGCAGCATATGGTGTAATATCAATAGGCGGGCGACGTGGCACTGCAGCATCATAATCTGTTTCTGCCCGGAAGCCGAGTTGTGGATATCCTCTCGTTCCAGAGTAGTAACCGTATCCTGACGTATCGCTATAGGTTGTTGGATACTGTGGACCTGTCCCAGTCGGAGTATACCTACCCTGAAAACTGATTCCCCAAACGTCTGTCGGCGGCCTATATGTATAGTAGTACATACCCGGAGCCCCAATATTTAAAAAACCCACGACATTGCCTTGCCAAGTAATTGGTACGCTTGTTGTCCCAAAACCATAACCTCCGTTGTATCCAGAAAAGCTATTCTGTCCAGGGTAATATGGCCCATAGCCTATACTGCTGTAGGGGTGTCCCGTCTGTAACCATTGATTTTGCTGACCGATTGGTGCGTAGTTGTTAAATCCTGGAGGTGTACCATGGCTTGGAAATGAAGAAGAGAATCCAAAATTATTAAAGCTTTGAGGACTTTGAATAGATCCAAAGCTTCCATACCCGCTTGAGGGCTGAAAATTTGTTCCCATGCCTCCAAACTGTGGAGTAGATCCTCCGGGAAACATCCCACCTGTTTGTCGAAACAACATTCCAGTACCGGTGATATCAAATGACGGACCTCCGTTTGACATTCCTGCTGACGGCTGGGGATTTAAACCGTAATCAGGCTGATAGTCTCCTGACATACCACTACCAAATTGTTGAGGAAACGTTCCGGGCACACCAAAGTTGGATGTTGACGGATCTGTTGGTATGTCAGGTGGTTGGAAAAATGTTGGAGGATTATCATAGTCAGATGATGACTGACCACCTGGCAATCCGTCTGGCTGAAGGGTAGTTGTTCCAGAGTCACCAAAGTCAGATCCCGATTCTCCATATGGTACTCCATCTGGTGGCTGTGAAATTGTTCCCAGAAGAGCACTGTCATTCATCGATTGTGGTGTTAAAAATCCGCCAGAGGGGTCGGCAACAGACCCGGAGCTTCCTCCTGACATTCCATCTGACGGAAGGAAAGGCGTTCCATAGCCGTCAGAATCAATCCCCGATCCTCCAATACCGGGCGCTGATTGGGAAAATGATCCATTGCTGCCTGTATCTGATGACATAGTTCCCACTGAAAATCCAAGTTGAGAATAGGAAGATGCATCGGAATTATTAAAGTTGTGGTCGAGATTGCTGGATGGTGTTCCATGATTAAGCTGTAAGTTTTGATTTCCAAAAGTAGATGGTTCAACACCATACGGTGGTATGGATGCATAGATACCATGCGGAGCTTCGTTTATTGTGTTTTGCATGACATTTGGTTTATTTTTTACGTAATTAAGTTGAGTTCCATGTTCTATAAAATTTGGATCATTGGGTTTTGTGAATACAGCTTTTGGAATGTTTTTGAAAACACCGTCAAGGCCGTCCGAATTATATACGTGTATAGTAACAGGTGCGTAGAAGTTGTAGACATTGGAATGCGGAGTAACATTTCCTAATGGAGAAACATTCTGAGAGCTGGTTAGCGTAACTGGAACACTAGTGCTTCTGTTTACTTTGGAAGTAACTGATGCAGTCATAAGATGACTCTTACGTTTACCATGGTGTCTTAGTTTGTGAGTGGAATTTTCATATGCCACTTTTCTATTGTAATATATTGAGTTGCTTCCATTGTTGTTTCTCGCGTTCTCCGGTGAAGAATCGAATGTCGCAACAGGATTCGCTTGTCCATGTGTTCCAGGAGTTTCATACGTTATATTGTTCTTCCTTCCGTAATAACCTGGTGTATCTGTGATGTTTTGATACAGCTGGCCAACTGAAACATTCTTCTCAGGATAAGCATTTTGGAATCCTGAAACATAGTCACTTTCATGGGGCCCTGAAGGTCGATGACGATCCTGATTTTGGGGCATGGATATTAAGGGTCCTGGTGACAGTTGACTGTTATTACCAGCGTTTTGAATTTGTTCGTCCTGAGGTGGTAAGGATTCAGTACATTTTGAATCATTAGAACATGTTTCTTGTACTTTGTGCTGTTTTGAATCGCCTGTAGCTATAATTTTAGAGTCTGAATATTGCGTGTTGTTGGAACTCGTTGAAAGATTACCATTTGTAAAGGAATTGGAAACTGAAATCGTCTGTTTCGGGTCAGAAAACAGTGGTGTATAATTCTTCTTTATGATTTCTTCTTCAATTACCTTTTCTTTCACGTGTGCACTGTAAGGCAGCGAGGAGTTACTTTGGTTATAACCGTCGCCTTTGGTAGTTAGCTCATCTATCTGTCTAAATTCGTTTATATTCAGGTATGGACTTGATGCGGTAGGGCGGTTTGCATCTGCTGGTCTACGCTGAAGTTGACGTAGGGTTTTTTGTCTTGGAATGGTGCTAATAGTAGATGCACTGTAACTCTCGTCAGAAACCTGCTTCCACCTGTCTGAAGAATTGAAGACAATACTTTCACTTGAAGAGTTTATCCTATTTGACAGCGCAGCAGGTAAAACAGAAGAGGAATAACTGTTAGAGTTACCTAGAGACTGACTTGGAAGTGATTTATGTCTTAAACGACGTTTATTTCTTCGGGCACCAGACCGATAATGCCTAGCTGGTAAAGGTTTGTAATGTTGATGTTTGTGAGCAAGGATATGAGAAACAGGTGTACCTGAATTACTAATAAGCAGGATACCTTCTTCTTTCTGAAGTGTTGCATTACGCGTCTCGTTTATTTTGTGGCTGACTGAAAGATGAGAACGGAGATGTTGATTGTCAGAGTTGGATGAGTAAGTTGTCGGAACAGTATCTCTGTCATCAAATGTGGTCTTCGTCTCAAAATCCACCGCAGTTTTGTCGACTGATAGAGAGATGATTCCCTTGTTGAAACTGAAAGCAGAACATTTTCCTTTATCAACTGTGAATGTAGAATATCTGTCTTAATATTACAGTTTTTGAGTAGATTTAGTAATGACTTAAATATGGCACTATCAAAAATCATAAATTCTCTATATATTACATAATTCATTATCTTAATAATCATTGATAACTTTAAGTGAAACATTGATATAATTAGTTCCTGTATAAAAATGAGTGAAACACTTTTAAAATATATATGTTAGGAATTTAAAAGTTACAGAATTATCTGCAGAAAGTTTTGGATTTTTCATTAAACACTTGTAGGCATGAAAATTCGTTTAAGGTACGCTGTTATATTGCATTTTAAATTATAATGGGAATATGAAAAAGCTTGAGGCATTCTTACTTGGATATTTTCTAATATCTATATCAAACAGAATTTTGATATGTATGATGTATGAATAGACTTCAAATCTTTCATGAATGTATTTTTTTTTAATGATTATGAAATTAGTGGATGAATCTTGATTGAATTACGATAGCAAATCGACTTTTCAAAGTCCTGCTCTTTTTTCTTTTCATTTTAAATCAGGCTCGTTGTTCGAGTTCTCTAAGATACTAGAACGGTTTCCAGTGCTTAGCACCGCGTTAGCTAGCAGACGACCGATGTTGGAGCGAATTTTCATCTTTTTTTTTACTTATGGCTTTACGCCTTGTCGACAGCTAAGGTCATTAGAGGCGGGATGGGACTGGGGACAAGGAACGGGAGGGAATTCGGCCATGGCCTTTTTGAAGGAAGCATCCCGGCATTCGCCTGGAGTGTTTTGGGGAAACCATGGAAAACCCAAATCTGGATGCCGGGATGGGGATTCGAACCTGCCGTCTCCAGAATGCGAGGCGAGAACGTTAACCGTTCACCTACCAGGCTCGGTAATTTTCTTCTTGAAGGACTTATCAGGACAGACGAAGTGGTAGTGCGCGAACTCTAACCACCAGATAGTGTACCATTTCCTAACTTAAATTCCGAAGTTCTCAGCAGTGAGTATGGAGGGGACCACACGACACTGTTGGTGGTGATTGGTAAGTTTCATTTGGATTTTAAACGTGACTGTTACCGAAAGACTGACTTGGTAGCGATTTATGTCTTAAACGACGTTTGTTTCCTCCCGCGTAGTTTTCTGAATAATCCAGAACGGGGTTTCACTCTTTCCCTTGTTTGGCCTCTCGTCCAAAAAAAAACAAACAAAGCACATTACACTTTTTTTTATTTATTACTTAATCAGTATACAAGGTTATCATGAAACAGAGGTTTCGTGCACGAAAATAGCAAATGCTCGCTGCTTGGTGATCTTCATTTTTTTCCTTCTCTAGACCAGAGCCGCGATCTGATTGCCAATTCATTCCCAGATCAGTGCCTCGGCGTCTCTTCGGATGCCAATCAGCTTACAACAATCCGATGTTCTTTTGATTTGCAGGGAACAGATCACATTTAATATCACCATTAAATCTCTAAATTTGCCCCCTTTAAAAGAAACTGCTGGAGTTTGCCAAATGAGGTGATATAACGGGAAGAAGTTGTTGCCTTGAAAAATTCTCTCTCCATAAAGGAAATGTAATCCATGTAATTTTTTTCTTGCTGTTCGCAAATGTACAATAATGTTTACCCCATCAACCATGTTACAACATTTTGTTTCTGTACAGGTCGACGGACCTTATCCGGCCTGAGGATTTCCTGTATTGAAATTCTGCCTACTGTAGTTTCATCCAGTTGTGCCAATTTTGATCTAAGTCATATCCACGAAAAGCGCTGAACATGCCATCAGTCGTTAACACTTTTACACTGGACTTATACCGTATATACTAACTGACTACAGCCGGAAAAATTTATCTTTGCAGTTTTATGAAGAATTTAGTTTTACGATGCTAGTTTAGTCATATCCGAGTTAAAATCGTAATAAAGGTGAATCAAGAATCGAAATGGTGAACATTCTGCGATATCTATATTACAAAGTTTCTCTGATAAAAGCCTTAGTTTTGAAGTATTGTTGTTGTATCTCTTCGTGTAAATTTCATTCACAATCTGAGACCACGTATTTCTCTTAAATGTTCCTGTTATTTTTCCTTAAATATTTGACACATCCTCAGTTTGGTAAGATAGCCAAGTTCTTACTGTAGCAACCAGTAATAAAGTAATTCCACGTTAGCAGTAGCATTATTCTAAAGTGACGTAGGTGCGCAGAAGAAACCTTACTGTAAACATCCCATTTTCACTCTACTGTATCAGAACAATTTCGCCTTTCAATTTTTGTCAAGGCCTTATCAGTCACTAAGCTTGCCATCTATCTTCTAGTATTCACAGTTAAGCTTCCTAACCATTCCAATCCAGGTGTTCTTATGCACATCCCATTCAGATATAGTGTTGGATACCGACAATGTGAGATACATACCAGACCGCTATGAAGAAGAATTTATAGACCCCCAAAGTTGTACACATTTATCCCTGGGTTACATCGTCAGAATGTGCATCCCGGAATGTTGCGCCAGAGCAGGTTGGATGCCTCAGTTGCCGTCAGCAGCAAAGAAGTTTGAATATTATACACTAGAAGGAGCAACAGCGCTAGTGTTCCTTCGCAAATTGAACGATGCGCGCGCCGCCATACTGATGGCAAACTGTTGGTTTGAGTGTGTGGTTCTGTACAGTTGAGACGTGCCGAAGTGATCGAGTGCTCGTATTTTTTTTTATTAGAAGTGTTTGCTACCATGGTTAAGTCTTGCGCTGCATATAACTGCACCAACCGTGCTACAAAAGGCACAAATTTATCGTTTCACAAGTAAGTATGCATTTAAATAAGTTCCGAATCGTCTATCATAACAGGTGGAT
Organism: Vandiemenella viatica; assembly: GCA_031002005.1. Taxonomy (NCBI): domain Eukaryota; kingdom Metazoa; phylum Arthropoda; class Insecta; order Orthoptera; family Morabidae; genus Vandiemenella; species Vandiemenella viatica. Next base: position 153,670,284 of record CM061914.1, on the reverse strand, counting down.
GTTATGTTCCGATGTGTTGGTCACAGGTTTAATATTTTCGTTCGATACAGGTTTCCGCTCCGAGATAACAATAAATTGAGTGAGAGGTTAGCTAAAATACGCCGGGACAGTTTTACTCCCACGGAACATAGTTTTATATGTTCTCAACATTTCGAGAAGGAATGTTTCTGGAAAAATGGGAATATAAAGATTCTGAAACCTTCTGCAGTTCCACCCATTTTCTCCTTTCCAGACAATAAATCGAAGGTAAGGATTATAAGCTTTGAAATAATGTATATGCAAAATACTATAATATTTTAGGGTCAAAACTTTATTTTCTAGTTGCATAATATATAGAACTAACACTATTTGTGATTAAAGATATGGGGAATTGTTTCTTATATTCTATTTTCTTTTTTTTTTTTTTAGAAGATTGTTGCTCGACCTCCTCCAAAGGAAAGAAATATGCCAGTTCTTTCTGAAAATGTTAATCAGGAAGTGAGAAATGAAGAGTACTGTGTGCAGCATGACCATACATATGACATAGACAAATGTGAAATGTTTGAAATATGAAGCAGTAATAAACAGGAAGAAACACAGCATTTCAAAGTACAAGATGAAATATGAAAAGGAAGTTGCCAAAAATATGACAAAGTACAAGAAAATAGAATCTATGTCACAGATGGTGCAAGAGTTAAGAGAAAAGTGCCAAATTACTGGAGATGTGAGCCATATGTTAGAGAACTCTTTGTTTTAGTGTTTTTTCAGAGCTGGTTGCTCTTTCAAAATCTGGTAGAAATGCAGGTTACAGCAACAACATAAAATTATTTGCCTTAAATTTGTATTTTCATTCACCTGCAGGGTACAAATTTGTAAGAGAATCATTTGACAATTGTTTACCTCATCCATCTACACTTCGTAGATGGTACAATGTGGTTGATGGCAATCCAGGGTTTACTGCAGAGTCATTGGCTTATATTAAATACTTCACCTCTCACTGTAAATATGAAGTATATGGAAGTTTAAGTACCTGGGTGACCGATCTTCGCTCGGTATCTTTCAATTTCTGTTCAATATCCAAGATTTCGAGTAAAGTTTGATTAAAGTAAAAGGATTGAAGGCTTCCTAGGCGTTTTGAGGTGCACATTTAGCCAAAGAGAAGCTTAACTAACATCAGTAGGCTTACTGGTACCTGAACCTTCTACGTAATGAGGTTAGAGCCGTTTTCGAGAAACCAAATAAAAAAATTCCTCTCTTTTTAATCGTGTTAAAAACTTGAAAACCAAAACGTTATTTACGTATGAAATTTCATCCAAATCGCTAGATCCATTTGCGAGACCGCCTCATAAATTGCTTTCAAAGAAAAGTGCTATTATTATGTTAAACAGAAATCTTAATGCCAGTCAGGGATTAATTAATGATGGGAGATTTGTGTTAATTCAGGGCATTCTACGAAAACCCTTGATGATGGATTTTAATGTAACTCGACGAGAAAAATTGAAAGTACAAAATATTTTTTTATGTATATATCTCGCTTAGTCTCGAGATATCATATCGCAAAATTGACATGGTTGGTTGAAATGTGACCTGGACCAGAAGATAAATTACGCCACAGCCAAGTTTGATGATGAATTCGTATGAAACTCGTCGAGACAAATCGAAAATAAAGAATTTATTTTTCTGATACCTCAAGTGAAGAGGTTAGGATTAGATCCGGTCTGGACCAGAAAAAGAATCCACCAAAAGCACTATGTCTATATGATGGAAATGTACTTTCAATGTTTTATTTTGTTCCTAATGGTGGTTGTTAGGTTGAAATACAGCATGGACCAGAAGAAACGTCGCCAAAAGCACAAGGAACTATACCTATTACTGATTTTTGACATGCTATATCTCGTAAACCAAGCGAGATATCAAGAACATTTATTCTTTATTTTCGATATATTTCGTCGCGTTCTATAAGAATTCGTCATCAGATTGTGACGTCACGGTAATGATCGAACATCATCAGTGCTAAATTCATTCACTCCGATAAAACTATGCTCATACCTCGCGTGGTAGTATTTAACGACAAACTAACAACCACTTCTGGTTCAAGTTTACGTCGCGATACACGACGATGATAATTTAGGATAAAATTGATTGTATCAATGCGCGTGTGATTGAGGCTTTGAATTTGTAGCGCCAATATTAGCGGAGATTGTGGTTAGGTTGAGATTCAGCCTGGACCAATATGAAAACTGAGCCTTTTTGTCACAGCCAATTGCACGAGGAATTTAGTTATTTAAACAAAATTCATGAGCACTATGTCACGCTGTAATGTCATGTATCACGACGTAAACTACTCCCCCACTTCTTACGATCAAAAAGTAAACGATGATTACTTTATAACTGGTACCGGTAATATTATTTTCAAAGAAGTTTATCACCTCTGACAAAACCAATGATAAGTTTTTAATTATCTTCCTTTTTAAATGTTTTACAATTAAACTTGCAATGGTACTATTTCCCAAAGAAGTTTGAATATTATACACGCTATTTCCACGCGTCAGCCAGTATACAAGAACTATTCGTTTAAATATTCTTTGAAATCAGAGAGAATCTATTTTTAGGCTTTCTGGTACCTGAATTATCTACGAGATGGCGCTAGTGCCGTTTTCGAGATATCAAGTGAAAAAATTGTCCGTATTTTGGAAACTCGCTTTTTTGTACGGAAGACAACTATTTAGGTAATCTTAAAAGTCAAAACATTATCTAAATATCAAATTTCATCCAAATCGTCATAGCTGTTTCCGAGATCCGAAATATATATATATATACAAGAATTGCTCGTTTAAAGATATAAGATAAGATACTAGATGAGATGGCTATCAGAAAAGGTGTTATGTGGAATGGTGAAGACATTTGTGGGCTATGTGAACATGGGTCATGTGCATTGTGCTGCCAGTGAAGAAGGAAGAGAAGCAAAGGAAGCATTGGTGGTTATGTGTGTGCTATTAATGCTTCTTGGAAAATTCCTATAGGTTATTTTTTAGGTGATGGCATAAGTAGCAGTGATAAATGCAACATTATACTACAAAGTCTGAAAATTTTAAATGATGTTGGAGTTCATGTTGTATGTGTGACATGTGATGGACTTTCCACAAACCTGAGTATGGCAAAACAGTTAGGGTGTATTTTTAGTGCAAATGAGTTCAGATCATCTTTTAAACATCATGACACTGGGGACAATGTTTATGTTTTGTTGGATCCCTGCCATATGATGAAATTGGCAAGGAATGTCCTGGGAGAGATGAAAGTGTTGAAAGACCAGCAGGGTAGATTAATAAAATGGCAGTATATTGTAGATTTAAGTACTGTACAGGAGAAAGAAGGTTTATCTCTTCCAAATAAGTTAAGGAGAAAGCATGTTATTTATGCAACACAAAAAATAAAAGTAAATTTAGGAGTACAGTTGTTAAGTTCTTCAGTAGCTAGGGCCCTGGAATTTTTGGAAAGGGATGTAAAACATCCTAATTTCACAGAATCTTCAGCAACTGCTAAATATTGTGAAATGTTTGACAGGCTCTTTGACTTGGGAAATTCAATGAATAATCTCGCTAAGGGATTCAAATCAGCTCTGTCTGAAAAGAATTTTCAAACTGTTGATGTGTTCCTCAAAGAAGCAGAATCATATATAGTAAATCTTAAAAGGGAGGATGGGATTTGTTTGGTAGAGTCCCCGATGAAGGTTTTTGTTTTAGGATTTCTAAGTCTCATTCATATAATTAGTGGCTTGTTTCAAGATTTAATTCAGAGCAAGAAACTATTATATATTCCCATGTACAAAATGAGTCAGGACCATGTGGAAATGTTTTTTTCTTGTATTATATTCTCCCAGAAAATCTTTCCAGTTATGTTGAAAATGTAATTGTTTATATAGCAGATTTTGTAGCCATGAAAGTTGCAAAGACTTTCACTTGCAATATTTGTACATCTTCCCTGTTCACAGAAAAGATATTTTCCTCTACTTTTATGTTTATTGCTGCTAAGGATAATGGTGGACTACATTATCCCTCAGCAAGTGTGGTACATATATGCAGAGTTGCTGAAAAATGTGTAAGGAATGAATTCATTCGCTCTGATTTGAAAGTAATGAAAGGTGATTTAAAGCAAAAACTAAAAACAGCTATTTTGCAGTAATGTAATTTTAATAATTTGTTTGGTGAACTTATGGATCACATGTTTGAAAATGTTTATCCTAAAAATCGTATTATACTACTTTCTAAGAAAATTATTGATTTGTTTGTCAGACAAAATCTAACATATTGCAAAAATGCACAATAAAAAGGAGAAAGTTTCAATCAGACAAAAATTAAACAAAACTGTATTGTTTAATAATCAATAAAAGAAGTAAAAATGTTAATTTATTTTCTTTACTTCCCTTTTATTCTCAGATAAATGATGTTGTTATTAATTTTGTAATTTCATTCTCCAGATACTGAATGATGGTATAAAATTAATACAGGCATTTGCAACTGGTGGTAGTCTATACAAAAAGTGGTAAGAAATAAAATGGAAAGTGGATTTAACATACAATGTTTTAATTTCATACCAGGGGATGTAGCTGCATTCTAGTAGTATTAATGTGAAAACATATTTTTTTTGGCCTTTAAAAAAATCTGATTAACAATGAGTAAATCATGCTTATATTTCCTAAAGTTGTTAAATCTTTAGAAGGGAAAGATCTTAAACAATGAACAAAAATATTCACCTTTCCTTCTGTTGTATTTATACTGAAAGAACTGAACAGAAAATGGTGTCTCAGCTTCAGAAGGAAACTTAGTTTGGACCTCTTAAATGTGTGTACCTCTACTGCATTGGTTTTACTTCACAACTTTTATAAATGGGTTACTATTATTATAACATTTACATCTTTCTGGATCAGTTACATTAACCTGCTTGAAGAAGGACAAAAAGCTTGCCACTGCTGGGACTGAAGAAAACAAGTCCAAAAAGGTAATATAGTCAGTTGAATTTCAGTAATTAGCCTGTGATTTGCCATTTTATCTTCGTTGAGCAAGTAAAGACCCTTAACAGCATAAAAGTTTCAAATTTTGCAGTGATTTGTTATATGAATGTACGAGGGTTTCGAAGTTCCCGCGATCACTCGCCACTAGCATGGCGGCGCCAGCCGTCTTCAATTCGCTAAGAACTCTGGGATCCTTCAACACGCGATAGGAGGGGCCCGGTCAGCAGCGACTAATAGCGTAAGTCCTTGGCACAGTAGACCTGGGCGGCGTGGCCCCAGGCTGGAAGATGAGCAGCCAGACTCAAGGCCGTCTCAGAACTCGTCCGGAGGCCTTGGACCGCCGCGGGCCGTTAAAAACAGGACACCACAGCTCTGACTGACCACTCTGCTACCAGAACTGTCGCCCGCCCGAATGCACAGCGGTTCTTTAGCAGTCTGGATATAGGACTACACACTGCTAGCTTCATCTCGCTTGCAAGTTTGCTTAGACCGAAAACATTTTACATTTAAATCTCCCAAGTTCGTTTCTCAGAAATGTCAAACATAGTGGTATCTATCTCTCGAGAATTTTCTGTTGGCTTCCTCGTAAGCTGTCATGCTGGGAATCGATACACCACTACTCAAATTCGTGTTTTTGGTGAGGCTTTCAGAAACACTTCATCAGTGTCTCACCTATGGCATGGTTTGCTTAGTGTGCAGTTTAGTGATTCGTTTTCTCATGGATAACGTGACGTCTTCAACGTGTTTGATGAGTGAGAGATAACTGTACGGTCTGGAATTTGTGAGAATACGAATTCGATAGCATTTGCGGCTTTTCAGATTCCGATTTTCTATAGTTTCTCGAAATTACACAAGGCCTTTTCCGAAACTCTTCTCGTTCCTTGCTATCAGTCCTCCCCATGCTCTAATGACGTTGTCGTCGGATAGTAATAAGGTCTATTCACACATATACAAAGTAAAGAACTCATGTTATCCAGAAGAATTACTGGGTTCATTAGAATTCGGTTCCTATTGAAACTTTCAGTTACGCGGGCCAAAAATAACTTTCTGCCGTCAGTGATGACGCGTTATTATTTTACTTAAAACATTTTCGGTTTCAAAAAACAACTTAAATCACCAATTTCCCACTAGAGATTAAAAATGAACACGGTGGAAGAATTGAGAGTGGTACGCGGGAGGAAAAAATATACCATTACCTCACGCTTGATTTCAGGCATAAGGGTGTGCGAAAATTTTCTTTTGTAAGGAAGGAAGTCAGGGATTCAAATAAATTACAAAGGGAAGTGATTAATAATCTGTAAAAATTGCTAAAAGAATTAAAAATTGAAATTCGTAGAGGAAAAAACAAGGCAGGTACAGGTAAATGTGTGTGTAACTAAACTGCAATCGGAGCTTGCGCTCGATTGCAATTAAATTGACGTCCGCCCTTGCATTGACAAGTACCAAAGTTCGAATTATGAGTGTAATGGTTGCTCTAAATGCCTGGATGTGAAAACACCCATGGCTCCTTGTCACGGGTTACGAATAAGTTTTTACTACAATTTACCGTCTTTTATGAAGCCGATAATTTTAAGCGAAAAGTTACAACGAAAGAAGCAAGAAGAACAAGTTACCAGTATTTTAAGGTAAGAACGTAGGAGAGTTTTCAAGTAATAATCCAAAATTTAATAAGCATCTGGTTTCTGTATCAACAGGAGAATGCACGAAGAATGTATCGATGATAAGAAGGACATCCTCTTCAACAAAATTTAATCGTAGCTAAAGGTATACCTAATATTATTTTATCTCGCTTTGCTTTTTGTTAGACGATAACGTAAAACAACTAGTCGAGGTAATTAGGGCCGGTAGAAGAAGGGAGACAGGGAACAGGAAGGAATTCCTTCGTGGCCCAGAAACCATCCCAGCATTGACCGAGATTCATTTTGAGAATCCATGAAAACCAACCCCAGATGGAAATTAGAAACCACACTCTCCAAGCTCTAGCATTACCGCTGACCCACCAGGTTTGTCATATTTTCTTTTGAACGGGAAGGTACTCGGCCATGGTTTTTTGGTGGAACCATCCAACATTCGCCTGGAATGTTTTGAGGAAAGCATGTATAAAACCTATATCTGGATGGCAGGACGGGGATTTGAAGCCGCTTCCTCCCGAATGCGAGACCACATCGTTATCGGTCACCCACCACGATAATAGGCTTGTCGAGTTTTCTCGATTAAAAATTAGGAAAGAGATAAAATTTTTTTTTTGTAATTCTACTTTAAAATTTAAACATGCTCATTAATTTCTATTTCTACAAATATCTGACAGTAGACTTATCACATATATTGAAAGTATAAGTTTCTTTAGCACATATCAGCTATACGGCCAAATGTCTAACTGTTTGGTGGGTTAACACTATCTGGCATCGTGTTATTAAAACTTAATATCAAACTTTTAAGTAGCTCATATCCTTATCATTTTCTAAATTTTTATCATCTTTTTAAGACATGAAATTGTGTTAGAATTTATAATACAATGATATTCAGTGATAATCAAATTTATGGACACATAATTAATTTTTATAAATAAAGACAAGACACTATATTGCGATCTCTTTAATTAAACGAATCTACATTACAGACATCTTTTTTACAAAAACATCCCAACATTAAACTATTCGAAATTACTTTTCAAAACATTGACTGAAATTGATGAAAGTTCTTTGGAAATCTGTATCATAAAACTATTTTTCAATAAAGCATTCGTCTAAACACTTATTACTTTGTCTGAAGTTAATGAACAATTTACAAATCACGAGTTTTAAAACTATTGCAAATATGACAGAGATGAGAGAAGCCGTTTTCATGTTTACAGTATTTGCTAAGTTGGATTGGTTACTTACTTTTCCTGGCTATCCGTGTCTCGCAGGTGCGTTTGTTGCGTCATAACGATGGCAGCCATGGTAAGAACGAAGAAGGCCGAGGGAGTCTGCAATAGTAAGATAAACATTTGTCAAAAGAAGTGATAACGTTCTCCCTGCCCTGTCAATTGTGTCTCCAAGCGCAAGTGATTTTTACTGTTAAAGGAACGTCTAGTGTTAAGGAAAATCTACTTTAATTCAGTGATAAAACTACCATGAAGAAAGACAAACGGATATGTGTGCTAAAATTCTATGTTTTGAACGCAAGGAAATGGATGTGGGATACTATACAGTGTAAGTGTTCTACGGACTGTATACTACGTCCCAACTCTGTTTTGTACATACTTTCATCTCTTTCTGTCAATTTCTGGTTGCGTAAATTGGTTTTTAGTCACTACCATGAATGCTTTTCTTGGAACAGTCGACATTAAACAAATATAAGCGGAATGTTCAGAAGAAATAACATCGCGTACGTGATTACCAACATTACGAGATGTTCGATGCCCTTTGTTAAAGATCCATCGCGGTTTTGTCAGTAGTATAATTCACTTTGTTCACGAAAGTCAAAGCTTTGAACTCGGCAAATGTTAGTGATTACGCTCGAAATATTTAGTTAACAATCGTTTTCAAGCTAAGCTAAGAGTGAATGTCAAATGACATTATAAAGCTAATTGTTTCCCACTGAAAATTTAATCTTTTGCTTCTGAGTGTCGACGGATAGTTTCAGTGGTGGATCCAGGAATTTTCCGAGCCGGAGGAAAAACTGTGAGTTGCCGCCCCATCAAGCACGATTTTGCCACCCCCTCAAAAGTTGCGCCCGGGGTTAGTGCCGCAATTTGTCCCCCCTCCCCCATCCTAGATCTAGCACTGAGTCATTTGAATAATGGGATGTGATAATTCACAGTATTTTAGTTGTAAAAATGAAAACATTGTATCATGCTACATAGTATGTAAGATTTTAAGCTTAAAAGAAGGAAATATTACTATAGGAAAGAAAATCAGTTGTTTGTTGTTACAGGAAATACTTGTTTCCTTGTTGGCAGACTGGTTATCCTACAATGTAAAGGGGAGCATTCTAGCATACTTCCCATTACGCAGCAAACTGTACCAGAGGTTCTGGCTTTGTCACGATGTTTAGTAATAGTTAAAGTATTTTCATCGCTAAAATATTATTTTTGTTACAACTGTAATTTCTGTATTTAATTTGAGGAGGTGAAATGCCTGAAAATCACCCCCAGACAGGAATTCGAACTATGGACCTTTCGATCTCCATCCAGTCAGACGCCTCAAACGCTGAGCCATCAGGCTACTTCCCATTTTATAATAATAAATAAACCAAACCGTAATATGATTTTATTTTCTGACAGTAGGGACTCAATTAGTATTCCCATATTAGCAGACAGAAAGCTAATGGTTTTATGGTACCTAAAATACTAGAAATCATTAAGCTGATCAATGATATAACATAGTTATAGCAATACGTCCACAGAGAAAAGATATAATATTTTAGGGGAGAAAAATCCGCTTGTATTGGGTTATCTGAATCATTTCTAAGTAAAGTTTGTTTGTATAGTTTGCCAATGGACAGGATATCCAGCATTCTGGCTTCTTCAAGATGTTTGGTAATAGTTAAAAATATTTTCATGGCTAAGGTATTATTTTTCTTATGTCTGTAATTCCTTGATGTTGCGGTATTTTATTTGAGCAGGTGAAAATGAATGTGGTGACTAACCTTCATGACAGCAGCTGTGTCGCGGAATGCGCATGCGCGCCTCTCGCCTGGAGACTGCTTGATGGCTGCTTATTTCCAGACTCCAAAACCGGCTCCAGTTATCCTCCTTGAACCTTGCTCTCTTCAAACTTTCTATCTTTTGTTGGCTTCGTATTTGGTATCACACATTCTGAATTATTTCTTTCAATGGTCCTGTATTATTCTCTCTTAAAGTAGCGAAAAAATCTAATTCCTTAACCTTAAGTAACTGACTAGTGTTGCAAATAACCAGTACTACATCCTGCTCGTCCTTGAGTCAAGTCTTTACCAAAACCAAAGTACGACAGAAAATTTAAGAAGATCGATTAGGATACCTGCAGGGGCGTAGCTACTATGGGGCTAGGCGGTGCAGTGCACCGGGGCCCTCATGCTCATGGGGCCCCCAAGCATACCTCAAGGGACCCCTAAGCGCACCTCTAGGGGCCCTCAAGCGCAGTTTAGAGGGCCCAAGAGCCTTCACGGCAAACTGAGAACACAGGAGCCCCTCACTGCTCAGGGGGCCCCAACCACTGCTGAGGGTCCCCCAAAGAACAATTCAAGGGCCCCCCTCCTCAGTTCAGGGGGCCCCTACCAGCACACAAATAAAAAAAAAGGTCACCCGTCTGGCCTGAGGCCCAAAATATTTTTTTTGCACCGAGGCCCTTGTTGACCTAGCTACGCCACTGGATACCTGTCGTTCAGTAACCATCAATTTTATATTGGCTCTGTCATAGTAATAGGAGTGACGTCCGATGATTCCAGTCTGAACTGGGATGTCTGTCTACTCGTATCATGGTTCGGAATTGCGCTGATGATAAGGTTCGGTCGAAAACAAAGATCATCTGATTCGGATTTTAAAAGTCCTCTTTATGAGGCTAAGATATGGAAATCATGAGAGGGTTCATACCTGTGGTCGAGGGTGAGTGACTAACTGGTGGTTCAGTTGGTTAAGGCGTCTGACTGGTGATCGAAATCCTGTCTCGGTAGGGCTTTTCAAAGGCGCCTAACCCGGCCTTCACCTCTGGCCCAGCTTGCTGTGTAATGTGAAGTACGTCAGAACGCTTCCGTGTTTCGGATTCCACGTTAAACTGCAGGTCCCCTTTACCCGATGTGATTATCAGGTTAGATTGAAATGGCTACATTAAGGGTGGTATGAATAGGGACGGTATGCACAACCAATAAAATCCCGATAACAGGTAGTTACGATCTTGGAAGATTGTCATACAGTTCAATGGCATCCACGTCAATGCACCAAGGGTTTATGGATGAGATACTAATTATCAATTACTTAATAGTGATAGAACTTCTGCGCAGATGGTAATTTGCTTACTCATCTACGCATGCATTTCTTAATTTTCACTTAAATTTTTACTTAAATTTCTTTCACTTCTTCCCCTGTCCCTAACTCCCTAATTCCTAAATCAAAAATTTTGGCTGTCTTTTGTGTGAAATAAAGAAATATTTTTTAATAGTTTTAGTCATCTCTTTTATTTGAAAACTTACTTCTAATTCTTTTCACCCATTTCTTGTTTTCTGATAAAGCCAAACACAGTACCTTTATCATTTTAGTTACTGACTGTGATCTATGATAAATTAAACTAACAATTCAGCCCATCCAGCTTCTACATTCCATAGTCACAGTGTAGATTTTATACTATTCCACCAATCTGAAGCAATGACATGTGTAAGGTTATGCATCCCGTTGCTTCACTTTAATGTAAAATCCCCTTATCACTCTCTCTAATAGTTTCTGAAATTTGTGACCTCTTTCTGCCAAATTAATTTTATCCTTCAATTCTGTGTGTGTGAGTCTTTTTTTGAGCTTTCAGTAAGCAATTCTTCTTCCACTGTATAGTATTAAAAAACCAAACATTTTTATCTGTCTGCCAAAATAATTTGGGCATTTACCTTTATTCCATTGTGACCATCCAAAATAGATATCTTACTGTACTTATTCCAATTCCTTTTACTTCTGTTATTTGCCATTATGTTATACATAAAATAATCAAACTTCTTACTATAACAAAAATAGAATAATTCATAATAATAATGAACAGCAGTGGTTTCAATTCTACTCTGTTGCACTCCTAACTTCAAAATACAAAGGAAATGTAATCTGGATAACAAGGTCTGAATTGGATACCGAGTTATTCGGAATACCATTACAGATATCGGATACCACAGCTGCCCTCTCCTCCAATATTATTAATTAAAGAACTAAATGCTATTATGTCAACAGCTCTATTCAATCTGAGCGATGAATCAATTCTTCGGAAATCTCATTAAAGTTTAATGAAAAATGTTGCCTTATTAAATTATCAAAATTTGCTCTATAGCTGTTGTAACAGATTAAATTTCTGATTTCAGGTAAATATTTAAAAATTTGACAGACTGTCGTAGATCAGCTTAAAAATTACTGGTTTCCAAATTTGATTATCATTTAAAGAGTCATTCATTGGCACGTCCTTTTTCTTAGGAGCGATTCATTCCAGAATAATAAACTTACTACTTTTTGTAAATTACATTTACTAAAAATACAAATTTCGTAAGAAAAATAATACTTTAAAGTTAGTGAACTTGTATACTTACATTATGAAATATGGAATAGAGGAGAGAGTAGTGCCAGTTTATCGTTTAATCTCCAGTTATTTTTCCCACGGTATCAACCTCTGATTAAGCATTTTACCTCCAATTAGTGAACAAAAATTAGACTGCCGATTTACCCGACTCTATGCCAGGTTACAGGGTAATGAGACATTGTTAACCATGGCGGCTGCACAAATTACAGCAGCCAATTATTGAAGGTAAAATTAATAGCAATACTATATACAAGGCCACAGAACAACAAGTGCCTGACTTATTCAGTGCAGGAGTCAGCCTCTGTCTCCACTACCATAGTGATGTCTGAGTACATGCATACGAACAACAAGATTTGGATTTTTCATGGTTTCTCCAAATCACTATAGGTGTATGATCTCGCCTACAAGGTGTAGATCAATTAAAAAAAGGGAACAACAAGATTGATACGAACAAACACATTATGTGGAGAATACGTAGAAATGTTATTTTAAACTGCAGTGGTATAAATTAGTTAAATATCGAGTTATGTTTACAGAAGTCAAGCAGTTAGATTGGATGAGCTGTCGAGGATTCATAGCCGCGTCCGCTTTATTGCCTTGCCGGAAAGTTAACCACTCACCAATCAGACTTGGTGTCAGGATGAGGGCAGCATTTAGGCTTTTAGGGCCCCTAGGCTACACATGTGGGGCGCCCTCCCTGTTGGCAGCGACTCCTCTTACCGGAGGCTGCCACCGGCTATGGATACTCGATTCGAAGTTCTGCCCAGCCCAAAAATTTATGGGTTAGCTCTACTACCGGCCTAGGTGGGGGCCTGGGTTTGTGATGCGGGCCCCCCTTTTGTGGTGCGGGGCCCCCATTTGTGATGCGAGCCCCTAGGCTACAGCCTAGGCAACCAATGCTTAAATGCGGCCCTGTTCAGGATTATTGGTCACCACCTACGTACGTGTAACCATTCTGGATTCTGCGAAAGTTGTGTAACAGATACACAGAACAGTTATTGGCTTTTACAATAATCGTGTAACTATTTAAGCAAATGTTGGGCGTCAGCTGGTCGTAATTTGCGAATTCAGCGTGGACGATTATTTTCGTTCGTCAGTAGTGTGTCGATAGTGATCATTCAGGATGCAATTGCTGCGAATCGGAGGCCATTGTTCGCTAATGTATTGTGTTGGGCTAGGAGATAATCACTCACTTTATCGTTACTAAGTCTGGCTATATTGGAAAGTACAACAAAGATCAGCGTGACGTGTACTTCCTCGGATATTTGTGTGGTGACAAAAATCAGAATCACTGACACCGAGGTAAAATATTGATGTTATTGAGTAGTGCCACTTTTCTAAGCGAGTGGCTTTTTTTTTACTGCGTGGATAGCAAGTTTTGGGCTTGTGGTTTTTTGTATTGAACGGATGGACAGCGGTTTCCGCGGCAATTTGGATGGTCCGTAAGCAGAGTCTAGCGAGCCAACCAGAAGATAGCAATAAAAACATATGGATTTGTCTGCGTAAGGCTACATCTTACGTAGCAAAATGCTACGAGCTCTAGGATTTGTTCTGGAATTTGTCAACTTGCTAAAGTAAAGATCGTTTGAACCAAAACGAGCAAGCGCTTGTCTTTCGGTAATTTAATGTTAACGAATTCGCCATCTCGTTGACCAAGCTGAAACATAAATTAAATGTAATTTTCTTGCCACAACGGTACATGGACATGCAATTACGCTTTTTGAAATGCGAAACCAATCGATAGATGATAACGCCAGTCCATCAATTTAGTTTTCTGATCGCACGTAATCAGGATTTTGTTTCGACTAATAGATAAAATCAACTGTTCAGATGTAGTCAGATTGTTCAAAACTACGCTGCAGATACTGTAGAAATTATAATGTTTGTGTCTTGAAAGTGTAATCTCCTTTTCTGAAGTACTTCTCATACTACTGAACTTAAAAAGCAATGGAAAGTTGAAATACCCAGCTATTTGAGAATGCTGTCCACCGGATTGTGTCGTCAAAACACTGTATTTGGTGTATATATTGTGTCTGTTTATTTTCACTCTCTACTTTGGGGAGGATCTCTTCTGTTACATGATCAGAGGAATTTCAGGTTACAAAGAACCAATTTTTGAAGGTACGCAGAAATCGATTTTGGAAATGGTCTACGAGGCTCACGCAACCTCATTTTATCATTAGCAGACATTCTTGAACACTTCTGGTTTTTTTGGTATACGTTATAGAAATACTCGAAGAAAGAAAAAACTGGTACTTTTTGAAGAAAAAGGAAAACAATTTTCTGCTGCCTTAGGTATCGACAAATATTATAGTGTTCAATACAAATTTGTCTTTTTTTAAATAACTGATGCATTGTGCTGTTTATTCTTTCTGTTTATTTATAACTGAATGTTCATAAACACATAGGCCTATTACTGATGGAATGAAGAAAAAAACAATGATTCTTTTATACATTTTTAAAGAAAATTTTAATACATGTAATTCAGATCCATATGAATAATCGCACAACTGAAACAGATTGTAATAATAATTTAATAACAACAACATTTCACAAAGAAAGAATGAAACATCCTACTATTATATTTATTAGCTGTTCTGTGCGAAATGCTCTGCCTTCCAAGAAGTATCTGCTACAGCTGATAGCATTTGAAATTCTTGGAAGGTTGGGTATCAGCATACTAAGCCATTGGAGGTCCTAGTTCTGCAATCTGCTATTGTAATACTTTCTCATGCGTTCCCTTTCGCACATTAGATTTTTAAAGTAATAAATGCTAAATAATCGTAGGCATTTTAGAGATAAGCAGAGAACTTGAAAAAATTTGTACATAATTTACAGATGTGTTTACAAAAAATTGATCCAAAAGTGAGCTATAAGTAACTCAGCATTGTCGATTTTGGCTGTGGCCATAGATGAGGGTCGGAATTACTTGCCGCATGAGTCCCCGAGCTCAAAAGACTTCACGCAAGGATTCTGTGTTACTTGAGCTGGTCAAAGTCGTCAGGAGTTAATTTCGTCACTACACTGATACGTTTCCGTTGACGTCCGCGTTCCGAGGCTAGCTATAGATGGCCAGCTCAATGAAAGAGTCATATTCACTATTATCATTTTCTCCCGTGTAAGCTTCCGTGCCTCAATTCAAACCGTCGACACATTTCCATTTTCTCATTTGCAATACAATATATAATAACAACATTGTTAATATTATAAAACTATTCTATGAAGTAATTGTTTTATCAATAGTAAATCAACAAAAATTGAGAAAATGATAAACTGAATTTGTTAGCGATTTTAGTAACATTATTAGTATCGGTTCCAATCAACCTGGAAAACGGAATAGCAGGGCGACATATCAGTATATTCCTTCTAATAATTCTTTACACAAGTGAAAATGGACGTTTACCCTTGGGATTAACGGACTTCTTTTGACCATCTGCAGGATTGTAAATGGAACCAGGGCGAGATTTAAAGCTGGAATGTTTTGTCGGTTTCCTGAAAGCATCGTTCCCGGCCCCGCCGATCAAACTAGCATTCAAATTCGAGACAGGCGAATATCCTCGTGCAGATCCTCCACCATACCCTCCACCATATCCTCCACCGCCATATCCTCCTCCAATTCCTCCACCATATCCTCCCCCGCCAATTCCTCCTCCAATTCCTCCACCATGTCCTCCCCCAATTCCTCCACCGTATCCTCCACCGTATCCTCCACCATATCCTCCCCCAATTCCCCCACCATATCTTCCTCCAATTCCTCCACCATATCCTCCCCCAATTCCTCCTCCAATTCCTCCACCATGTCCTCCCCCAATTGCTCCACCGTATCCTCCACCATATCCTCCCCCGATTCCTCCATCATATCCTCCCCCAATTCCCCCACCATATCCTCCTCCAATTCCTCCACCATACACATCCCCAATACCTCCACCATACCCTCCCCCAATTCCTACACCTCCGTAAGAAATCCCGGTCGGAGTATACCTTCCTTGAAAATTGATTCCCCAAAAATCCATTGGTGGCGTAAATCTACTGTAATGTATTCCCGGGGACCCAATACTGAAAATCCCCGGGCTACGGCTATGCAACGTGAAAGGTATTCTTGCGGGTTCAAAGCCATAACCACCAGTGTTTCCAGAAAAACTATTCTGTCCAGGATAAAGTGGTCCATTACCTAATAAATTGTAAGGCTGTCCTGCTTGTAGCCAGGGATTTTGTTGTACAGATAGGGCATAGTTGTCAAATGTTGAAGGGGTTCCATGGCCTAGCATTGAAGAAGGGGATCCAAAATTATTGAAGCCTTGAGGATTTTGAAAAGATCCAATGCTTCCATACCCGCTTGAGGACTGCAAATTTGTTCCTATGCTTCCGTACTGAGAATTCAATCCTCCAGCAAACATCCCAACTGATGGTCGAAACATCATTCCGGTACCGGTGATACCAAATGACGAACCTGCTTTTGACATTCCTGTTGTTGACTGAGAATTAAAACCATAGTCAGGCAGAGTATCACCGGATGTCCCGGTGCCAAGTGGTGGAGGAAATGTTCCGGGAAAACCGAGATTAGATGCTGACAAACCGGATTGCATTTCAGGTGGTGGCTGGAAAAATGATGGAGAGCCATCAAAGCCGGGATCATAGTCAGGCTGTGTTTGATCTGCTGTCAACCCACCGGGCTGATAGGGAGGAGCTCCAGGGTCACCAAAGTCAGATCCAGTTTCTCCATATGGCACTCCATTTGGTGGCTTTGAAATTGTTCCTGAAAGATCATTGTCATTCATCGACTGTGTGATCGAATATCCGCCAGGTGGGTCGGAAATCGTCCCAGAGCTTCCTACTGACGTTCCATTGGGCCAGCGTTGAGAAAAAAAGTTGTTGCTTACTGCGTTTGGTGACATTGTTCCGACTGATTGTCCGGTATAAGAATAGGAAGAGGCATCTGAATTATAAAACTGGTTCTCCAGATTGTTGGTTGGTGTTCCATGTGTTGGTTGTACGTTTGTACTTTCAAAAACTGGTGGTTCATTGGCTTTTGTTAACAAATCGTTTGGAATGCTTTTTAAAACATCATTAAGGCCACGAGAATTATATAAATGTATAGTGACAGGGGCGTAGAAGTTGTAAACATTGGGATGTTGAGTAACGTTCACCAAAGAAGAAACATTCTGAGAGCTGTTTAGCGTAACTGGGACACTAGTGTTTCTATTCACTTTCGAAGTAACTGGTGCAGTCGTGAGAAGGTTCTTATGTTTACCATGGTGTCTTAGTCTGTGTGTAAAATTTACATTTATTACTTTCCTGCTGTAATATGATGTGTTGTTTCCAGCAGAATTTTCTGTATTAATTCTTATGTTCTCTGTTGATGATTCAAGTTTCATGGGTGCATTCACTTCCCCTAGTGTTCCAGTGGGTGCTTTATTGCTGTTCGTTCCATAGTAATCTTGTGTATTAAAGGCGTCTTGAGGTACAAGGCCAGTCTCAGGGCGAACATTGTGAGAACCTGAAACATAGTTACTTTCTTGATACGTTGAATATTGAGGATGATATTGAATTTGACGCTTCAATTTCAATCCATCAGTCGACAGATGGATGTTGTTAACCCTAGTCAGAATATGTTCCTCATCAAATGATAAAGGAGTAATACATTCTGAATTAAAGAAACATTTTTCTTTTACCTCGTTTCGTTTTGGATGACGTAAATCTTCTGTAATCCTAGTGTCTGAAAATCGTTTCTCGTTATAAGGGGTGTAAAAATTACCATTTGTTAAAGAACTGGAAGATGAAGTCTCTTGCATTGCATCAGAAAAGAGAGGTCTATGATTCTTCTCCATGATTTCTTCTTCAACTGCCTTCACTAACACCTCTGCGCCATAAGGAACCGAGGAGTTACTTTCGCTATAACCATCATCTTTCGTAGCTGAAGCTTCTGTTTTTGTAAATTCATTTATTTTCAAGAATGGAGGTGATACAGTAGGATGGAATCCATTTGTTGTCCTATGCATAAAATGACGCGGGGATGAACCAACCATTATGATTTGTGGTCTTGGAGAGATGGTTAGCGGAGATGCGTTGAAACTGCCTTCAGAATCCTGCTTTCCCCTGTCAGACGAACTGAAGATCCTACTTTCATTTGAAAAGTATGTCCCATTAAATAAAGAAGCAGGTAAACCAATAGAGTGATAACTCTGAGTATCCCCTAATGACATTTGACGTAAGGATTTATGACTTAAACGATGTTTATTTCTACGAATTCCAGAACGATGATGCCTACCTGAAAATGATTTATAATGTTGATGCTTAAGTGCAAAATTACGTGTAGCTGCCTCATTAGTCAGCAGGGTGCTGTCTTCTAATTGAAGCTCTGTTGCATTACACGTTTCGTTTATCTTGTGACTGACTGAAGGATGAGAACGGAGATGTTGATTGTCCGCGTTTGGCGAGTGACTTGTTGGAGGAGTATCTTTATCATCAGTTGTAGTCTTCATCTCTGATGGAGCGATGTTTTCCTTGTTGAAACTGAAAGCAGAACATTTCTTAAGCAACAGTTATTTATCAATATTACAGTAAATAGATACATTGCAAATGGAGATTTTATGCACTTAATGTAGCACTATCAAAAATCATAAATTTATTCAACCCCCACTTTCTTAATCTTAATATTTAATTTTAAGTTAAATATTAGTAAGATTATTTCATAAAACTATTGAAATATTTTTTTAAAAAATATGTGTGGCAGTATTTAAGTAGAGTTTGGACCATCAAGCATTGAAGAAATTTTGGAATTTACTTTTCCCGACGGAATGATTTGTGTGGAGATGTTTCTTTCACTTTATGGTTGGGTTTGTGTTTACAATTTGTTTTAATATAGTTGGACAGTTATGCATTCAAAAAAATTTGGTAATTACTTTTCACACCGGAATCATTTGTGTGGTGACACTTGCTTCACAATATGCTTGGGTTTATGTTATTTTTCGTTTTAAATTATCATAATTATTTAAAAATCCCTACGTATTCTTAAATGGATATTTTGTAACATTTAAACCAAACACAATATTAATGAGGTGGTATTACATTCCAAATTAAGTTTTTGTTTTGTTTTTGTGACTATAAATCTTTCATTAACTCCATTTATATCATTTTTTATAACTATTGAAAAAACGGATGTATTTTGATGGAATTTTGATAGCAGATCCATCTTTCAGAATACATTTTTTTTTTTTATTAGAATCAACCTTGTTGGCTGCGTTTTCTACAACAACAAGTTAGTTAGGAAGTGGGAGCCCATTGATGAAAGTAATTTTCATATTGAGCCATGAAGTTAGCATTGTGGAGAAGTATTGGTGCTCGATTCCGAGTCACCATATAGTCTACCAAAGTCCTGAATGGTATTGAAAACCTCTAGGCAGTACGGGTTGAAGGAGGCCATATGAAAAAACTGGCGGTGTTTCACTTGGGGACGTTAATATCACAGGATTGTATGTATTTTTCGGAAAAGTAGACCTGCATAAGCCAGCACGCAGTTCTACCTTTTATCTTGTTCAAACTATCATCCACAACAGAAACTGCACACTGCATTAAATACATCATAATAGTTATACATACACACTGCAACGGGCAATAACACTTCCACATTGGGCAACCATGGTACATAAAAATTGCCTACACCAGATAAGCTTATCTTTCAAATATTTATAAGGATTTGAGTTCAATGAAGTCAGTTTGATGATACCCCATATAATGTCGTAATTAAGATAGTATAGGATTAGGTGTGTAAGATAAAAATTATTAATCTAGAAAATTTTGAGGAAAATACAGATGAATTTCCGGAGAAAGCTTCATGAAACCAACTATGAAGACCTGGGAACTATGTTAATCACAAGCGCACAAGACGTTGGTTGCTTCTAACGTAACAGCTTCTAAAAAGAGAGACCTATTAAAGGAGGAGGGAAGTCAAGATATGGACCGGTTATGAGGAAGAAAAGTAGATGTTGCTTACAGGAAGATCAAACAGAATTATTTTAGAAAAGAGGTGTTAACATTAAAGCTGCCAATGGGTAACCTCTTTTAAGCTCAGACGATAGAGCTAACTGATGGAAGGAATACATTGAGAAACTGTTTGACGGCGACGACTTGAACAATAGCATAATGGAAAAGGAAGGTATTGTCGACATTGATGACTTAGGAGACCTTGTTTTGAGGACAGAATTTAATAGAGCTCTGAATGACTTGAAAGCAAATAAAGCAGTTGGAATCGACGAGATACCTGCAGAACTTCTTAAATCCATAGGAGAAGAAGAAATCGAAAGATTATTCAAGCTGATATCAAAAAGTTATCAAACAGGAGAAATTCCAACTGATTTTAATAAAAAAAATATCATCTTCATGCTTCTGAAGAAAGCAAAAGCCGACAAATGTGAGAATTATCGCACCATTAGTCTAACATCATATGCTTCAAAATTACTGACCAGAATAATATACAGAAGGATGGAAAGGGTAGTAGAAGAGATAGTAGGTGAAGATCAGTTTGGGTTTAGGAAAAATCGCTGTAGAAGGGAAGCAATTCTGGCTTTAAGATTAATACTTGAAGGGCGGATCAAGAAAAACAAAGATACTTTTATGGCATTTGTTGATTTATAAAAAGCTTTTGATAATGTTAGGTGGGACAAGATGTTCAAAATTTTAAAGAAGTCAGGTCTAAAATATCGAGATAGAAGAATACTTCATAAACTATATAAGAATCAAGTGTCTATTATAAAAGTTGAGAATCACGAGAGACATGCATCACTTAAAAAGGCTGTGAGACAAGGTTGTAGTCTATCCCCGTTAATATTCAACTTGGATGTAGAAGAAGCAATGAAGAAAGTCAAAGAAAAGTTTCCATGTGGCATAAATGTTCAGGGAGAAAAAACCAGTATGCTACGATTTGCTGATGACATTGTCTTGTTAGCAGAAAGGGCTGAGGATATTGAGAAGTTACTGAATGGCATGAACAAAATACTGAAGGAAGATTTTGGACTGAATATAAATCAAAGCAAGACCAAAGTGATGAATTGTAGCAGAAATGATACCAATCACAGTAGATTAAATATCAAAATAGAATCGGATACAGTAGGAGAAGTAAGTGAATTCTGTTATTTGGGAAGCTAAATTACAATCAATGGCCGAAGCAGGAATGATGTTAAAAGCAGAATAGCACTAGCAAAAATTTCCCTTATAAAAATGAGAAAGCTTTTAGTTTCAAATATTGATCTAGGAATTAGGAAGACATTTTTAAAACCCTATGTACGGAGCACAGCACTTTATGGTAGCGAAACATGGACTTTAGGAATACCTGAAAAAAATAATATTGAAGTTTTTGAAATGTGGTGCTACAGAAGAATGCTGAAAATTAAGTGGACAAACAAAGTAAGAAATGAATGAGTTTTGGAAAAGATGGGTGAGGAACGAAGTTTGTGGAAGAAGCTTACAGAAAGAAGAGACAGGCTGGTAGGTCATATTTTGAGACACGCTGGATTGGTTAATTTGCTGGTGGAGGGAACAGCCGAAGGTAAAAACTGTAGAGGAAGACAGAGATTAGAATATATGAAGTAGATAATTGAGGATGTCGATTGTAAGGGGTATGTAGAGATGAAGAGGTTAGCACAAGATAGGAAGGGATGGAGGATTGCATCAAACCAGTCGACAGCAAAAAACATGAGATGAAATTACACATTCGGTCAACAACACTGATGAACTCCAAACCTTGGTTACCCAGATTTGAGTATTGAGATGCTGGCATATGCGCGAATCTTTCAAAACAAAAATTATGTTTAAAACATGGGCCAACAATGTGTGGAATGTACATATAAATGAAATATTTTTTAGAAAATGTTTGTGTGTACATTTATCTTGGCCAACTTGTTAATATGAGGGAGATGTAAAACCCGAAATTTTCCGTCTCATCAAACTGGGGTGACTAGTTTTAAGGAATAAATTTAACTATCCTAAAATCTAATATGCCCACATTATAAAGTAGTTTATGACCTGCCCATATTTTCGGTGCTATGAGACCTGGACACTGGATGATCTTAGAAAAGGGAATGTTAGAACGGCCCAAGCTGCAATGGAAATATCAATGCTATTAAATCAGCTACAGAGGTCATAGACATCTGGAGAAGACTGAAGCCTTGAAGTGGCAGTGGAGCGCCGAGAAAAGGAGAAAGATAAAAAAAAAAAACAGTGTTGAAGTGCAGATCAAGAGATCATTAGAGACCAAGAGCAATACTACCAGACCGATGGGACAAGGACACACGCAGGACTGCTGGCCCAGAATCGCCAAAGACAGTTCCACCTAGACAAGACTGCCTAAATTCTACCTGACTCATAAAGGGGACCACAACTTTTATTAATTAAACAGCCTGATAATAATAATGATGATGGTGGTGAGTCGATTTAACATTGGAAATGGTGTCATATCTATACCATAGAGTTCTCTGGTAAAAGTCTCAGTTTTAATATGAGGTAGCTTACATATCTTCGTGTGTGTTTCATGAACAAATAAATAATTAAATACCATGTACCTTCATCCTGTTACTTTAATAGTGAATACAGCTTCAGTCTGGTAAGGAAGCTTAGGGTTTGCTACACAGGTAGCATCCAGTAATAAACTTAGCAGACGTGACGTCTGTGACTAGAAGTAAACTTGATGGAAACCTTTCACTGTTGTTCCACAATCTCTTTTCCCTCCAACATGCAACTACAAATTGTTGCTTTTTGCATATCCATCTGTTATATCATCTGTCTTCCAATTCTCCCAAACAAACTTCTTTATCAAGTCCCTCGTAAAAATTGCTGCATGGTAAATTCAACTAATAAATACAGGATCCTGTGTGTTCCACACCAGACTAGTTTGTACGAGTATTTATGAACTCCAAAACGTTCGTACACCCTCGGTAGCGTAGGGGCTAGGGTATTGGCCCGCGTGCCGAAGGTCGCTGGTATAGTCCGACCGAGGGCATGGGTGTTTAATTGTTGTGTCTGTGTGTCTGTGTGAATGTCCTGTCCATCCTGTGCTGTCCATTCTTATAAGCTACAATATATATAATGAATGACTGATTCACTGGAAGCTATGATAATCACATTGAGCTGGTTGTAAGGCTTCAGTTGCCGAATGCCACTAAAAAAAAAAGCATCGTACACAGTTGTGGCTGGCTGACACTGCTGATTTGTGCATCCCGGGGTGTTGCGCCAGAGCCGGTTGGCGGGTGGCATAATGCGCCAGTTGCCGTCATGCAGCAGCGACTAATAGCGTAAGTCCTTGGCACAGTCGACCTGGTCGGCGTGGCCCCAGGCTGGAAGATGAGCAGCCAGACTCAAGGCCAGCTCAGAACCCGCCCGGAAGGCCTTGGATCGGCACTAACCGTTAAAAACAGAACACCAGAACTCTGACTGACCACTCTGCTACCAGAACTGTCGCTCGCCTGAATGCACAGAGGTCTTTAGCAGGCTCTAGAGACGCTGGATACAGGACGTAACACTGCTGGCTTTATCTCGTATACAAGTTTGTTTACACCGAATACATTTCAGATTCAAATTTCCAGTTCGTTTGTTGGAAGCTCAGAAATGTCAAACATAGTAGTATCTACTAGGACTTTTTGTTGGCTTCCTCGTAAGCTGTCATGCTGGGGATCGATATATCCCAATTCGTGTTTTTGGTGGTGTTTTAAGAATCACTTTGTGAGGTACACAACCTCACATTTTGTGATTTTGACATTATTAAAGCTATTTTTTATTTAATAATTGTAATTGTATATAAGTTACTAACTCTGAATTTTAAGTTCCAAGGTCAAAGCATGTCAAGATGGATATAATGAGATCTCTGGAAAATAAATAACAGTTGAGAGAGTTGAAGAAAAGATTTGGAAGGAAGAGGACGTGTTGGTTGTGGAAAGAATATGGTTTAAGAGAAAAGATAAAACAGAATGGCACGATGGAGGCCACGAAGAATCCTAGCCGGATTAATAACAGTAACATATTAGCCTGAGAGCAGAAGGTTAAGGGTTTTGATAAAGATAATGTAATATGACTTTGGAAATGATACTTGTCTGTTAAATTGAAAATATAGAAGTTGTGAGATAAGTAGAAAGTGTTTTATTTGAGATTGATATAGATATAGCCAAAGGAGTTGATTTTAAGTTTGTGTGGTAAGAATTTGATTAATAATAATTTGATTTACAGCGTGAGTATCGGAATAAAACCAGCAACGGACAAAGAGGGGTCAAGGAAATCCTTATGTACTGGTTTGGTGCAGGAAATATAAGTAAAAGTATTAATTTAAAAGTATGATAAAGTAACACTCACATATGTTCTCTACAAAAATAAAAGGTAATAAAAAGGGTACGTTACAACTTCATCACTGCTTCATCTCTGGCAAGGTTTGCTTAAAGTATGGGAGCCGCAATAGTACAATTTCGCAATTTGGTTTTAACGTCTTCATCGTGTTTGATGACTGAGAGTTTATTGTACGGGTCTCGAATTTGTGAGGATGCGAGTTCGATAGCAGGTTCCTGCGATTCAGATTTAGATTTTCTGCAGTTTGTCGAAAGTACACAACGCCGCTGCCGAAACTCTTCTCGTTCCTTGCTATCAGTCCTCTCCATGCTCTAATTACATCGTCGTCGGCTATCAGAAAGGTCTATTCACACACACACACGTACACACACAGGTAGAGAGAGAGACAGCGATATGAAGAGCTCACGTTCTCTTTACCCAGCACAATTACTGGGTTCATTTATGATGTGAATGCTGTTCCTATTGAAACTTTAGGTTACGCTGCCCAAATATTATTTTCTGTGTCCGCTGCCAATGATGCATTAGACATTGTTATTATTCTGCCTTCTTAATTTTAACATTTTCGGTTTCGAAAAACATCTTCCGTCACCAGAGATGTCAGGTGATCACAGTGGAAGAACTGAGAGTGGTGCGTAGGAGGAAGGAATGACCGCTTGTTTTCAGGCATAACAGTGAGGGAAAATTTTCTTTTGTAGGTAAGGAAGTCAGGGACTGGAATAAATTACAAAGAGATTAATATTTGGAAGTTCAGAATTCAAACACATTAGTATGTACTGTACTATTCTATTATTTCTGTAACTATTTGTTGATTTAGAGGTAAAGTGACTCATGACATATCGAGAACCTTTCACCGGGAATCCAAGTTTTTAATGAGATTTTCAGAAGCCCTTCATCAGTCCTCCGTATCAAGGAAAGGTTTCTTTATGTATGAGAAACATGATAGAATAGTTCTGAAATTTATTTTTCACCTAAAACATGACGTAGCCAATGAGTAGTATAGAGGTCTGGCGTCACCCCGCCGCCAATAATCTACTGTTAATTTTTGTTACTCAGCCTTCCTTTTTGAAAACATTTTCGCTACCGAAAAAACAACTTTGATCCTCAATTTCTCGCTGAAGATGACAGGTTCCGATGAAAAGTATCATAATTGGAGTTAAGAGATTCATGCTTGCTCTAAATTCCTTGACCGAAAACAACGATGATTGCAGGTCTGTGTCATACCAGTGTTTTACAATAAAAACAATTGTCTATAACCTCATTACTTTGGCTTAGATTAATGAACTGTTTATAAATCACAAGTATAGATACTACTGAAAATGTGTAAAGATTACTGAGACACGAAGGAATCTGTTAACGTTT
Source organism: Vandiemenella viatica (assembly GCA_031002005.1). Classification (NCBI taxonomy): domain Eukaryota; kingdom Metazoa; phylum Arthropoda; class Insecta; order Orthoptera; family Morabidae; genus Vandiemenella; species Vandiemenella viatica. The sequence continues at coordinate 153,644,379 of CM061914.1, read as the reverse complement.
ATACATGATTAGCTATGTTAGATTTGTAACTTACTTTTCCCGGCTCTCCGTGTCTTGCAGGTGCGTTTGTTGCGTCATTACGATTGCAGTCATGCTCGTAAGAACAAAGATGGTGGATGAAGCCTGTAATGATAAAGTTTTTGGAAAGAAGTCATGTCATTGTTTCTACCAATATGGGAAAATAACGGTTACTTGAAACAATTTTAATTTAAGGATAACACATCCAAGAACAAAACCGAAAGGATATGTATGCAAAAATATTTTATTTTAACAGTACAAAAATGTAAAGTGGGGTGCTGTTCAGAGTAAAAATTCTGAGGAATCTTCACTATATTAAAAATTATCCAACTCTGTTTGGTTTGCACTTACTATTACTGTCTGATTCAATACAAAGTCGATGGTGAAGGGTGCTTCGCATCTGAAGTGTTAAGGTTTATGCATGGGAAAGCTCGTGTAATCGTAACGACCTGATGACTGAGTTTTTATTGGATGCGTGTTTTGTCCCTATCGTGGAGGTAGTTCCACCGGGTACAGGGGACCCAAAATTTAATGTGGAATCCCAACCACGGAAGCGTTACGGCGTACTTAACATATCACAGCAAGCTGTGCCTGAGGTGGTGGTCGGATCAAGGGCCTTCGAAATCCCCTGCCAAGTCATAGATTTGAATCGGGGACCTTCCGATCTCCAGTTATACGCCTTACCCACTGAGCCACCAGACCACTCGGTGAGGATATTACAGAAGGCGCTCAGGGCTACCATAAGGAACCAGCCATCCAGGAATTCTCCTGAAGCGATCTTCGAAAACCATGGAAAACCCAGATCAAGATGGCCGGAACGGTTTCTCGTAACTTACTCTTATCACATTCAAAGTTTTCTTGCTGTATTAATCTTTCCTTTTTTTTTGATATTCACTCGCAGAAAAAATGAGTTTAGAAAAGAAACGATTCTGCCATAGATTTCTCTCATTTTTTCTCCCATTTCTTGAAATGTATGTTGTTGGTAGTAAAAAGCGTTTGCTGTCACCCTGAATTACGGTTGTCATGATACTTCATCGCTTTCTGTATATTTATGGTTTCAGTAATTATTCGTTAACATGAAGATTACTGAGAGCACCTGTAAATGAAAATCCTTTTGTGCCAACGTTAATGATTTATAATTGGATGTTCAGAACATAAATCTGTGCGTACGTAAATACGAACATTACGGTATGTTTGAAAACCATTGAAAAATATATCCACCGTTTTGTTGGTAGTATAACGCGTATTAATCACGAAACTGGAACGTGGAAAAAGTTATTTATTACGACAAAATTGATTAGCTAACAAAGTGTTTCAAAGTATGCTAAGGGATGGATGTGAAATGTTAAAAAGTTGTTTGTTTCCTCACGAATAAACACAAACGAAGAAAATTAAAATTTTGATTTCTTCTTGTTGGTAAGTAGTAGTTTCAGTAATGGGATGGATAATGCATAATATTTTGGCTGTAAATTAAAATACTTGTACCGTGTTACATAGTGAGTAAGATTTTGTTTTTAAAATATTGAAATATTATTATAGAAATTAAAATCAATGTTTCTTCATAGACTCAATTTTAGGAACTATTCTGATGTACAGATAATAAATAAGATGTTCCTTTTCTAACAGTCAGTCTGTGACATCTAATCTCAGTTAAAAATAATCTTGGTTTTTTTCTGTAAACTCAAATAATTTTCCAAGCGAGTATTTTCGTTATCTCAAAAAGAATGCAAACCAATGCGAGCACTATCTTTCTCTTGTTGTCTATGGATTTTTTCTAACTTTTGAAAGAATAAATAAATTAATACGAAAACTCTCTCTGACTGAAGAGACTCAGGGTATATTCCCAGTTTTACTAATAGAAATTAAATTATTTAATGGTCATAGATGCCTAGTTTAAAAGAAATGATTAAGCTTATTAACGGTGTGACATACCGATACTTAAAAATTTTACCTAATGAAAAAGAGCGTATAATTTTTGAAAAAAAAATCTTACACTTGTATATGGTCCCCTAAAACCTTGGAATATTTTGTTTCTACAAGGATACACATATATCTCGCTTCAGCTTGGAATATTCAGAGCAACGGTATTTTTTATAATCTGCTCTTCTGTATCTTCTCCATGTTGCTGTATTTTATTTCGAGAGGTGAAAATTAATGTACTGACTAACCTTCATGATAGCAGCTGTGTTGCAGATGGTGCATGTGTGCCTTATGCCTGAAGACTGCTTGATGTTCGCTTATTGTCCAGAATGCAAAATTAGCTAAGGTTATTCTCCTTGAACCTTGATCTCTCCAAACTTTCTATCTTTTTGCCTTCGTATCTGGTATCACACATGCTGAAATATGCATTTCCGTGGTCCTGCATTATTATGTCTTAAACTGGTGAAAACAAATCGAATTCTCTATCTTTAAGTAATTGTGTAGTTTTCAGTTAACCAGTAGCACTTTCCTGCGTATACTTGAGGAGCTTTGCAGTCCTGTTTACCCAAGCAAAGCATGGCAGAAAGTCTTAGGTGGACAGATTAATTTTTCTGGGAAACAAGTGCGGAAGACTTTCAATAACAATATGCTTTCCGTTGGCTCTATCACCCGTAATAGCAATCACTGAACTGGAGCATCTATACAGGGTTTTAAAATGCATCGACTATTTTATTAGGTGATAGTATGAATTAAAAAAGGACAAAACTAACTAATAAACAGTAGACTGCAAACTCATACTTCCGTAGTTAGTAGCAGGTGCGCAATATTACGTTCGACCATGGCGGTACAAGTCTCTGTCCTTCTGCGTAAGGAATCAGGCGCTCTTTGAGACTGTACTGGTTGCTGGCATGCGATCCCGAAGTTTCTTCACATCGTTGACCAGAGTAGCGTAAATCACTAAGATTCGGTACTGTGAACATCCCACTGAGCACCTGCTATAAAGAATGCACCAAGCGTGGTGGATGAATGGTTAACGTTTTGGCCTCGCGTTCTGGAGGACGCAGATTCGAATCTCCATCCGGGAATGGTTTCCCCAAATCACGCCAGGTGAATGCAAGAATGGTTCCTTCAAAAGGTCATGGCCAAATTCCTTCCCGTTCCTTGCCCCCGTGTTCTTTTCCGCCTCTAATGACCTCGACGTTGACGAGGCATAAAGCCATATGCTGAGCTGCTACTGCGAAAGAATGTGTTTGCGGTCCAGTACTTATTAGACATGTTTGTCTTGTTTTGATGCAGAATACCTCCTCCTAAAATATTCGAAACTTTTTTTGTTACATCCTGCATATTAATGCTAGAAATTATCCTGACAATTAGATTGGCTCAAGCACAGAGACCAGTTGATTCAGACTTTGAAAGGCCGTTTGAGGATGCGGAAATCATGAGCATTTTCATACCTGAAGCCTTATACTGGGTGGAGCAGCAAGTTTATCATACAGTATAGCGCCATCGACATTATTGTAACACGTGATTATGGACGGGTTTCAGTAACTAATTAGTTTGGTGGAGCTTATTCCCTGATGGTAATCTCCTTATATACGTTTGTGTTACCTGAAATGTTTAGCTAAGTTTCTACTACTGTTTGAGGTTAACTGTGCAATTACTCCCTCGGTAACTATTACAGTACCTGATAACCTTAGGCACAAATCAACACTTTCTTATTTTTGACGAAAAAAAAAAATGTTAATTGTCATCTCTTCCCTTCAAAGAGTCACTCCTGTTTATTTTGTCAAAGTTCATACAGGCCTCACAGTTATTTTGTGACTCACACAATTCCATCACTGGTTTCGCGCTTTCCTGTTATCTAATAAATCCAAAAGCAGAGCATTTTTCATATCAATTACTGACTGTATTCTCTCATAATTGCCACGAAGCAATTTAGCTGTTCTATACACCACTTACTACTCCTGCGTTCCATACTCATCATTGTAATTCCGAACTATTCCACCAGTCTGAAGCAGTGGATTAACGAAGGTTATGTATTCCGGTTCCTCCATTTTGCTTAAAAATCTATTCATTACCCTGTCTAAAACGTGTGGCTCTTTAAAACTTCTTCCTGCATAACTAACTTCAGCATCAAAAGATATGCCTTTCATGCCGTTCTGCCTTCAATGTATAATAATCATAAATCTTTCAGTTAACCTAAATTTTTTGAACATTGATCTCTGAACATTGGATTTACGAAACAGATATTGTGCTGTAGTTATCTCATATGCAAACAAAATAACTTTTGACGTAAAAAAACAGTAGAATAACTCACCTGGCTATTAAACGACAGTGATTCAAACGTCGCGTCCTCTTTTTACGCTTATATTCTCATGAAATGGCATGTGCTAAGGAACCATAGGTGTGTTTTCTGATTGAAATAGAAAGTCAAAATATGTATGGCCAAGTTCGAATTTGATTATACTCAGAGTATCGTTACAGAAACATCAGCTCTTGCCACTGCGTAAATTCAGTAAATAAACAAGTAATTTTACATTGCTATTGCGTTCATCTGTGTAATGAATCAATCCATCAAATAAAGGCTTAAAGAAAAATGTTCGTTAAATAAATCATCCACAACTACAAAAGTGACTTAACACATTTAACTTGATATCGACTTCAAATCGAAATCAGAAAATGTGGCGGCCAGGCGTGGGTAAGGAAAAAGTGGAACAAAGTATTTTTTATACAATGGTTTAGTGAATGGTCTGACTCCCAACCTGCTTCCTTTTGAAAACTTTTGAAACTGACTCATTGACACGCTCTGCTATTTTTAGAGCAAAAGGTGGTACAAATCATATTTTTTGGTTTATTGATTTATCATTTTACTGCTGTCCTACAGAATGTAAAGCAATTCTGTCTCCTACAAATGACAAACATTATCAAAGAAAGAAGTGAAAATCCAGTCAATATTCCTAACAGTGGCTGGGATGATTATTTTATTTCAGACCAAAACACTTTCTGCTTGCACTGATCGGAATATAATGAGCTGGCCCCAATCAGGTAAATGTCGAATTAATTAACCTTAACAATGATTTTTAAAATGAATTAAAAATCCAAATGTACTAACTCCTAAGAATGAGAAAGATGGAAATAAACAATGGTACAATTGTTTTCGATAACGGCCATAAAATTTAATTGTTAATCTGCGACACGTTCAGTTCTCCTGAAGAGGAGGATCGGGTAGTATGGAATATCATTTATGTTTTGTTGTACAAAATAGTACTGAAAATAATTTAACACCTGAAAATAAAACCAATACAACCTTCAACTTCTTGTTTCAAAAAGGACTTTACAACTTTGAAAATTCATATAAATTTTATGAAACAAGGTACAGAGCTGGTTTTGATGTTGTTTTAAAGGAAAGCACTTCAAGTTTTTTTACCTTAAACTAAAGATGTTCCATGTGGCTTCCGTTGGTTATTCTGCAGACATCCCATCGGTAGTCGATTTCTTCCCAGACTCGCACTAGCATTTCAGGTTAAACTTGCTCAGCAGCAACGAAAATTCTTGCTCTAAGTTCAGGTAGAGTGGCCGGCAAAGGAGGTACGTACACCACATCTTTTATGAAACCCCAGAAGAAAAAATCTAGTGGTGTCAGGTCTGGGGAACGGGGGGACCATGCAATTGGCGCATCACGGCCAATCCATTGACCTGGAAAGCGATCATTGAGAAAATCCCGGATGTCAGTCAGATAGTGTGGTGGTGCGCCATCTTGCATAAAGAAAACATTTCGTTCTCGGTCATCCTCATCGATCTGTGGTATCAAAAATTGTTGCAACATATCAAGGTACACTATCCCGTTTATGGTTCTCTCTTGGAAAAAAAAAGGGGCTGTACATTTTCCTCTTGCTCAACGCACAAAAAACGTTCACTTTAGGGCTATCACGAACATGTTGCAATGTTTCATGTGGATTTTCACTGCTCCAAATCTTACAGTTATGTGTGTTAACCTTGCCACTTAAGTGAAAAGTTGACTCGTCAGAAAAGATTATGTTGTCCAAGAAATGTTCATCATCATCCACTCGATTTACCAAATCCATACAGAAGTTCCTACGTGCAATCTTATCAGTGTCTTTAATTGCTTGTAAAAGCGAATATCGGTATGGTTTCAAATGCAACGTTTTCTCAATACACGCCAAACCGTCGTATGTGGGACTTGCAGCTCACGAGATACACGCCGGGTCGATTTCGTAGGGCTGTTGACAAAACTTTTTCTCACTTGCTCAACGACCTCGTCAGATGTGCTTGGACGACCTGAGGATTTTTTTGTGTTTTACTGAGCACCCTGTTTCTACAAAACATCTATGCCACTCATAAATTGTAGGCCTACTAGGAGGATCTTTAGCGTACTTGGTACGAAAATTACGCTGAACTGTTGTCGCAGACTTCGATTCTTCAAACCAAAACACACAGCTAGCACACTCGTGTCCAGTGAAGGCAGCCATCTTTAACGTAACTGCCGCTAGCGCTTGTGCGGCGCGATTAGGCACCAGCGGACTACGCGAGTTAAAACTTGAAGTGTTTTCCTTTAAAATAACACCAAAACCAGCTCTGTACCTTGTTTCATAAAATTTATATGAATTTTCAAGGTTGTAAAGTCCTTTATATCCTTTATAGCCCTGTATATCCTTTATAGCCCTGTAAATCTAATAAAAACTTGGCAAATCAGATTTTTTTAATTAGTAAAATTTGGTTTAAAAAATTATCTTTTGGAGGGTTACATGGAATAGGGGGGTAATATGGAATAGAAGGTTTCAGATAAAGTAAACTATCTGGAAATGAGAAAAACTGATTTAATGATACTTTTTAGTTAACCTCATCATCATCTTTGTCGGATTCAATAGCTTTCGCTTCTTTCTTTTTCGGCTATTCTTAAAACAAAACATAATTAATGAATTAATTCAGAAATATTTACTTTCTCAATTGTTATTTTATTATTCTCAATTAATATTAACAAAAATCGTATTACCGACACTTAAATTTTATTAAAAATGTATTTCAACTCAGTAATTATTTTTCGGTTTGTATGAAATACCACAGTTTTATGTCTGGTTTTGTGGAATACTAAGTGTCTCATATTACCCTAATCACCATCTTGGACAAAATAGGCTTCATGATATTATAAAAAAAAGATGCCAGCCAGAAAAGAGAAATGTACAACAAACCATCACTCTTTTAGTACACATTATACTAAGACTAGCGATCAAAAAAATAAATATAATATTTTAAACATATTTTATAAAACTTATATGTAAAAATTCTCGAAAGTGGAAAAACAAACTTTATTGGACAGCAAACACAGTTCAGCTCCCAAATGACCAACCTTCATCACAAAGCATCATAGGAGGTTTGGGCAGCAATTGATGTACTTCCACTATACAGCAGCATTCTGGCAGAGGAGAAACCTTGGTATCTCATATTACCCGACTCTCCTCTACCCATATACTGTATATTACCCTGCGCCATGCATTCAACACCAAACAGTAAATAAATTTCACAATGTATCTTTATAACTGTCAGCTTTGTAGTTATGTATAAACATATTCAAATCTCTTTGTTCCTTTCTTGCTTGCAGTAAATCCTTTTCAGAGCTGTTGCGCTTGCCCAAAAACCGATAGAAATGATAATTGTAATTCATTTGGATTAACGCTGTGTTCCCTTCCAGTAATACTTTTTGGGTGTTAGTTAACTAGTAGTTACCCGCGACCTCGTCCGTTTGGAAGTGTGTTTTTACATAAGAGTAGTCTTAATAATAGTAATGATAATAATAACTGTATAAATATTACAACGTAATAAAGATATTTTATGTAAGTTCTATATCAGCGACAACAAAAGTTGCAATAATATTAACATCTGAAATAGTAAAATTGTTTAGTATTTAGATCTGGTTTTATTTTAACAAATCGTTGAATCGGCAAATTAATTCTGTTTTATAATAGAAATTTACGTGTTAAAGTACGAATTAATGTGTTTCAATCTGTCGAAAAGAACTGAAAGTCTGACTATTTCGATTCGACGAATTAATTCTGCTTTAATACAGAAATATACATGTTAAAATATGAATTGATCCTTTTTTCGTTGTGATTTTTAATAAAATTAACATAAGTTATTTAAGCTCCTCCCTCTGTCAAAAAAACTGAATGTCAGTGGACCAGTTACTGCACGTGGTTAGATTGGAGTTGATTTGCCAAAACATAATTTTTAGTAAGCAAATTAGAAACATGTGTAGCAAGGTTTATGAAAATCACGCAGAAATAAATTTTTAATATTATATAACGTAAACAGTAGCAAAGAATAACGCACACGGAAAAATTAAAATACTTGAACTGAGCTTAAATTGATGCTGTGGGATCTTGTGCCTAAATACTACAACTCAAACTATGTGATCATTTTTCCACTAATAACTTTTAAATTTTCTGTTGGTATATAATCACCATTTTGAAGTATCCCCTAACTTTGTTTTCGTATAAATTACAACGCATACATTGCGAACGGAATTATTGTAAGATACCTTAAATCTCATACTATTTCAGTCTGCAATTAAGGGCGTCCCCTTGAGAACTTACCGAATCTAAGTATAGCTATATAGGCTAACTTAATTTTTTTAAAGGTTAGGAACATATTTATTTGTCTTCTTCACGAAATATTAGTTTATCAAATGTATACATTTTCGTACTTTTAAACGGAACTCATCATGTAACATGTCATAACGCTCTTGCTTTGATCTCTGAAAAGCAGTTATTCGATATTCGTTAGAAGCAAAGAGTAAAGGTTGCAGTATAGACTAAGTTATAGGAGACTCTTTGGGTGTTGGAAAAATGCAAACTGATTACGAGAATTTCCAAAGGAACTAATCGTTTTTGCGGGATGAAAACTACCCAATTCTAATACATAGAGTATATACTAACTCCGTTTCAAATTTCATTTAAATCTATTGAGCTATACAGGCATGACAGAGTCTCATATGTTTTTTTAAAAAAAATCCTAACTAACATCCATCCGTCTAAATTCTAAACCTTCGCATATGTATTCGTCTTTATACTAAGTTAGACAACTTTCTCCAACCGGTTACAAAAAATTAAAGATCCGGCAGAAATGTTGAGTGTTACCCAAATCAAAAGATAGAAATTCTATTTAAAATGGTTGGAAAAATTCGATATTGGTTTCAGGAGACATTTATGTATAGATGAATAATGCAATAGATAACTAAGCAGCAGTTACTTAAAAACTTTCCTCAAAACTTAGTTTCTCAACATTTCTCCTGTATCTTATTAACTCCCAGTTATAAAAGGGAGACAAATTTCTGACGCTATTTAAGCTTCATCAGGAAATGAATTTTAAGATCTGTGTGTTTAATTTCAATTTAAAACTCCATTAACACCTGATTTAAGTCAACTGTAGTTTGAAAAATAGTCTTAAAAATCAAATCGTATTTGTATCGTATGGAAAGCCTTGGAAATTACAGAAAACACTTAATTTTATTTATGAGAATGTTTTCTTTTGTTGTGTACAGCGGTGTGAACTAAACGTTTGAAAAGAATTTAAGTGACAAGAATGTTTAAAACAATTGCACATAAAAGTTATTTTTCAGTCAGAAAATGGGTAAGATAATTTGTGAAGTACGTTTATAATTTGTAATATACACCTAATGAGATTTATTTGGTGAAGTAGAAGACATTTTTAAGACTTTTCAGTAAACGAAAATTCGTTACTTGCTTAAAATACAGAAATATTTCTGTTGCTTAACCCAATTATTCGCAGAGTGATTTACACATCAGATTAGTAAATTTTCTAAAAAGGTGTACGGTTTTCAAAATGTTAGTAGTATACTTTGTGCAGCACACGTATGTGAATCCGTCAAAATGGCGATAATTATCTAATGTTTTTAAGCATGTATTGGTTTGACATCATTATACATTACGTTTTTATTTATATTACATAGTTCATTATCTTGAAAGCCATATCTAGGAACTGATAAACTGTCTATCTTCATCTACATCGATCAGTGGAAATTCTGAAACCAACAGTTTTTACTGGGAGATACCCTGGGGGCTCAAATCGTCTCTTGATATGATTTTTGTATACCTAGTATCAAACTACCCCACAGAAATATAGCTTTTCAAGGATGATTAATGTTACTTTTTCCTAAGGTTGCAAATTTCGGCCTGAGTTGTTAATTACTGAAATGTAATATTAGTTGATTTGTGAGCTTAGAAATCAACACATGTTCTGTACATTTATAAGTAACACATCTAAACACTGTCAACTCTTCGATACAGACGGAAATTTTATTGTTCTCACTTTAAATCTGGAAACATTATAACTATTGCAGGTATTAATCGTAAATCTCTGCATGCTTAGTAGCTGTGAATAAGCTGTAATTATATACTAGAAATAAAACTTCGAATTAAGAAAAAAACTCATTAAAGTTAATAATCAAACATACTACGCAAGGCTCGCTTTATTTCTAAGTAACTTGTGAGATGTTACAAAATATTTTTTAACACAAACAAATGCAAAAAAACTTTTCTGCTTGAATAGTTACAGCAATCCTCATTGGTTCAATAAGAATGCGATGCCCTTAGTACAGACTAGCGCCAGCCTTGCTGACAGCTAATACAGTATCATATGTTTATTAGTTTTTTTTTTTTTTTTAAATCAGGGGTGGCCAACTCGATTCTGATGCCATGAATATTTTTTCAGCCCGCGAGATTCATCACACGTTTACAAAATATATTTATTTTATAATGGCCAAAGTAGTGAAAACCAATGTATTAAACAATACATCATTTGTGAATCCATATTTTGAAAATTGATTTAATTTATATATTTTTATATATCACTTTTAGTGTTAAATATTTCTTTAAAAGTGCGTTTAGTATCATTGTATAATTCTTATCTATAGTTACATGTAAGAATAACAGTAAACACAATAAAAATAACTCGTTATGTTTCAATTTTTCACTCCAAAAAAATGTCTATAGTGCGTCTAAATCTAATATGGGGATATATAATTTTATATGCGGCTTACGGAGTTATGATGCATTTCCTAAGTGGCCCGCAAGATCATTTGGGTTGGCTACCCCTGGGTTAAGTCATTTGTAAAATGAGCAACTAATCAACGGATATCTGAAATGTATTAGCCTAAATTTTGAGGGTCATATCTTCCTGCATGAATACAATTTAAAAATTTGCTAAGTGAATGAATAAAATATTCCTTATCAGATAGTGTTTCACATTGCATGTTTCAGCAGTATTTATAGCTTGTTTACCAGCGTTAGTGTATATGTTTAAAATGTGTTAAGTCCTTCGTGGGGGTAATGATGAATGATTCCATATAGTGTTATCAGAGTGATGGTCATGTCAGTGCGTGTTACCTATGATGACTACGGCCGGAGGAACCAAAATCCGCCGGAGAGTTGGGTTCGAACAGCTGCCAATGGGAGACTGGGACGAGGAAGGTCTTCATTGCTAGCTTGGGTGGCTCGACTTCCTCGTCGACGTAGATGACGGAATAAGTCTGTCCTTCAGGAGACTTCAACAGGTAGCTGCCGACGGCACTAAGCACGTCATCGATGATGCCAGCTACCTCTTGTCTTTGGTTGCCGTCGCTTGATTTGTAGCTGTACTTACTTCAAGAGTGTCATATTTCTATCTTTCGTAGGACCCTACGCATACACAGGAACAACATAGTAGAGATTTCTATTAATAACTGGGTGCTGGTCCATTACCATGTTTGGCGTAGAGTCACGGGTATAGAATAGTTCCCAAGTCACTAATTTAATATTACAAAAAGTAACAGTAAATAGACATACAACTCTTGACGTTGATCTAAACATAGAAATGGTTTGGACGGAGTTTAAAAGTGATAAAAATGATGACTGCCCTATCTGGCTGTAATAGGAATTCATCCTGTATTTGGCCATAATGTTTCGCACGACAAAATTTACAGATTTTTTGTTGAGTTTGAATGCATTTAAAAGTGTTAAAGAGACCCAACAATAATACCATTTTATACTGGTTGTGATGTGTGTTTTATATAAAAAATTAACTCAAACACTATAAACATCCAGACTAGTATTCCCATAAGCTAATATTTAGGCAAAATGTATCAACCAAATTGTAAATTTTACTAAATTTCATTGCACTAATAAATTAGTTTATCCATATTTTCACATTCAGTATTATAGTGATAATGTGTATATCGTTGTTAAAAAAGTAAATAAACAAAAATAATATTGACGTTCATATTTTATATATTATATTTAATAACTTCTAGTTTCATCCCTAGAGAATATTTATCAGCAAAATAACCTCGTTCAAAACCTAATTTCTTAGAAACATTTAGCAAATGAGCCATCTTAATATTTTCATTAACTGGAAGACAATTTGAAAGCTCTTGCCATAATCCAGAGACGATAAATGGAAAGCAAACATATTTGGAAGAAAATTCGTTACAGTACAAAGCTGCCCTTCATTAATGAGCAAAAGCCCTTGGCGGAGAAATTTGATTAAGAGCAAAGATGAAACTTTGGTATCGATATGGTAGTACATGATATCGGCTGTTTCTTTGGCTGCACGGAGCCTGTGTGCTGTCGACTAGGTGGCAGTCAGTACTGTGTGTTGTGCAGACGCCTCTCCGCCTCCCCCGGCCGCTGGTCGCCCAGTCGCCTCTTGATCATGTGGAAGCCGTGCTGGTCTGCGCGGTACGTGACCAGGTAGACGACGCCCGTCTTGGGAGACACCTCGGTGTAGCTGCCCGTCACGTCGGGAGAGCCGCTCTCGTCTAGTTCACCTTCCTCAGACCGCTCCAGGCCGTCACTGCTGCGGTAGCTGCCACCATGCGCAATGTCAACAATAACAACAAACAAGTACTCACCATCAGAGACATAGTGTTCCCATTCATCCTGGTCAGCTGTTACGTACAATAATATTACATTTACTTGGCTCATACTGCTGAGTAATGTTTCTACAAACCAACACATTTACCAATTAAATAAATATTAAAGGCATTAGGCAATATGGTTAAAATATATTGACGAAAATATTTTTTTCAGTACAACATGCGATGCACATTAAAGTAGTAGACATAGCAGTCTGAAAATGTACTGACAAAGATAAATAATATCACTTCAGGATTATATCAACACTTTAATAGAGTATTCAAGCCCTATTTCGATAGATATATCCTTGAATGAGACTGGCATCATCAAACCAGGCCCAATTCATCTGCTGTACAAAGTAGCTGGATTTGCTGAACCAAAAATGCGCCGTAACTCTCATGACTACACAGACAGACTACACAAATTATCGATGAGAAGCATGTAATGTTTAGGATACTAAGCCCTCCACCTGGAAGGTTAATTTCTTGGATTCCTTTCCTAAATCACACAATTTTCGATCCTCCAAACTGTTACCCAATGTCTGAGGAAGAAACTTCTGGCATAAAATTGGACTTGAAAAAATAGGGATCCCTCAACCATATAACAATAGGAGTGACTCCAGTAAAAGCTAACATATGTTAATGGGGTCTGACAAAAGACGATCGATGTGAATGTGAACAGCAGACCATGGATCACCTCTACACTTGAAAGCAGTGCCAGTTCTCTACAACCCTCGAAGACCAATGGACAGGATAAATTATTGATAGCTTTGTCCAACAACGCTTATGATATCTGGACACGTAGAAGTGAAGTAAGTGAGTGTTATAGAAATGTTTCACATTTAGTAGTTATATTTTAAAAGCTTGTTACAAAGATCTGTAATTGATTATATCGCTCAATATGTCTATTTTCGTTGAATGGAGTCGATGATAATGAATGATATTTGAGCGTTTAGTTTTCAGATGCCACAATCTCTTACGCATTGAAGTGTAAATACTACATTTATTGATTGAGCTTCTGCAAGTATTACCTAACCATGTAAAATATGCCTCTAAAGCTTCTAATCAAAGAATATGATTTCACACAGGTACATTGCGTTCATTACAAAGTGTTAAGATATACATGGGATAAACTGAGTTGTGGTTGTAGTGTGTACACTAGTCGATAGGGAACACAGTTCATAACCGACTTATCATGCCAATGGGACAGTATACACCTGCTTGTTACACTCTTCCATGAATCACATCCTAAGGTGTAGTAGTTGCGTTATTATAGGAAAGGTAGTAATTAATATTATTTTTAATTTGGAATTTGTGTTTTCTTAAAGAAATAAGGGAGCGTCCATAAACTAAGTAGCTCGATCTAGGGGGGGGGGGGATTTACGAGCCAGGCCACGTAGCGTTTCATTCATATTATTTGTCACAGTTAAAATGAGGTACAGAACATACAACAACTTATGAATATTTATTTCAGTCATTTAATTATCTCTGTATTTAGTTTACGATAGTCTGTAAAGAGAAAACACTACCGAATGTCTTCTGGAAACAAAAGCTACGTGTTACGGAGGGGGGGGGGGGGGCGGGTAAGAGTAAAATGGCGCTTCGGACTACGATGGGGGGAGGGGAGCCTAAATGGAGCTATGTGGTTTATGGACGAACCGTATGCATTTCCATAAATCTGATACGATTATACTGTACCTTAAACCATGAAGTTGATCAGAAATCCCTAACAGCAAGTTGGAATAGGGTAAAGGAGCTGAAATGATAAACTTCAAAATAGGTTTATTTATTTACTTGATGAATACAATGGATTTACTGGAAACCAAAGAACCGTGTATAACAATTATTGCAAACGATCTTCAGATTAATTGTATTTTCCAAACAAAGAAACTTCAAGTGAATGTAAATATTATTTAAAATGAAACAATGAGTTTTGGTTTAGTCCTTAGATATCAACTGATACTTTTTTCGTAGCAGTGTAACCAATACTTAAAATCTCATTTATAGGAAATTTAACATTGATGATAGAAAGGTCGCGTACAATACGCTTGGATAGATGGGTTCTCCTGTAAGTGATTTCAGGAATCAATTTCATTATTCATAAAATTTTTCACTTAAATTTAATTGCATATTTTGCTCCTACTTATAAAAAATTTAATTTTTAGTGTAAAACATAATTTCCGTAATTTATTTTGCCTTTTTGGAGGAATTTTTGCACAATCCATCTTTTCCATCTAATACGTAATGTATAAAAATTATGTGTCAGAACTGTTTACGAGAAACCTGTAACGAGAATAGATATCTACAGAATTTGGATTATCATTTCGAAAAAGATCTATTATATGTGTCATGTTATATAACAAATATTAATTAATGTTCATATTAAAGACTAGATTAAAGATTAAAATCTGAATTAAAAGTTCTCAGCCTACTACTATGTTACTCCATTCATAATAAAAGTAGCCATATCAGTCTTGTAAGTAGTTTAAGTTTTTAAGCAATTATGTTAGTGTAATACAGAACAGTTATATCATAGTGCTATTTATTGATTCTGGGATTCAACCAAAAACAGGGTTTCGCTGGAATTTTGGTCTTGGTGTAGGTTTAACGTTAGCGAATGCTCCCCTGGGTGGCTGCGGCGCCACTGTCAGAGGCCTGGCTGAACTTATCCCTGCGGCGGGTCTGGCCAGAGGCTGAGCGGCCGCTCCGCCGTCCAGCCTCGTCACCTTGGCGACGAATCCATTGTCGTCGTCGGCGGTGTAGCTGACGGAGTAGCTGACGCCGTCGGGGTCGGTCCACGTGTAGCTGCCCCTGACTGCGACGGACTCGCCGTCGGGGGTCAGCTGACCGTCCTCCTCGCGTGACTGTCCGTCACTCGTTAGGTAGCTGCGACAGTATTACGGACCGTCGTTGAAGCTCCTCTCCTTCTACTGTTAGAACTTCCAGCCACTTCTACCACTTTTAGTTCAGATAGAATTTTCTCATGCATTATTACGGCTTTAATGCCTTAAGGCGTAGCAGGTAAGACCAAGTAGGGACATGCTTCAGTCAAAGAAAATATCCTTAGAATTAGCTGCTTGACTTTCAAAGCGCAGATTTATTAAAGTATTTGTTTAAGAAGCTTTAGGAAATCAGTGTATTTGTTACGAGGAAGTTGCAGTGGCATCAGTAGCAAAAAGTTAATTTAAAAGCTTCTATTGCCTTATGGCCGCTACTTATATCTATATTAGTCACCAACTATAGAGAAAGCTGTAGATTTTCAAGCACGCTTATGCTCTCTTTATATTTGATTGTGATATATTTTACCTTTCGCCTACTAAGCTCATCAGTTTTTGATCTAACAGCATACGGTATATAGCGAAGGGAAATATTAAAAAAAAAAAAACCGGAATCACTGTTAGGTTGTTGTAAAGATGTTACAGGGGCTGAGTTTTGTTTGAAGTATTGAATCTTTCACGTATACAAGACTCTGTGAATCATTTATAGAACGAGCCTGTTGCTTCTGTTTTCAACATATCATGCACTGAGGAAGAAGTACTATCGTTTCGTTAACCACAGTGACAATTGGATGATCAGGTTACAAGCAGTGGTTTTCCAAACTGTAAAATAAGATACCGTTAAACTCATGTTCTACTATCTCTGCTTGCTAAGAAAAAAGCAAAAGAATGTGCCAAACGCTCTGTTCCCTATATTACAGATAAGTTGCAGTGGTTAAACCGTTGTTTCCAATTGCATATACGCAACAGGCTGAAGAAGCATTTATTGAAGTATAAAGTTGAAGTGAAAATAAATAATTACAAAAATATAATTTCTGTGGTTGTAACAGCAGTCAAAATCGGAAATTCTTGCTTCGATTTGTGTTATAATCCATCAGTTATAGATAAGCAACTTTATATCCTTGAGAAAGTATTTTTAAGCAGAATTATTGCAGCTGAGCTAAAGCGAAAAATATAAACATGAAATAAATTGATTTAAGTTTTTATTAAATTTCTTGCAATGGCAAAACCTAAGTCAAAGTTAATAATTTCGAAACTATTTCACACTGTATTTTTTAATAATTTAAATTAAATTTACAAAAATTTAAGTGCAAATTTGGAATAATATGATACATGATGAAAATCATTTCCCTTATTTGTTAAAGCATAATATTCTAGTTCCTGAGTAACCGATCTTCGCTCGGCAACTTTCGATTTTTTTCAGTATACAAGATTTCATCAAAATCTTTAGAGACATTTCTGAGAAATTAATTTCACCTATGTACAAGAGTTGCTCATATAATAGTATTAAATTGGATAGTTCAGATATATTATACAAAACTAACTTAGTCCACGAGATGGTGTTAGAGCCATTTCCGATATACAAAATTCAAGAATTGCTCATTTTTTTGTAAAATCGTGTTACAAACTTTAAAAGAAAATCGTTACACACATCTGGAATTCCATCCCAATGGCTAGAAATATTTTCGAGGAGGAAAATGGGTAAGCCAAAATTAAATATTACATGTTGTGGAATATTTTATAACTGAAACACTAAATACAACTCCTGCGTTAGGAAGATTATAGGTTACTATTACAGTTCAGTGAGTTGCTAATTATGTAATAATCCTGCATCATTCCACATCAGATTCTCATAGAAACAACCAATCAGCGACAGTTGAGTATTGACGCCAATAAAAACAGGCTCTTCGGGCTTCGGTTGGGACTCTCCAACCCTGGTAAACCGGCTTGTGGTTTCGATGGCTTGAGCACATTTGCGATGAACCCTCGCTCGTCGGCTGTGTAGGTGACGACATACGTTTATCCGTCGTCGGGTGCAGTCCAAGTGTAGCTTCCCACCAGGACGACGCCTCCCTCGGGAGTTAGGTTCCCGGTCTCTTCACGACTCGAATCATCGCTAGAGACATATCTGAGGAAACATCAGCGTTGATCGTAGCAATGGTTGGAACTATCGCTACATTACCACATAGAGAATAGTTCCTCTAAAAGCGTCATTATTTCAAAATGATAAAAATCCTACACCGGTCACGCAAAGCCATTTTCCTTCAGACGCATATACGGTACTTCAAAAGCTAGAAATTTCTGGAACTTTTGACAATCTTACGATTTCTCCTAAAGAAATACCATCATCGCATCTGTAATTCAGCACAGTGCTCAATTTTCTGTTTTCCACCTTAAGATTATTTTAATCGCGATCGAAAATTGCTACATCAGCTCAAGTGAAAAGATTGATATAAGCAGCATTTCTGTGATGATTTTGGTCCTCATATCAACATTTGGTTGTATTCTTGTCATGTTCAGAAATTCACTTTCATACCAGGGATACTAGTGCATTTTTTTTCGTGAACGACAAATGGTTAGTTCAGTCTTAACTCACAGTAGTTTTAAAACATTCTGTGAAACGCAAAAAGCATAGAAGCAGAAAGTACAAAAGTAAAAACGAAAAATAATTCTGAAGCTAAGTGTAGGTGTTATAAACATTCTTTAAAATAAATATTAAGAGTTAATAAAATCATTGAAACCTTACCTTAAGCATTTTTCGTTATTGGTGGAAGTTATACAAAAGGCTTCATCTACTTGATATTGCTAAGTTATTGTTGGTTAATAGAAATAAAAGTGTCTATTCATAACTACTTAATTTTTTTGAGAGAAAAAAGAGAAAGTAGAAAATAAACAAAATTAGTAAACGTCTGAAAATAATGTAAACTTTTGAAAAATATGATGATAGTTTTTTTCAAAAATCATATCAGTTAAAGACTAATAATTTGCTATTTGAGCTAACGAAACCAGTATATTTTCGACCTTTTCACTACAATACAAAACAAACAATAGTATCTGGATAGTGATAAGAAATAAAAATTGTGCTATCTGTAAAGCAAACTTAATTTTTAAGTTGGCGTTTAGAATTGGTATAATTTGTTATAAGAGGAACCCTGAGAATGGGGGGGGGGGGAAGGTAGAGCAGGAAAGCTAACACAGTTTATTCGCCTATAGTTATTTCTAGAATCTGTGGAAAATAAAAGTCCCATATAATAAATCCATATAAGAATAAGGTCTCTGCTTAATGTCATTAAAATTTCCATGTATTTACCATTCGTCGAAGGAAATGTGTGTATAGTTAAGCTGTAACAATGTTCAAACATTCAGTGCAATTAAAACCACAGAAAATAGTAACAGTATTACTTCATTCGTAGGTAATGTACGACGGAAACATTTGGAAGTGTCAAAATAAAGCGTATATATCTGACACATTTGTTATTACATCAACTAGTTCCTCAACTTGTATCTTCGCTTGCTCAGTGTTGTGTTGTTAATTAGAAGTAACTGAATGAGCAACAAATTATACCATGGTAAAATTGTTTATTCTATTAAGCTGGAAAAAAAAATCTGTTGTAAACCTCACTCCTGATTATTATCTAGCGGTCCTTGTTAGTGAATGAAATTTACGGACGAAATTAAAGTAATAGTTGATCAGAAGTTTGGCAGTAGAGAAATAATTTAGATTACAAAACGATGGCTTTTTATTATTTATGTAGTAGTAGAACTAATAAACAAATTTATATGTGAAAAGAACGAGGAGTTTGAAAACACAAAACAAGAACTCGTCTGTCATTAGATACAGAGTATCCATAACGATGGTTCTTCAAGATCAATTTGAATATCTACACCCCAGAAAAATTATCTCCGCTGATACGTTTTCTGCAGTTGTTATGTTTCAAGTGCATTCTATAATTCTTCTTGAAACTAAGACATTTATTTCCTGTCGGTAATTCCAACTCTACACATTTCTTCTTTATGCATTAGAACCATAACAGTAATATGGGAATAGTTGTGAAACAAAAAAAATATTATTTGGAGTAGGAAGGCAGGATAAGCGTTTGAAGATAGCTTATAATGCATACGATGAATCGTTCAGTCCATTTCAACAAGATTAGGATGAAAGAAACACTTTTAATACATGTTTTATTCATGACAAAGGCTTGTCGCTTACACTTTATGCCAAAAAGCGTTTTGGTAAAACACTAATTAACGCTTTTCGTTAAGGTTGATTAAATAGTAACGAAAAGTAAGGGAGATTAAAATATTAGAGATTAGTGGTAGGGAACAGAGAAAAATTTTTGGCTTAAAAATTTGGTAACACAGTAATTTTCTTGGGTTAGGTTAGAAAATTTTATTTAATGAAACTCGTTACACAAATTGTAAATTGGGATATTTGTACTTCGTAATGGCATTAAGTCCATTTTTATGTTTCATAAATCTGACTTCTCCAGCTCTTGTCTTTCACTATGAGATTGTCCTGGTTACCCACCAATGAGTGAGAGCTGGGTGTTAACGCCGATAGCAGGTGTAATTTCGATCTCAGTTGGTGGTTTGATTTCGCCAGGGGAAGGCGACTTGCGGACATCTGCGATGAACCCTCGCTCGTCGGCGGTGAACGTGACGGTATACCTGGCGCCATCGTCGGGAGATATCCAAGTATAGCTCCCTTCCAAGTTGACGGCACCCTCGGGAGTTAAGTTGCCCGTTTCTACACGGCTAGTACCGTCACTCGAGAGGTAGCTGAGAAAGGATCAGGGTTGAGTGTAGCACTAGTAATAACTGTATCTACTCACTACATATGTCATACTTGGAACGCCAGGAATCTTCGGAATTTTTTTTTCAATCTAAGAATTTTGTTTTAAAATCCACGCTACATCATCGGACCTCAGACTTAGCATAAAAATAATGTTTCAATTTTTATTTCTAAGTATATAATTAGGGGTGTGATGTTAGCCTTACAGCTGCAATAAGTCGGGGTCACATATCAGCGTTCACTATTTTTATTGTCGAATACAAACATACACTTTTATACGAAGGATATCTAAGAAAGCAAAAATAGGAAGTTACTATTTATAAACACGTGGATGGCTTAAAATCATTGTAATTTTAAACAATTTATAAAGCTTATGGATCCAGTTAAGAGCAAGGAAGGATGAAAACAAAAGCGTTAATGATTAAAGAATTAAGGTAATAATTTTTTCTTAAAAGTAATTAAATTACGCGTTCAGATATTTAGGAACTGGACTCACTAAATTTCTCGTCTGGTAGGTATTATACTAGAATTTAAAATATTATCGATTTTTTCCTAGATATTGCTAAATAATTATTGAATAACGTAAACGACGATTATAAACCATAATTACATAACGTTTTCCTAGTAAAGAAAAAGAAAGGATAGTAGTAGGCTGTGTGAAACGTTTCCTGGTATGGAAGTGTTGTTTCACATTCACGAAATGAAAAAAATGAGTGAAGCTCTGAGAATTTTATAGGCAGATATGTAGAGAAGAAAGATGAATATGTTTGTTATTTCTTAAAATGTTGTTTTAGACGAAGACATTAAGCTTTTGTGTGTGCTAATGGGATGAAACCTATACATTTTCATCTACTGATTAATGGCACTAGATAATCTAAATAAATAAGAAATAAAAACGCAACACCGAAACCCCCCACTAGTGCACTTCTGGATAAACATACCTTTGAGGGGACGTGTGTGAGAAAAAACTCATTACAAAGAGAAGTAAAAGTCAGTGATTAAATTCGCCAGGAAGCGATTGCTATAAAAAGATGGAAAAAGGAAATTCCGAGATGCTGCTAAATTACCTCCTTATCACCTCTCATTGAATCAAATAAAATGTGCACTTATATCACTGGTAAACGAGTGGGTGTAATATGGTATTAGATGATAATAAATGCTTTACTACATTCGGAAATAACGTGCTAAGGAAAATTTAGTCTTTTGCTGGCTTACACTTCTCAGCGGATGAGCAAAATCCAATGTAGTGTAATTGTAGTATTTTAAATAATAAAACTGTGAAATTACTGTTTAAAATTATATTTGACACTAGTTTTGCTAGCTTCTTGAAACTTAAAACCAGATTTAATGGAGCAGATGATTAAAAGCAAGCAACCTTATTCATACTTGCTTGTTTGGATGGTAAAAAAAGTGTTGCAGGACTGTAGGGTTATAACTGTCTGCGATAAATGTAGTTGATCAGTCTGGTATACTAATTAAGAAAATATTATATTAATAAAAACTAGGAATTACAAAGTTCCAAGAGATAATTTGACTATGACAAAGAACTGGATGGTTCAAAAACTGGAAATTGTAATCCGATTTTATACATATCTGTACCTACGAAGAATTGTTATATGACCACCTCTGAAAAATTATCTTCACTGAAATGAATTTAGCAGCGTTTTCCGGTATGATTTCCACACTTGCTTTAGCTCCACTCCACGAGGTAATTAGCCTTCATACAAAAAAACACTTACATCACCATTACGCATTTATTCCAAGCAATACGAACGTACAATACTGGTATTCATATAATAGGAATTTCCAAATAGCAGTGAATATGAGATGGCAAATTGTTTTCTGTGTACGGAGAACAAGAAGTAGGGAGAAACAGTGATTTAAATGTTACCTATTACTCCGTTTTTTACTATTAACAATCCTTGGTCAAATAGTGGAATTAACAGAGTGCCGCGAAAGCTAATACATATTCCACAAGAAATAGGATTAGGATGGAGAGAAATTTTAGTCAGATGTTAAGTTTATGACCAAGGCTTGTTGTCTATGATGTAGGACAAAATGCATACACTTTAGGCGCTATTAAGTTAAAGCTAATTACTTACTAACTAACATTAAGAGTTAATAAGCGGTAGTAAATTACTTGTTATTCTATGCCTTCCTAATTTTCGCCGTATTACTGATAGAGAAATGCTGGGTTATTATCTCCTTTACTTATTGTATCACATGTTTACATATCTGAGATACTACGGCAAATATATTATGCCTTATAAAAAAATAACAGTTATAATACAATTTATTTAACGAAATCCGTTATAAAAATTGTGAAGAGATTCTAATAATCTGTTTCCTTGCTTTCGTTGTTATAATTAAAATTTTAGTAGTTAAAAATCGATTCCTCGGAATATTAATTTTACCTATGACAACAGAGTATTCTGGATGAAATAACAATATGATGGTGATGTATGCTAACTTGGGCATGAATAAAAAATCTGTTTTGAAAGCCAAAAGTCCTCAAATATTGATTAAATAATTTTAAAAATTGAAATGATAGATATCCGTGGGTCGGATTCACTTTAAACTGTACGTTCCCTGTAGGACTAATAACCCTAGTTGAAACACTGATGTGTACACATCCACAACAAATTCAAGCTAAAACAAGGACTTAACGTGGTCCTAGTTGGCCAAAACGAACACACAAAGTGTATTTGATATTGATTTTTTTATAGATTGCTAAGATCATTTCTTCTGCCCATGAGGGCGTAACAAAATATCATATTTACATGTGAGAGATATATTATTCCGGAATATCCTTGTAACATTAATAGAATGAGTGTTTAAAACAAACGGTTTTATGATGATTACAAATTTTAATTATTATAACCAAATAAAGGAAAGGTTATTACAAGGTAAGTTTTTTTAATCCAAAGTTGTGTTTCGTTCACTTCAGTGTTTTTAAAGACTGCTTACTTGTGTAGCACTATTTGTTTGTCCTGGTTCTCAGCCAATGAGAGAGAGCTGAGTGTTGACGCCTAGATAAGGTGTCATAAGTTGAGATGGTGGTGCGATCTTTCCGGGTGAAGGAGACTTGCGCACGTCTGCGATGAACCCTCGCTCGTCGGCTGTGTACGTGACGACATACATAACACCGTCGTCGGGTGCAGTCCACGTGTAGCTTCCCACCAAGTTGACGTCGCCCTCCGGAGTTAAGTTGCCCGTTTCTTCACGCCGCGTACCATCACTCGAGACATAGCTGAAGGAGTATAGGTCTTAGAAGTGCAATGATTAGACTACCAGTACTAACTACCACCACTTGGTGAGAACCTCTACAAATACTATACTTTCTTTAAAAAAAAAAATTAAATTATTGCGTGAGTCATGCTGATGATTGGTGACTTTTACAGTCGCAACATACATTAAACACTAGGTATTTTCGGATTTTTTTTTTAAACCGTACTCTAAAAATTATCAGATACACAGCTGAATTTAGAGCAGAATACTTCTATTCCCTTTCTTCAATGATAGAGGGAATGTATATATTTTGGAGTGTCGGGTCGAATGGAGGGTAACATTTGCGCATGCACGAAGAATTTGAATATGGAATGAGAAATAAATTTCCTTGCGGTTTTAATGAACAATTATATTTTTTTCTTAACATGTGATTAGAACCTTAACTCTTCTGTTTCCTTTCTGGTGTAATGAATCATAATATATGATATTTGTATAGTTGGCTGTTCATTTACGATATGTTTTCTTTAGTTATGCGAAGCCTGAACCAAACGTGAAAGAGGTAAAAAGAATTGAGATATATCTGCTTGTAGTGAATTAGTGAATTTGCACTGCAGAAATCCGGCACGTTATTTAAATGACCCTTTGCTATCCTCACATATTTTTCGTTTGCGGTAGAAATTGTTTAAGCGTTTTTTGATACGTATATATCCTTTGTATCTCAGTAAAATAGACAGTTTTACATGCATGATGCCCTAGAGAACATGTGGATTATTAAAGTCGCTATACGTTTTAAAACACAGCCTCAACATTGTGTTCGAGCGTGGAGGGTGAGCAGGGACCAGACACATGTTAATTTAGGCAAGTATTTGACCCATTTCTGAAAAAACTATTTGATGCAGGACCTTAATATTTTTACTGTATGTTGCATGATGCTAATAGAGTCAACTGTACTAAAATCTACTTTATCCATTTTATAGTTTTTAAGAAATACTTTTTTAAATTTATTACCAAAAATATTAAGTTTTTTTCTGCAGAAAATATTTTTTGTGAACTTCCTTATGGGGTAATATTAATGAATGTAGTACCAGAGGTGGCTTTTTATGTTATGCAGAGTCTCTGAAACTTTCATTCATTTATCTATGATAGTTTCTGATATAATGGGGCATATGTACTGAAAATTTTAGTTTGCTGGGAATTGGCTTTAAAGAAAACAACTGCTCGCAAACGCACTCAAAAAAAAACTAACAGCTGGTTTCAAGGTGTGTTGTTTACAAACAGCAGAAACAAGAGAATACTGACCGTTGCCCTCCAAAGATCGCCAGCACACTCAGGAGTCAGAAAAAAAAAATCCCTACTGTGCAATATAGGGGTTATAACGGTCTAAAATATATACAGAAAAGTGGGCGTGGCACCTAAATGCACGTGGTAGGAAAATGCTATTTAAATGGCCGAAATTTTTTTTCAGCGAAATCCTTTGCGGGATACTTAAAGAATATCTTAATCTATCGAAATATGATGAAAAAAGAAAATCGATTTTTTTCGACCTGAACCACGGTGTGGTCCCCTTAAATGACCCTTTGCTATCCTCACATATTTTTCGTTTGCGGCAGGAATTGTTTAAGAGTTTTTTGATACATATATATCCTTTGTATCTCAGTAATATATACAGTTTTATATGCATGATGCCCAAGTGAACATGTGAATTGTTAAAGTCACTATAACTTTTAAAACACAGCCTCAACATTGTGATCGAGCTTGGTGGGTGAGCGGTAATGTTCTAGCCTTGTCTCCGGGAAGAACTGGGTTCGAATCCTCGCCCAGCCATCCAGATTTGAGTTTCCCATGGTCTCTCAAAATCGGTCTAGGATACCGGGATGGTTCCTTGAGAAAGCAGTGCCCTTATTGCTATCCGTTCCTATCTCCCAATACTTTCCCATCTATAGAGATATCGATGTCGATGTCCGTGAGGCATAAAATATTGGCCTGTATGTAATTCTTTTTAGAAGGCTGTTTTTTTTTTTTTATTTTTAGGCGTCCGCTGCATCTGCATTTATGAACACAAATGATTTAAAATAGTTTCTCTCATTTTCTGTATTAAATCCAAGATTTACAATGTTTTTTATGTTAGTAAATGTGGAAAGTGGATTGTCTACTTTGTTTATATTATTTACTTTTTTACTATGATATTTACGATTGGTGGGTGATTATATAACAGGAGCTAGCAGGTGACGATACTGGCAAGGGGTAATTTATTTTAGAGTGCATTTATTCAGAAAGAAATTCTGTAGTAGCGTTGTCATTGGTACGACGTTAACTATAGTTTTTTCGATGCAAATTTTGAAGTAAGCTTGGAATGGAGATAAAATATTTCATTTTCGTGACTTTTGATTAATCAATTTATGGGATTATGGACATAGATCCATTTAAGTTTTTGATAATTTCACAACTATTTCTTCAAATACTCGACGTAGGTTGTCCTGAACCAACTGTTAATTCCGGATGGCACAGAAACGAAGGATTTGTAATTCTAAGAAGTTGTGGTGAGGTATATTGAAGAACTTGTGACCACAAGATGATCATAAGTCTTTGAGACAGTGGATGCGACCCTCCAATAAGTACCTTTTGAAGACTCCCGTATTCTTAATGAAGTCTTTCAGTTGTAGAAATGCAGAATCAAGATAATTCTTTGTCGGATTCGAGGAG
Organism: Vandiemenella viatica; assembly: GCA_031002005.1. NCBI lineage: Eukaryota > Metazoa > Arthropoda > Insecta > Orthoptera > Morabidae > Vandiemenella > Vandiemenella viatica. Next base: position 153,618,014 of record CM061914.1, on the reverse strand, counting down.
TTCTCATCTTATTTTTTAGATTATTTGGTTATGAAGGGTAACCACTAAGGATTGCAATCCCGCGGGATCCGCGCGGGAATTGCGCATACAGTTTTTTAACGCTTATATCTAAATCATAGTTACTTAAAACGTTAATAAATTAAATAACAATTAAATTAATAAATCAATTTCAATGTTAAATGAAAAAATTAATAGTTAACAATATTTTAATTGGCAAAATGATATTAAAACTTTTTAGCATGTCTTAAGTACATTTCGAAGTTTTATATGTTTGTTTTTTTAAACTAAACCAATTTTTAAATAAATAATAAAAGATGGAAAATATTCAGTGTTAGACATGAATTTAAAAACATGGTTCGCTTAGTGGCCAAGTTTTTAATTCTAAATAAACTTTCCATAACACCGAGAGAAAGCATTCCATTTCACAAACTGAATATACTCTGTAAAGTGTAGACTTGGCTCCGGACAAGATCTCATAACTTTTTGTCACTGCACAAGCACGAGACTTGGCTTTTTTTTTTTTTTTTTTTTTTTTTTTTTTTTTTTTTTTTACAAAAATTGTTATTGTGGAATTAATTATTATATCTCCTGATTCCTTGATTGATATTACAGTTGATTCAATGTCATTAAAGGAAACTACTCGCCAACACGTTAAGTGTCAAGTATTTCAATTTTACATATGTGGCGTAACGACGTTTTTAGAGTGGAAATTATTACTTTTTAGTAAGAAAGAAGACTTTCTCGGCGAACGATTTGCAGTAAAGTTTTCATGGGTTGTACCTCCGGATTTCATTGAAAAAAACACGAGATTTCACACGTGAGGGAGAAGGCAGAGGCAGCCGTCGAAGTATGGTGTTCCTACAACACAATTCGTCGATACACCCATGAAAACTTCATTATAACTTTTTTGCCTTTAGTCGAAATAATAACAAGGAGAAGAGGTATTAATCTATAGCCTGAGCGGCACATGTAAACAGGAGGCTTTCGTCAAAGAAAAGCTTTGAGGCAGTGGCCAAAACAGCAATAAGTCAAAGCATATACAATTGCCTTTTGATAGCTGCTAAATAAATAGGATGCGATTAAAATTACGATAACATTAGTTTCCTATCAATGAATAATCAAATTTTCAGTCGCAAAAAAGGAAATTGTCACAATAACTTTATCTGCAAATACAGAAAATTGGAATAGTGAAACCGTGAATAAAAAGATGTAACTTTGTAGTTCAGACAACGTTTGCGACACATAAAAAATAATTATATAGTTACAAAATCTTACTAAACACATAACTCAAATTACAGAAATGTGTACTCGAAAATGAATACGTAAAAGCGTATCTATTTACTTACGAATGACGAAGGTTGACAAAAACAAACGTTTTTTCACACGCGCCAAATGCCAACTGGAAGGGTATAGGCAAACAGTGCAATACATCAGATAGAGACCGAGTGGGGCAGCGAGTCACGCACTGACATGCGTTTTATCTGCATTTTGCGGATTGCGGATCCGCTTAATTTTGTGCGGAATCCGCCAGACTGTCTATTGATGCGGGATCCCGTGGGATTGCGGGATCCCGCTTTGCTGGATTGCAATCCCTAGTAACCACTCTATGTTGGGATACTTATCCATTAGCGAACAAGGTGTTCGATCTATATGCACTTGTTAATATTTGGGCATATTAGGTTATCAGTTCACAAACACTCACACAATATAATGATACGTCAGTGCACTTCCACAGTGGTCTCTTACGACGTAGGCAGGGGTGGTTTCTATTCCCAATTTCTCTTCTGGCGGCTAATTTGTTTTTGCTGTTGTTGAGTTTTTAGAATGCATCAGTTGTTTTTTTTTTTTTTTCTATCACCATATCAGTAGAAAAGTCGGACCTGACATCTGCTGCATAATATTTCTGATATAACTGAAATATATGGAATGAGAATTTGACCATACAACTTTCTTTTAATAGAAAAATAATGTAATAAGTCTAATGAAATAAAATATTGTTAAACTGAGTGGAGATTAAAGTTAAAAATTGTAGAGTTGACCTTCATCTGCTGTATTTTCAGTCAACATTGAAGGGAAGCTAAATAGTTTGCATGTATTTCAGCGAAGGGTCACTGAACCAGACACCCACCAAGTCAAAAATGTGTTTTTTTTATGGCTTTTGGCAGCTGAGGCCATACATCCAGCTCAATGTGTTATATTAAAGCTTCCACTGAATCAGTTAAATCCAATGTTTATATAGTCTTCAAAGTGCGGACGCCACAGGACGGACAGGACACACACACAGACACACAACACTTAACATCCATGCCCGCGGCCGGATTCGAACCAGCGACCTTCCAAAAATGTGTTTCCACTTGTTTGAGTCTCCAGGTGCCGCTTCTCTTTCTAAAATATCAGTCTCATAGGTCAGTACTCAATATGTTACTTCAGAGAAACAACGTGCACAGATTGGGAGATGGTCTTTGCAAATGCCTAACCAAGGAGTGACAGCTGTGTGTTGACACCAAGTCTTGTAAATTGGACGCCTTCTGGTATTTGGGTCGGAGCAGTTGGGCCTTTGCCGACCGTCGGAACGAATCCAAGCTCGTCGGCGGTGTAGCTGACGGTGTACGTCACACCGTCTGGCGCTGTCCACGAGAACCTGCCCGCCAGCTGGATGCCCCCATCGGACGTCAACCTCCCGGACTCCTCACGACTCGTCCCATCACTCGAGATGAAGCTGTGGGATGGTCGGCCTTAGCACACACGGTTTTTACACTAATTCTAGTGATTACAGGTGAAGTATTAAAGCTAGAGCTCAGATTATGCTTTCTATGAAATGGTTTTAGAAAGAAATTCCTCTCAATTACTTCCCTTCTATGCAGTTAATGTAACATGCACCAACGTAATAATACGTTTGAATTAACAGATCCTATCTTATGAGTAAAAAACTTAAGTTAGTCCACAATATGGGCGTATCCACCGTGGGGCAGGAAGCGGGCTGCTGCCCCCCCCTCCCCCCCTTGTAGAAGAAAGTACGCTTCGACGAGTGAAGAACTGGCTCAGCAGCACTTAGTGAGAGGAAAGATCGACCGGATTAGGTCTGATGAATGTGCATCGAAATTTCGTGAAAGAACACCGTGAGATATTGAGAAACAAAGACATTGAAAATTTTTATAAAAATCCGGGACGATTAATGTTTACGTAAACTATAACTGAGCTAAGATCTTTATTTACTACATAGTAGGTCCTTAGATTAAGTGGTTGGTATATTATATTAATCAATAATAAAAATAGTTTCGTTAATAGGTTTGAGTTTCATTTTGTAAGAAATGGTCATGTTTCAGTGCCCCACCCCACTTCCTCGATACCAATATGAGTTGCCCCCCCCCCACCCCTAGCTCAGATCTTGGCCCCCTCTAGATCTGTTCCTGGATACGCTCTTGATCCATAACCCGAAGGTTGGTTGGATCCTCCCGAAGGAGGCATACTAAGACATTACGTCAGAGGTAGGACGGCCAGTTCCTTTCCTCGCCGACCTACAGTTTAACGTGGAATCCGAACTACAGAGTGTCCTGGCATAGCTCATATGAGAGTTGTGTTTGTTCATATGAGCTATACCAGGACGCTCTGTGGTTCGGAATCCATGTTAAACTGTAGGTCCCAGAGGAAAGGAACTGGCCATCCTACCTCTGACATAATGTCTTAGTATGCCTCCTTCGGGAGGATCCAACCAACCTTCGGGTTGTGGACTAAGTTAAGTTTTTTACTCATAAGATAGGATTATCTATAACAAACGTTTTATTACGTTGTTGCAGGTTACATTAACTGCATGGAAGTTAGGTAATTGAGAGGAATTTCTTTTTAAAACCATTTCATAGACAGCATAATCTGAGCGTTTTTCGTTTAAACACTAGTCACAGTCAAAATCACTTCCCAGGTACTTCTATTACACACCACTCTCTCTGTACTCAAATTGGCGAATGATCCATGAATTAGTAAAGGAAGTCAGTGTTGTTACCTTTGTCTTACATGTATACAGAAACCGACCATTACAAACAAAATAATTCTTAGAACGATAAAATAACATGTGTGCCCATTTTACTGCGGGACCATAGTGTCTACTACGAATAAATAGAAGAATAAGATTGTTATTTTTTTATCCAAATTTGGCTTGTATGCTGTCACATAGTTGTCCAATGAAGTTAGGATAGTTTCTATCCTTCATGCGTTATCCACCGACGTTATAACACATTAATACTATTGGTTGTTTGTTAGCAAAGGCAACTGTGCCGCAAATTCTCCACATGGGAAGAAAAGTTTAATACGAGGATGGATTGCTCATTTATCTTTTCATCTCAAGTTTTCGTTCCTACCAAGCTACCAAACCTTAACCATTCTAATGATCTTAATAGGATGTTTCCATTTGAAGATAACTGGAAACTTCTACAATAAATAAAAGAAGGATATTTTCGGAAATTATAATTTTATCTTTTACAGCTGCTTAACAACAATCAGCAAAGAAATTCAGTAGCAACCAAATTAATTTTTCTTCTACTCTTTAATACTATGAACAATGCACTATCACAAATGAGAAACTATTGTCTTGGACGGAAGGTCGTATTAGGGTTGATTATAAATGCTAAAACGGTAGTGACTAGTCATAAATCAAGACATGATAATACATTTTGGCGTTCAACTTTTTCATTTATGTATTCTATTTCTACCATACACCTGGCTTGATTAACACTATCGAAGACTTGTAAAGTAAAAAACTGAGTTAGAAAATGTGAATGGTAATCAATGCTGCCCAATTTGTCGTAAAAAGAACAGCTCAGTTATATATCTGGAATATTAACAAATGTACTAATTGCTTTTGCAGCAAGAAAGAAAATTGCTCTACAAACATTTCGTAGCGGGTATCATCCCTGGCAGTAGTACATCTTTGTCGGAAAATTAGTAAACCGCACATAAATACTGTTACAGTTTTTTTTTTATTGATATGTGGATATTACGTTCTTGAGAAATCTCTTTAATTAAACATGTATATTGGGTAGTTATAAGCAAATTTTATATCGACAGCTTTATTTTCAGTTGAGGTGCAGATCATTTCATATTAAGATTACGAGACAGGAACTGGAAGGAATTAAGGCAAGAACTTTTCAAAGAAACCTATCTCATAATCTCCTGGAATAATTTAGAGAAACCAAGAATCGCCAAAATCTGAATAAGCTTAACGATGATCGAAATGGCGTCATCACTATTGCTAGTCTCAAAAGTGAATGCTCGACCACCAGGTTCGTTTTAAGATTTTTCCCACGGTAATAAGTGCTTAGATTATTAATCCAGCAATGTTTAAATATGCATGAAGTAAGCATTTTTACAGTTTGCACTACGTATATTTAATATCATCAGCTTTTTATCGCACTTCTGAATGTCTCAACTCCCTTAGATTGCTCAAGATATGCAACGTTGTATCGAGTAAGCAGCTTTTATTATAAATAGTTTAAACAAAAAAGTTCCCTTTTCTCTTCTTTTTTTAGGTTTCATTCCTCTCAGGAGCCTTTTCAGCCAACTTATCCTAACGGGAGGGTAGGGGTCGGAAGTTGGCCGTGGAGTTTGAAAGGAACCATTCCGGCGGAAAACCACGGTCAGGATGTTACCCCCAGCCTCCCGAATAGTGCTGTTGATAAAATATCGATATATCGATATTTTTTAAAAAATATCGATATTTATGAGTGATATTTTTCAGGACGATATATCGATATTGAAATCTGGATATCGGAGTCCGATATTTTTTTAAAATAAGTGGTTATTTTCCGTTTTCATCGTAGAATATTCCAAGTTATTATTGGAGGGAATACATGCAATACATTTTCATAGATAGAATTTTAAGAAACAATGAACGATACGAGCACATGGAGAAGCAGGGCCGCCGTAAGCGGGCGTGCAAGGTAGCATATTATGTAGCGGGTGACCTTTTTTTTTTTGCTCAACAGCTGCTTCGGGCGGTCGGCGGCGACACTGGGGATGGCAACAATGGGGCCAGCAATCTCACAGTTTTTTGACCCGTTTCGGAAATTTCCTAGATCCACCACTGGCTGTAGTTGGACAGGGGGCAGCATAATCGCTATTGCACGCGGGCGCTCAAACAGCTAGCGGCGGGCCTGTGGAGAAGTAAAAAACGAAGGTAAAATAACTCATTCAATATTCATTAGAATTCTTGTCTGGACATTTTGAAAAGTTTTTAAAATTTGTCTTCAATCAATGCAAAAGTATTAGCATTAAAAAACTAATCGTAATGTACCAGGTATGGGTAGGATTACCAGATAGCCGGAAAATCCGGGAATGTCCCAGAATTTTGTGTCTGATCTCGTGTTCAGGAATTATGCGTTACTGTCCCGGAATTTCCGTATACCAGTTTTTTTCTCTAACTCAATTCACCACGGTGCTCATGAGGCCAAGCCAAGTATCCCATGCTTGCAGCGGGAGGATGGAATGTCCCTTAAATCAGAGGAATTGAAACTGACAGGAAAATACTCTTTGAATTTTCTAGGACTTTGAAAATTCTAGATGCAGTTAACATTAACTCCCTTTATACAGAGTTCACATGTCTGAAACGTGTTTTTCAGGTCCTTCCAAAAGACTTTCCAAACGACAAAATCTAGGCCAATTTCTTTAGAACAAGCGTTTTTAATGATTTTGAATTTTAAAAAAATAGTTGGTTTTGTTTTGTCAATTCCAACAAGCAATGACTTTTACGAGACAAGTTTTAGCCCGTTGAATAATTTATGAAATAAGAGCGAAACAGAACGTTCATGGATTCGATCAAGGCTGAACTGCAAACTCAATCAATTTTGAAGACCCTTGCTGAGAAATTTTATCAGTTTTGCAAAGCAGTGACCGAGAAATATTTATGAAAATGGCAAAATCTAGTAATAAAAGTAGATGATTAAGATCTATTTTGATTGATGTTGATTTAGCAAAAGATAGATGCTAATTTTTTTTTATTTGTTGATAAAACCTGATGTTGTCTGCCTAATTTTAATTAATGAGCCTAACAGAAGTGTTCAGTTTTGGTTTAGTATTTTTGAGATTTTGATTGGTAATACCCGATGTTGATTTTATACCAAAGTAAAAAATTCCTAACGAGGTGGTCAATTTTTTTTAAGTTTAGTATTTTTCCTTTTGATTCATAATACCTGATGTTGACTTTCTACCATAGTTTAATTAATAAAGTTAAAAGAGGTGCTATATATACGTTAGATAGCATATTTACCTAAAATAGATTTTTTTTTATTAATTTGGATTTTTGTTCACTCTTTAAACATACCGCTAAAATACTTTTTAGACCCGGAAATGTCCCGGAAATTATAAGCATGTATCTGGCACTCCACAGTTAAATATTTCGCGCGAATTGGATACGCTTCTTGTTCCATACCAACAGAAGAATTGAGCTCCAAAATTATGTCACAGCCAGTTTTGTTATATCACTTACGAATTTATTAAGATAAGAAATTGAAAAAAAGAATCTACCACTTTTGGATTGCCTTTACAAAGCGCTATGCTAAAAACTTATTATTATAGATTGGTGCCTTTAAAAAGCAATTTGTTAACGCCAAGGGAACTGCCATGACAGTAGCGGCTCTAGGATTTTTCCAAGCCGGGGAAAAACTGAGATTGCCGCCTCTTCAAACATTGTTGCCAGCCAGACCCCGAGAATCGCCTCCTTGATTGTTGGCCAAACGCATTGATGTCGCCACTTTAACTGTTTGCCAAACGCATTGTTGGACACCATTTTATCGCCCAGAGCAAGTACCCCGGTTTGCCCCCACCCCTCGCCCTAAATCCTGCATTCAACCTAGAATCTCAGCTTTAAAAAATTGTATTATGGTAAAGCGTTACCCATTTGCGAAGCAATATCAAAGAAGGGAAAATTTTTAATTAATGTAGGGAGTTCTCCATTCATAGTAGAAGAAACAACGGGAAAAACATAAGTTCATGCTCTTGGAAAGTATGTCCAATGAAGTTTCTGACATCAGTTTTAGTGCAAAATTTTACTTCATTCACCACCGTAGTTTGAAACTTTTTTGGATCTGAAACTCTTTTAAAAGACTATGACGTTCTCTCATCATAATTCTATGCAACATCCAGTTGTCCTAGAAAATGGTAATTTGGTACACATACTTGGTTTCATCCCCATAGTATAAGAAAAGTTCCTGTGTTTTGTCAATGCCAATCTAAAAGCTGATACGTCTTAGAGAAAATTTGTAGGTTAAATGCTTTCATCTTGATGAGGCTATATGCCTTGAATTTCAGTTTTGCACAAAGATCAGGAGCATAAAAAACACAATTAATTTTACTTTGTTACTACATTTGATTTGGAAGTTATTGGTAGTCCTACACCGATGGTAACAATGCAGACACGGCGAAGCTCGCACAGAACGAATCGGACTCGAGCCCGTTGTTTTACATGAGCGTACGTTGTCGAGGAAAGTATTTTGACATGAAAATTACATGTAAGCAGGAATATTGATAAATTCGGATACACAATCTTTGCTAAGGTGCTAACATTTGGTCCAAAAAAGTAAGAAGACTCAGAATAAGCTACCAACCTACAAAAAGAAATTAAATTCCACATAAAACAATACTTGTAAAAAAAGTTACTTGGTCATTATGCAAACTCTGATAATAGAACATCAACCTAAATAAATGCCTCTACAATGTTGCATTATTGAGCTTTTAAACTCACAAAAACCAACATTTCCCTCGATGCTCTTTCTGGATTCACAAGTCTTCGAGTAAATTCTGCCTTTCCTTTTAGTAAAGTAGTAGTATAATGGCTAAATCACAAGTTTTAAAAAAAGATTTATCCATAACGTCATGAAAAACTATTTTTATTTCTTCAGAAAATCAAAACTTGATTCAGAAAAATATCTCACAATTATTCATCATTAAATAGCCACAAGACTTCGCCCTTTTATAAAATGATTTGTTATTGTAACATTGTTTTTATATAATAGGGTCGATATATCGATACTTTTTCTTCGATATATCGATACCCGATATAAATATTTTTTAAAATATCGATATATCGAATATCCGATATTTTTTAAAATATCAACAGCCCTACTCCCGAATGCCGGGTTGGAAGACGAATTCGGTGATAAATCCAGTAAAGCATAAGCTGAAAACCGATGATAATAACTCAGTAAAACATTATCTGCTTAATCCGAAACCTCCAATGTGAAGAATAAATAATTTAAGGTATAATATAATGCATTTTTTTTTTTTTTTTTTTTTTTTATATATATTTCATTCCTCCCAGCTGAAGGCTGGGAGGCGGGCTGCTGGAGAGTCATAGCGGACTCTTTTCAGCCAATCTACTACTACGGGGAGGGAAGGGGGATGGAAGGTCGGCCGTGGCCTTGTAGGGAACCATCCCAGCATTCGCCTAAGTGTCTGAGGGAAACCACGGAAAACCTCAGACAGGATGGCCGAACCGAGTTTAACCCCAGTCCTCCCGAATGGCGATTTCGTACTGCCCATAATTTTTTAACTATATAGGTATTTGTAAACATTTCAACTGCGAGAAAAAATATTTTGTTTAGTGCAATTAACGTAAAACGAACTCCATAGATTTTCATACGAATTGAAACGTTATTCTGCCCAAGGTCGTAGGACTAACATGAGTAGTATATAATCTTCATATGGCATTGGAAAGGTGATATAGAAAACCTGACTTCATATCACAACTCATTGAAAAAAATAAATATCAAGAGAACAAACTTGCGCCAACAAGTTAGGAAAAAGGCATGCTGTTCCTTGGTAATAGCATCACTTCAGAATAGCTGGACCGATTTTGATATATTTTTTTAAAGCTCTTAATGGTCCAAATAAGGTTTTTATAGAGAGGGAAATTGGAAAGTTGCTCGGAAAATTCGGGAAAACTCAAAGTACCTTTCTTATGGAACGATTTTTTTGCTTCATTTTCTTAATAGTAGGAATAAAGTTTTTAGAGAAATAAAAATAGGAAATGTTGCACAAAAAATTAGAAAATTGCGGAAAACCTGAAAGTACTTTTTTCAATGGACCAATTTGGCTATTTTTCTATTTGTAAGTTTATAGTGATTCGAATATGGTGTTCAAAAAAAACAACAGAAGGAAAATTCAAGAAAAACAGAAAAATCGGAAATTTTACCATGAGAATTGGAAAATTCTGGAAAGGGCTTTTTTTCTATGTACCAATTTCTTATTTATTATTTATTTTTTTAAAAAAAGATGTTTATAATGGTACAAATAGGGTTTTTAGGGGGAAAAATTGGAAAATTTGCCGGGAAAATTGGAGAAACAAAGAAAAAGTGAAAGTTACTTTTTCTAAGAACTGATTTGCCTATTTTTTTAAAAAGTATATTAGTACTAGTCTGAATAAATGTTTAGGGAAAGAAACATTGGAAAATTCAGGAATAACTGAAAATACTTTTTTTCTATAGACCAATTTGGCTAATTTTTTAAAATGTTCACAGTAGTCCGAATCAGGTTTTTAGAGAAAGAAAAATTTGAAAAGTTGTCTGGAAAATCCAGGAAAAACTGAAAGTACTTTTTTGCATGGACGGATTTTGTTATGTTTAAAAATGTTGATAAGGGTTTAAAGACAGAAAACTGGAGAAGTTTCTCGGAAATTTGGAAAATTCTGGAAAAAATTAAATTATATATTTGTATGGACCAATTTGGCTAAATTTATTAAATGAATGTAATGAATCTGAAGAAAGTTTTTAGAATAGCTAAAAGTGAAAAAGTTGCCTCGAAAATTCTGGTAAAACTGGTAAAGATTATTTCTGCGGACAATTTTTTTAAAAATTTTATAATAGTGCGAATAAGACTTTTTTGGGGGGGGGGGGATCGAAAAAGTTACCGGGATAATTTGAAGGTTCGAAAAAAACTGAAAGTGTTTTTTGTATTGGAGTTTGGTACGAACTCTAGATCATAATTCTTGAGTCGAACATTGGAAATGCATAATTTTTTTTTTGTATTGCTTTGTTCCTTATGCTACTGGGACAGAAATAACTCAACTGAATATTTTAAATGAAAAAAAAAGACTGCAAGATCTAGAGAAAACTCTTGAAAACAGTATTCTATCTTAAATTAAAATGAAATTACATTTAATTTTATTTTTGTGTTGTTTTGTGATCTGCCCAACAAGTATAGTTATTTTATTTCTATTCCATTGACACTAATTGAGGACATGTGCTTGATGATATTTAAAAAGGTATTACCCCAATTAGTCATGACAGCGCCCAATCGTCTCATGCGTGACACATTTAATCAAGAGTTAAAACGCGAAAAACGATATGATTGTGGTGCATCGAGATAATCAGTTCGAAAGAATATTCCACTGTTGAATCTCCAACAAAAATATGCTGATGGAAGATGTGGACGATGGAACTAGAGGAAATTTCTTCTTGGATGATCCCCAGGGCGCTAATGACCTCGATGTCGACGCGCCCAAAAACCACAACAACGTTGGACGATCCCGGCGTTGAACTGGATTTTTTTTTTTCGATCTCATTGATTTTGTAAACGATTCACTTGCAGAACGAAATTTCACTTGTACTTGCTGAATCAGGAATTGCAGCTTTGAGGGTGAGTGAAACAAAAATTTAAATATTTTTTAAAATATTATTTATTGTGCAGAAGTGATACAAAGCTGTATCACTTTTCAACATAATCTCCCCCACGCTCAATGCAAGTCCTCCAGCGCTTACAAAGTGCATAAATTCCTTTAGAAAAAAATTCTTTTGGTAGTCCGCGCAACCACTCATGCACCGCGTGGCGTACCTCTTCATCAGAACGGAACTTCTTTCCTCCCACTGCTTCTCCAAACATATGGAAATCACTTGGGGTAAGGTCTGGTGAGTATGGTGGATGAGGAAGACACTCAAAATGCAGGTCTGTGATTGTTGCAACTGTTGTACGGGCAGTGTGGGGCCTTGCATTGTCATGTTGCAAAAGGACACCTAATGACAGCAATCCACGTCGCTTTGATTTGATTGCAGGCCGAAGATGGTTTTTTAGGAGATCTGTGTATGATGCACTGGTGACAGTGGTCCCTCTAGGCATGTAATGCTCCAAAATGACTCCTATTTCGTCCCAAAAGAGAGTCAGCATAACCTTCACTGATGATGGTTCTGTTCGAAACTTCTTTGGTTTGGGTGATGAGGAATGGCGCTCTCTTCGTTTCCGGTTGGTGGAAGTGAACCCAGGTATCGTCCCCAGTAACGATTCTTGCAAGGAAGCCATCACCTTCTCGTTCAAAGCGCGGAAAAGTTCTCCACAAGCATCAAAACGTCGTTCTCTCATTTCAGGAGTCAGCTACCGTGGCACCCATCTTGCAGACACTTTGTGAAACTGGAGCACATCATGCACAAATTCAAAACTGTTATCAGTGTCGTTTTAGTTGTAAATACTCGTATGTCAAATCTCACGTATATTTGTACATCGCAAGATTTATCATCCCACTTCGTCTCGAACCAGATGTTATGTTCTTTTTGTACCATGATTCTTATACCATTTATCCATTCGATGAAGGAGTGTTCAGGTAAAATATCACAATTCTCTTAACACTAATGTTAACATTTCAGAACGTAAATTACCCCTTTCATATTTTTTAGAGGTAACATTAAATTATCGGATGCAATAGAGTTAGCATCTACTTCGAGAATTTTAAAGGTGAAAAAGCCTCTAAAGTGTTGCATCAACCGCTATGATGTTCCCATATTCCGGAGATTTAATATCTCCAAGTTTTTATATTGAGCAATATGGGTACGTGAGGTGTACCCGCCAAGTCGAGTCAATGGCGATACTGCCTACCCTTTGCTCGAAGAGATTATGGTCATTTTGTACCTCAAATTCTCCGATCATAGCCATGTTACGTGCCTCAAATTTCTATTTTTGATAGATATCAGCAATCTTAAAAAAACTCACAAAATTTTGTTTCGTTCCTGCTCTTATTTTGGATTTTATTCATATGCAAATAACTATGTGTATTGTTATACATCTCACATCCTAGCGAAAATATCGAATCTAAATTAATCTAGAAGAAGACTGTCTTCAAGCTTTAAACCGCAAACCGGCGTGTTAACTGTGTAACATTGACATGCATATATTACTGAAAATTAGCATATTTATTAGTCAAATTAACAAAAAATTTACACACATTTATTTTAAGAAAAAAGGAACATGCTGATGGATATTCTCTTCAAAGTGAAAGTGTTTAATTTCGGCCATCAAACACAACAGCTGTTTATAAGATATTTAAACTAGCTCGGGATAATTTACTAAATTATGTTACAGAACATCTAACGTTAGTGTAATTTTAGTCTCAGCTTTTAAACTATTTTCTATTGATTTACACATGAAAATTTATCATTCTTAGCTATTAAACGATTTTCTGTTCATTTACAACTTAAAACTCGTTAATATTAGTAGTGGTACTTACTGTGCAATGGCTAGCAGTCAACATATTTCTTATTACTATTGTTTAACAGATACGTAGCGTATGTTTCGTTGTTTAATAGGTCTCGAGTAACTAGAACATTTTAAATCAACGGTCGGAAGGTTTCGAACGCAATATGAAGTGTTGATTCATGTTTCTATACTCCATCACTTGAGATTTAGGAGCGCAAAAAAATTAAATTGTAGTGTTTAAATTATCAGCTTAGGTTATTTCTTTTCTCGTATATCAGCAGTCAGATACAGATTGTTAAAGAATGATTCGTTTAAGAATGATTGATTAGTTAGTGTCGTCATTCAACGTAATTAACTCTGATGTATTTTTCAATGTACAGAAAATATGCCATTATCTAAATTATGGCAGTAAAAGCAAGAAACCAGTAAATAAGCTTTGCAGAAGAACGAATTACTTTCTAGCATACAAGACTTTAAAGTATACTATATTAAATCAAAAGCTTCTGATCCGGTTCTCTATTTTCTTATTAAGTGTTCAGACGTTACGTACACAAAATGTTCACATTGGATAATTTTTAACTTAACTGCGATGGAGCGCATGCTCAGGTGACAATTTCCCTACACACACATTTTTCTACTTTCCTGTACCCGCCTACTGTTATCCTCTAAAAATTTAATCTTTCATTTCTTTAAGAGTTTTTGGTAACTTATTCACTTCGTTTATTCCAGTCCGGATCTCAATACCTTCAAAAGAATATTTTCTAAAACCCTTATGCCTGAAATCGAATACCAGCTTGTGGTCATGGTCATCTTATCCCATTCATGCACCTCTCTTAATGCTTCTACCAATATCTTTCCACGCATCATCACCATCTATAGATTGTTATCACCAGGTTGAAGTGTGTAAAAATATTTTGCTTTTCGGCAAGATAATTTGTCTTGTGAGATGTTATCCGCTGTAATTACATAGAACTTGTTGTATTTCCGAATCCGTTTAAAGAATTCACCTTCAAGGCCTGTTAACTACCTCCCCTTGGTTGTAAGTGATCCGTACCTCCACCTCCAGGGGTCGATGCCGTTGAAGTTGTTCTCTTGTTCCACGATGTACGCATCCTTAGAGCTCGTTTGAGGACCCTGAGGAGCTGACAGCACCCCGACAGCCGTCGCGGCCACCACCATTAACAACACCTGCAGAAGACAAGAAGAATTCAGTCTGCCATGCAGATACTTGCAATGTTCTACAGCAACTCGAGAGGGACAATTTGGAATGGATCGCGGTTTTTAGTAGGAAGTCGAAGAGTCGAAGGGTCATATTAAACTATTTGCTATCCTCTTCTAACAACAATATACACTATAGGCTCAGATTCAACACTCAGCGTGTAAATACGTGTGAATCATTGTGTTTGAACACAAATGGCGCCCCCATTAATTACGTAATCAAAAATAGGAGCGGCAGGGAGTACGGCCAAATCTCACCAAGAGGAACGGGCACTCAACAGAAATCTCACGTCATCATTTTAGTTTCTTGAAGAACGGTAGAGATAAAAAGAAAAGGTCTACAAACTTGATCCCACGTTGGGAGGGTGGCAGATCCTCATTGCCTTACAGGAACAGGAGAGCTAAAAAAAATTAAAAAACAGACATACGAATGGGTGACAGAGTTTCGATTTTCCACGCAATCCACTTGTAAATAAAACATTCGCCAGAGGATGTTTCACAAATCACTGGACTATCTAAGATATGAAATCTTATTAAAAAAAAATATTTATCACCGCAAATATACATGCAAGGGATAATCAAATGAAAAGATACGAAACAACACGGTGGGTACAAATGTAGACTTTATTCAAAATATACACCATAGGCCTGAGCAGAACGGTCCCACTGATGAACAAGCCGCAGGATTCCTTGTTCCCAGAATTCCTGTGGCCGTGACGAGACCCAGTCCGTCACAGCGTCCTCGAGTACGTCGTCCGAGTTGAAGCGCTTCCCTTTCAGGTGTTTCTTCAGTCGACCAAACACATAGAAATCGCAGGGCGACATGTCCGGACTGTAGGGCGGATGGTCCAACGTCTCCCACTTGAACTTGGCCAGTTCCATGTGTGTGAGTCTGGAGACGTGTGGACGCGCGTTATCATGGAGCAGAACCACACCCTCCGTGACTCCGTGAGCAGCCCCGGTCTTTTGTTCTTGATGCACCTGCGTAGGCGTCGGAGTGTCTCACAGTACACATCCCCCACCTGTGCGCCATCCTGTCCTCATGCGGACTGCCGCATCATTTGGACGTCGCTTTTGATAAGAGCCTCTGCTCTCTACTGCGCATACGGGCGCCCGCGCATGTTCCGATCCCAGTCAGAGACTCCAATCCCATCCCGAGATGTCTCGCTACTTTCTCCCATGGCGGAATATGCAAATATTTAACTGTTACGTTTTTACGTCGTTTCGTACCTTTTCATTTGATCACCCCTTGTAATAATCTGTGGCGGTAAAAATTAGTCGATTGAGCGACTGGCAGCGACATTTAACATAGAAAATCTTAATGTTTTTGCTTTGAAACTGAAAGTCTGGAAGAACCCACATGTTCATTCAATGTGCAGTTCAAGCATACAGATACAGAAACTCTTTGGGGTAAGTGGCTAGAACAATGCTACAGGGCAGGCCACAACCATTGCTTTTAGCGAAGTCCTACGGCCTCATATAGTTGAATACCGTCCAGGTTACTGGTTACTCCAACCTATATGTAATAATAATTCGAATTGAGTTTTGTTGTAACTGCTGCTTACTGAGAACTTCCCAAATTTCATTTTCAAGGTTGAATACCTTACAGGTTACGCCAGCCTATATGTAATAATAATTCGAAATGAGTTTTGTTGTAACTGTTGCTTACTGAGGACTTACGAATTTCATTTTCAAGGTAAATAAAATTTTAATCAGTTCAGAAGCTAATTAAAAATCTTATAAATTAGCTCTTCTTTAGATAGGAGCAGACTGGTGGATCACTGGTTAAGATATTTGACTGGAGACTGAAAGGTCCCTCGTTCGAATCCTTGTCTCAGCCCGAATTTTTGTGAGTTATTAACGCGACCTTCACCTCTGGCACAACTTGTTGTGTAATGCGAAGTATGCCAGAACGCTTACGTCGTTCGCATTCCAAGTTAAACTGTGTGTATCCTTTACCCGGCAGTATTACCGGGTTAGATTAGGTAAGGAGGAAAGGATCTTTCCACACTGCGTATAATACCAGGCAAAGTATACCTCCTTCGGAAGTGTCCAACCAACCTTTGCGTTGTAAACTAATCTTAGTTTCAATTTAAAATACTATGCCATAACCCATATAATAACTCAAAATAGTTTTGCTCACTTGAATCTAGAACCAAAGAGGAATCAAACTGATATATTGTAAAACAAAGATTTTTTACCATAAGTATGTTGTTTTAAGTGTTCCAGCATAATACTAGTTTCATCGTTAAACGTTTTATGAATAGCATTCCGTGGTACTGATTCGACGTTAAACTGCCGGTCCAGCCGCAACTGAGACGAAATTAGTTTTTCTGGATAGTATATCTGACCCTCTTTCATTTATATGCATTCTGAATGTTTCTTTCTTATGTAATATGACGGCGCACTCGAATATGGAATGTAAAAATATGCAATGAGTATTTCCCAGTTGAACAAACAGTTTAGGCACATAAATATTTAAAAACGCAAAACATTTCTGAAGACCAATGCTTTTTACAGTAGTAACAGTAATTAAAATAGTAATTTATTATGATTTATTTAACATAATGGAAGGAAAATGTAGTAAGCATTAAAAATCTGAACAAACAATACTTTACTGCTCAATTTTAGAGGGATATTACTTTCCCGCTTTGTGCTAATGGCAAATATTTATGAGTGGCAGTGAAATGAATCTCTTGTAAATGATGACCTACTGACATTGTGTTTGTGATTCTTTAGATATTATATCTATGATTTCAATAACTTTAAAACGGAAGTTGTTATTGATTCATGCGAGAACGATATCTAAAAACATCCTCCAATCCCATGTTAGTTACTTTATCGTTACTAAGCGTAAAATAACTATACTATTTACCAGAGAGCTTATGGCCATTGAGCGAGAATTTGTTCTCAAACTGATTAAGCTTTACCGCAGACAGTAAAGAAACTGCTCAGAAAAAGCCGTTAACTTTTTAATACAAAAGCGCTTATTTCACATGAAGCCGTGAAAGAATAATAATTTTAAGAATATTCGTACGATTGGAGATATATTCATCTGACCGAAGAACTACATTCGATATTTCAGTACTTTTCACGGCACATACTAATGTTAGTAACTCACAAATACAAATCGCTGGAAGAATATACTGTTTTCTCAGCAGTCTATAACCAGAGAGCAGAGGATGAATGAGTTAGAGTCGAAACCGTATCGTTAATTGGCTAGTTGGCTGGACCATGAAGCAAACCAATTTTATTAGTGCCATTTATCCTTTCTTGATGTCCGTGTTAGGTCACATACTGTTACGTAATGAAAATGGTGTCGCTACCACTGTTTGCTTACTCTTTTCAGAATGACTTTTGAAACTTAAAAAATAGAGAAGTATTTACTCCTAGATCTTTTTCACACTTTAAGCAAGTTAGGATTATTTTACATAATGTTCCAATAATGACTTAGGAAATTATGCCTAAATGGCATTCTGTAACATTTACATACCGACTCAAAACGTTTACAACTTTTTACACTGTGTTGTAGTTCCTGAGAGATTTAAATTTTCGGCTTTTATCCAGAACTTCAATATGCATGGGTAACTAGGCAGTGATGTAACATTCACCTTGGTATAAAAAAGTTGCAAAGTGGTTTACTTATACCTCTGACTCATTACTGCTGCAAATTGGAAATCTTCTGAGAAGCAATGTTCATTTGTTTCCTCTCATCTCATCCTACGTTACTGCTTATGTCAATTGACTGTTCGTCTTCCGAAAATGTCGTGACCAAAGGTGAGATGCATGAGTAATACTTACAAGGTCTTTGGAGCAAGAAATTCACTCATATTATTATCTTTCTTGTTTCGGTAATCCCACGTTAGAAAAACTGGTAAAGTTCTTTGCTAAGACATGATAAATATAATTGATTCACCATTACACGGAATAACAACTTTTTCGGCCAAAATTCTGCAATACGCTGTAGAAAGTGCTACACCTCTAGAAATGGCCAGAAAGTATCCACGACCTTCCTCAAACCAAGGCCAACGAGGTTGTTGAAGCAGCTTGGGAATACTGACGATCGTACTCGACAAATAATCAAGCAGAATTTTCCACTGAAGATATCGAAGCCGAAAGGAATAATAGGTTGTGCTCTTCCATCAGAACTAGAGAAAAGTACTAAGATTACTTCCTGAAATATTAAATAGTCTTAATAGGGACTAAGAACATTGAGTAGTTAAGATATTTGCCATACACTTCCTATTCTAATCACCGTTGTTGCCGATTTACTAATATCAACTGAGCAAAAATCCGGTTCTACTGAATTATAATGACAGAATTACTTCTTATTGTTCATTCACCTCCATCTAATTCATTTATAAGTAATTACTAGACATTTGATTCAGCTGCGGTTGGTCTTATTAATGTCTACATAACTGACTGCATGAAATAATAAAAACAGTTCTAATGAAGGTTTTGTGTTACAATTCTCTAAATGCCCAGTAGCCAATAAATGTGTCAAAAACATATCAAGCTTTTACGCAACTTAAATATATTTTGGGATAGTTTTCATAGTTTCTTCACACTGAATTAATATAATCACAAGGCAAAAAAATTAATGAAATGTTAAAATTCTGAGATACTTAATAACATTTCTTGATCTGGAAAGAATCAATGATCACAAGCAATAATTGTAGAATTTGAGATGCAGTACACTTCATTGGTTAGCGAAGCTACGTGGGCTAAATTCTAAATTTTCTCTATCACCTTTTTGCGGTTCCAATTAATCTTACAGTACTTACTCATTGTGACAAATGTAAACATCTTCTAACAGTTGTGATTTGTATTTTCTCTGCGCGGTCTTTGCACATCATTTTTCATTATCTGCTTTCTCTGACATAGAAGACATGAACAGACCTTGGATTAATGACTTGGATTAAGGTACGATGGAAATAATTTCCAAGAGTGTAATAAGAATTACATGTCCTGCTACCCAGAGATTTCGACACACAACACCACAGTTCGATTTTGAGGACGTCATTACGTACAGCAACATTTGCCGTAAACCGTCTTTAAATTAAATTAAATTGCAATGGAGCGCATCTTCCCCATTTTCTGCATTCACTTACATTTACCCTTTACAAATTTTAACTTTAAATTCTTTCAACGTTTTTGGCAATTTATTCATCATTTCTCTTGGTAACTTATTCCAATCCCTGACACCCTTAGCTAAAAAAGAGAATCTTCACACACCAATGTGCCTTAAATCGAGTGCCAGCTTGTGGTCATGGTCATCCTTTCCCTTCCATGTATTACTTTCAAATTTTACACCAATATATTTTCATGCCTCATTACCAATATGCGCCTTGTACACTCCCATGACTCTCTTCACCCTCCTTCTGTCTTCCAGTGATTCCCATTCCAGCTCTTTTGTCATATCTGTTACTGATTGCATTCTGCGATAATTTACAGAAACAAATCAAGCAGCCCTTCTTTGCACCATCTCCAATTCCTGTATTTGATGCTCAAAATGTGGGTCCCATACTACACTACCATATTCAAGCAATGGTCTGACCATAGTTTTGTAACCCAACTCCCTCGCTTCTCTCGTACATCCCCTCATCACCCTCTCCAACAAATGCAGAATTTTGAAACCTTTTCCTACAACCTGTCCAATGTGTTCTGCCCAATTAAGCTTGCTATCAAATGTAATGCCAAGATATTTATATTTCAAGTCTTCAATAAGGAATTCTTTCCCTACCTTATAATTATAATAAACCTTTAATTTTTTATTTGAGTATCTAATAAGCTGACTCTTCTTTGCATTTATCATCATCCCATGATTACCAACCCAACTAGATATCCTGTCCAGATCACCCTGCAACTGTTTACAATCCTCTGTCGTTTTGATTCTTTTATATAGCATTATATCATCTGCAAACAATCTAATTTCTGATAGTAAACAATCAACACAATTATTAATTTGAATAATAAATAGCAATGGTCCCAATACACTACCCGGTGGAACTTCCATTTTTACTTCCACTTCTTTTGATACGTATTTTATACCCTAATTTTCTGTTTTCTACCTTTCAAAAATTCTTCTATCCAGGAAATCACTTTCTCATCCACGCCAAAAGATTATACCTTATTTACTACCATTTTATGGCTCACTCTGTCAAAAGCCTTTCAAAGATCTGGTGCTACACTATCAGTTCGAAATCTCTTGTCCATTTCATCCGAAACATCTTGCATATATCCCACCAACTGAGATTCATATGAAAATCCTTGCCTAAAGCCATGTTGCCTACTTTAAAACCACTTACGCTCCTCACATATATTTCTGATGTGGTTGCATATCAATCTCTCCATTAATTTATCTACCACTGATTTCAAGCTAATTGGCCTATAATTTTCGACTCTATTTCTCACCCCTCCTTTATGTACCGGCACTACTATCCCACTTTTCCATTCCTCTGGTAAGCAGCAAGTATCAAGACTCAATTTAAATAATAGTTCAAGATAAGGTTCAATGTCATATCCTGCTATCTTTAAGATATCTGTAGTAATATTATTTCCTTTATGTTTTTTCAGCTTTCTTAGTTCCTTCATGATATCCTCTGGATGAGTTTCAAATTTTATGGTCAGCTCATTTCTAATTATTTTGTTAAGCTCGTTATCCGATTCAGAACTACCTGTTTCCCTATGCTCTCACTAAACCAGTTACTTAAATTCCCTGCCTTTTTCAAATCCTCAGTAACTTCTTGTCCATCCTTATCTAAAAGTGTCTCAACACCCTCCCTTCCTCTCAGTTTTCTAACATAGTTATAGAAATTTCTAGATGAATCAGTCAATGGTCCCCCTGTACAGACAATTCTCTTCATAAATCCATCTTTAGCCAACTTCTTAGCTATTATTAGGTCCTTGTTTAATTGTTTTAAATATTCCCGACTACCCTGCTGTCTCCTAACTGTTATGTTTTCTTGTTACCAACCTCTTTAACCGCCTCGCGTCCCTGTTATAGTACACAGATTCTCTACTACTTTTTATTTTCTGTTTTGGAATAAATTTTTCTTCCCCCTTCCTTATTATCTACTTGAACTCTTCCCACCTTGACTTTAATGTACTTGTGCCTTCCTTCCATTTGCTGAAACGTTCTCTGAAATATCTATTCAAATTCGAAATCTGTGCCTTTTTATGATTGTATTTCCCCCTTCAATTTTGGTTGCTGGTTCACTGAATCCTCTCATATCCATCAGAACTGCTTCATGATCACTTATTCCTTCGGTTACTTGACACCCTACAAGGTTATCATCAGGCTTTATTAGCAATATATCCAAAATATTTTGTCCCATAGTGTTGTGCTCTACCACTTGTGTAAATCCTCCTTCCATTATTAGGGTATTTGCAAATCTCTGTTCCCTTGTGTTATTAATCTTATTTCCTACCCGATTTACACCTGGTAAATTTAAATCACCGCCAATAATGACCATTCTATTCTCACCTCTGAAATCTTAGTACGAATTTAATTTCCCCGCAAGAGCCACATCTTCATCTGCCATTCTTCCACTGCGGTAAGCATCCAACACACTAATTTTTTCTTTTTTATTACCCAAGAAATCTACCCCAAGTAACTGATGGTCATGATCTATGAACACCAGTGAACTGTGGTAGGTTTTGTTAACTAGTATGAAAACTCCTCCACCAATTGCTCCCCTATCCCTGCGATACACTGTGTAAATATCAGGAAAAACCTCCCTGTCTAGCACTTCTTCTTTTAACCAACTCTATACCCCTATTATTACTTGTGGCTCGTGTATTTCAACTAAGTTTGCAAATTCGATTACTTTGTTCATTATACTTCTACAGTTCACCAATAAAACCCTTATTACTGGCTGTATATTTTTAGCATTTACATCCTCTTTCCCAGTTCTGACCCAGTATATTATTGTTTCAGCAACGTCATCTGTTACTTTAACATCTGTGATTTTTCGGTTTGCAAAATACCTATTGTGAAACCATAATCTAAATTGCAGTCGGATCCCCATGATTTCTGACAGTTTTCAGACGAAATGTTACACTTATATGTAACCTCATTTATTATTAATAATTTATCGCTATTTAATTTTAAATGATATTATCATTTACAAAAAGAAAAAAAAAAAGACAGCTCGGTTTGTGTTATTTACAACTTCGGTCTGACAGGTGCAAGAAGAAACCACTCTGAAGCAATGTTAGAGTAAATACTTTGTTCAGGATCCTGTAACCACTAAGTTCCAACACTGGTTTCAGCGTAACAAAACAAGCAATTCGAAAGACTTATTATTGACACGATTAATTGGTAGACACTGGCTGGCAGTCATTTGCAAAGTTTATGCTAGAAGTGTGACATACAAAGAAGCGAAAATAAGTTCGAAGAGTCTAGAAAAGTCCACCGAATGATTCATTTAGAGAAAAGTGAATTCACTGAAAGTGAAATAATTTTGAAAAGGAATTCTCACGTTCCAACATCTCCGTGCATTGAAAGGAGGTCTAAAATTTGATCGTGTGGAATTCTGCCAGATTTTTGCTGAAATGGCGACCGTCCAAGACCGTCTCATGGTGTTCAAGCACTGTGCTCAATTCGGGTTCACAAACGCATTTCCGTAAGATCAGAACCACTATTACTTCTGGAAAGGAGGTTGTAAACAGCAACAAGAATTAGCGTTTCCCTCTTTATCCGTTCTTCAATAACCATAGAATAATGTGATGTATTTCCTTTTTTTCATCGTATACTTTGTTATTTTGTTGGTAGTTGGTTTCACAGAAGTTTAATCAAGAATAGAAGTTCTGCGAAACATCGTTGTAATTTAAGGCTGAAGAAAAGACGTGTAGAATAATATTAATAACTATAATTACAAGTAATTTCGATGAAATCCAACAACAAAAAAACTGGTACTGATTTCCAGCGATTTCTGAAACAGAGCTTATATTGCTACTAAAGTTATTTGGTACTGTGTGTTAATTACAACAGACTACATATCGTGGTGTGACATGTCTTACATTTAGCACAGTAACAGTTAATAAATATTCATTTCAGCGTTGGCATTAATATAAGTCTCCAATTTAAAGTTTTCAACTAAATAATTTTTGCTTCGCTTGTGCAAAACAAAATAAATCCCTCCTCTAAAATCTTTGTCGAATTAAAACTGTATATCTCTTAATGGTATTGTTTTGAATGTCGACAGAGAGAATTTTTATCTGGGAACGGGAGGAGAATAGGCAATCGTAATAATGAAAAAACGATGTAGCTATTCGTAGTCGAGTAGGGGTTCCAACTGAGTGCCCGATAAAGTTTGGCCCAAAAGTGACCGTTCATGTACCAAGCAATCTACGAAAACATATTACCTATATAGGTAAATACAGCATAGTTACATCAAGAAATCTAGAGAGAAAAGCCTGTTACATTGAAAATGAGTGCATTGGATTTGGTTCAAATTGTATAACGTAGGTACAAATTTTAAATTATCGTGTGAACATATTTTTTTCGTAATTTTGCGAGTGGCGATTTATTTCTCTCCTGTCAGGCAAATTACAAAGTGAAGTGATGAATAATTTACCAAAAACGTAGAAGGAATTTAAAATTAAAATTTGTAAATAGCAAAAGTAGATGGGGAGGGACTTGAAACTCAAATTATATAAGATAATTTTAAAAAAAGTGGTAATTAGATGACTGAGGGAATTGCCACCGGAGCATGTGTTGCATCGCAATTAAATTAAATTACTTAAATGAAGGGTTGCAAAATTTTAAGGAGGTAAATTTATGTAAAGAAATAAACAACTGGGATCAGCAATGTAATTTTTAGTATCTTGTTTAAGTAAGAGTTCAGTCAAATGTGGCTACAACGTACTAGAACCAGTTCTCAAAGGGAATGCGATACACTATTAAATTGCTTGTTATGCACCAATATCTCGAAACACAGTAAAAAATAGTACTGCACACACCTATTTCCTAGCTATATAATTGGCAATGCAGAATGAAGCAGCGTCAAGGTCGACTCACCGTGATCCTCATGTTACGCGTCTGACTGGATGCGGATTCTGTCTGCCGCTGGTCCCAGCTCTGCAGCTTTATACCGAGTCCCCCCGCCTAGTCCTACCGCAACACTCATTACTGCTCATCAGATGTTACCGGAACGGGCATCAATTTACACAATAACCACATCTAAATAGCAGAAAGGGACCATTTCAGCGTTAGCACTAATGGCAAGCGAGGTGGCATTTTTACAGCAAGTTCGTAACCAATGGGACTAAAAGCTCTGGAAGTGGGGTACTGTGTCTAGGACATCTTCACTGTTTAGCAGGTCCAGAATCTATCTTCCTGCACCTTCATCTTCATCATTAATATTTTTCTTTCTTGCAAGAAGAGAACCAACTAGAATTTGCAGAGCTACGAATAAGTCACCTAAAAACCACTCAAACAGTGCACATCCACGAAAAATTTAACATCTTATTATTCCAAAATGTTATACATTGTGTTAAATTACTTGAAATCAATCTCTTGAAAGCAAACGTTTATATATTTCTTCCCTTACATTTATCCCCAATTAAATTTGACAATGTGAAGGTTACCAATTAATAATTAATTAATTGACTTCAAAGATTTTTTTCGGTGAAAGATGATTAAGTTCAAGTGTTCACAGTTAAATTTCATCTGGCTTCGTCCAGTACTTTTTTTATTTAAATTTAAAACGAACCAAATGTCTTGTTAATTTTTATTTATTTATGTTTTTTAGTTGAAGGACAATTCTCTAAGAGTAGTCTGACTGAAGTTTAATTTGGTCCAGCACTTTGAAAACTGCATACAAAAATCTATTTACTAAACCACTAGAAAGTAAAAACATAATTTTTAGCAATCGTTCCTATAAAGAGGTTGTACTGACTATAGTATCTTGTAATCGTCAACCTCTTCTAGTTCTCACCTTGTTCAGCTTTTACTTACTTGGCACAAATTACTCCAAACCGTTTCGCGTTACTAATACAATAATTTATTTTGATTCTTAACAATTAATATGGATCCGCCTGGCAAAAAGAGTATATTTATTTTCTTATATTATTCATTACACGACGACTATTGTGAACTTTCTCCTCGTACATTTTATCAATAGTACTTTCTTTTACCCGAAAGGGAAAATTTTACTCCACCATTTTAAGTAGTCCACATAAAGATTTTCATCAGCTTTTTGACCAATGTTAATCACTTCGAGTTTAACTTGAATACAAATTTATTCTCAGTCTGACATACATTACACTGCACTCAATTTATCTGTTTATACAACTGTATCTCTCTTCTGGTACGCAGCCGTAACAGTCTTTATACAATTCGTCTTTTAGACAAATTAAGGTTCAACTATTCAACACAACACCTTTCACAGTTTACCTAATATCGTCTCCATTACACCTATCTCCTGTTCTTTATTCTCTTCTGTTGTTCTATAACACTTCTCCTGTAGCACGCTTTATTCCCTGCTGTTAACGATGCTTCAAAACGCTACTATTATTACTGGTGTTTATGACCGTTAATACTTTTTTTTTTTTTTGCTGTCGTCAGTCTTTAGACTGGTTTGATGCAATCCTCCATCCCTTCTTATCCTGTGCTAACCTCTTTATTTCTACATACCACTTACAACCCACGTCCTCAATTATCTGCTTCATATATTCTAATCTCTGTCTACCTCTACAGTTCTTACCTTCAACTGTTCCCTCCACTAACAAATTAACCAATCCAGTATGTCTCAAAATATGACCTACCAGCCTGTCTCTTCTTCCTGTAAGCTTCTTCCATAAACTTCTTTTCTCACACATCATTTCCAAAACTCGTTCATTTCTTACTTTGTCTGTCCACCTAATTTTCAGCATTCTTCTGTAGCACCACATTTCAAATGCTTCAAGTTTCTTTCTTTCCGGTATTCCTAAAGTCCATGTTTCGCTACCGTAAAGAGCTGTGCTCCACACACAGAGTTTTAAGAAGTTCTTTCTAATTCCTAGATCAATATTTGAAATTAAAAGGTTTCTCTTTTTCATGAAGGCTCTTTTTGCTAGTGCTATTCTGCTTTTAACATCATTCCTGCTTCGTCCGTCGGTTGTAATTTTACTTTCCAAGTAACAGAACTCACTCACTTCTCCTATTGCATCAGATCCTAATTTTATATTCAATCTGCTAGTATTGGTGTCATTTCTGCTATATTTCATCACTTTTATTTTACTTTGATTTATATTCAGTCCAAAATCTTCCTTCAGTATTTTGTTCATGCCATTCAATAACTTCTCAATATCCTCAGCCCTCTCTGCTAATAAGACAATGTCGTCAGCAAATCGTAGCATACTGATTTTATCTCCCTGAAAACTTATGCCACATGGAAATTATTCTTTGACTTTCTTCATTGCCTCTTCTACATACAAGTTGAATATTAACGGGGATAGACTACAACCTTGCCTCACACCCTTTATAACTGATGCATGTCTCTCGTGATTCTCTACTCTTATTACAGCCACTTGATTCTTATATAGTTTATAGAGTATTCTTCTATCTCGATACTTTAGACCTGACTTCTTTAAAATTTTGAACATCTTCTCCCACCTAACATTATCAAAAGCTTTTTCTAAATCAACAAATGCCATAAAAGTATCTTTGTTTTTCTTGATCCTTCCTTCAAGTATTAATCTTAAACAAAGAATTGCTTCCCTTGTACCGCGATTTTTCCTAAACCCAAACTGATCTTCACCTACTATCTCTTCTACTACCCTTTCCACCCTTCTGTATATTATTCTGGTCAGTAATTTTGAAGCATGTGATGTTAGACTAATGGTGCGATAATTCTCACATTTGTCGGCTTGTGCTTTCTTTGGAAGTGTGAAGATGATATTTTTATTAAAATCAGTCGGAATTTCTCCTGTTTCATAACTTTTTGATATCAGCTTGAATAATCTTTCGATTCCTTCCTCTCCTAGAGATTTAAGAAGTTCTGCAGGGATCTCATCAATTCCAACTGCCTTATTTGCTTTCAAGTCATTCAGAGCTTTATTAAATTCTGTCCTCAAAACAGGATCTCCTAAGTCATCAATGTCGATATCGCCTTCCTTTTCCAATACACTATTGTTCAAGTCGTCCCCATCATACAGTTTCTCAATGTATTCCTTCCATCGGTTAGCTCTATCTTCTGAGCTTAAAAGAGGTTTCCCATCGGCAGTTTTAATGTTCATACCTCTTTTCTTCATTTCTCCAAAATTCTGTTTGATCTTTGTATATGCAACATCTACTTTTCCAATGACCATTTCCTTTTATACTTCTTCACACTTTTCTTGTAGCCATTTTTCTTTTGCTATTTTGCATTTCCTATTTATTTGATTTCTAAATTGCCTGTACTGCTCTCTTCCTGCTTCATCCTGAGCATGTTTGTACCTTCTTCTCTGATCCATCAGCTGCAAAATTTCTTCTGTGATCCAAGGTTTTCGGGCAGCTTGTTCCCTGAAGCCTAATGTTTCTTTGCCAGCTTTCAGTATTTCGGTCTATAATGCATTCCATTCGTCCTCGGTTGAGCTCCTTTCACAGTTAATTCTTAGACCTAAGTCTGCCATTTCTGCAAATTTTTCTCTTGTGCTAGATTGTTCAGTTTATTCACTTCCAGTCTGTTCTGCTTATACTGCTTTCTTATTTGCTTGAATTTCAGCCTGCACTTCATTACTATCAAATTATGCTCCTGGGTACGCTTTACAGTCTAGAACTTGATTCCTGAATCTCTGTTTGACCATGATATAATCTAGGTGATATATTTTTTCTATTTCTTCGTCATCTTCCTGTGACGTTGGCATATATACTTGTACTAATGTGGTTGGGACGGGCTTAGTTTCTAACCTCATCAAAATAATCCTGTCACTAAATTGTTCATAATAACTCACCCATTTCCCTACTTTCTTGTTCATTACAAATCCTACACCAGTGACTCCATTGACAGCTTGTGTGCTAATTATCCTGTGTTCCCCAGACCAGAAATCCTGTGCGTCCTTCCATTTAATCTCACTAATCCCAACAACATCTAACTTAAGTTGTTCCATCTCCCTTTTTAAGTTTTCTAACCTACCTGCCCTATTCAGACTTCTAACATTCCACGCTCCGACTCGTAGAATGTTTCTATCCATTCTGATGACTCCTCCCTGAGCAGTCCCCACCCGGAGATCCGATTGGGGGACTATTTTACCTCCGGAATATTTTACCCAGAAAGAAGCCATCATGATATATGTAATTTGAGAGGATTACATGTCCTCGGGATACCCTTTGGGTCTTTAATGCAGTGGTTTCCCGTTGCCTTCTGCATCCCCATGCCGTTGATCATTTCTGATTCATCCGCCTTTAGGGGCCGTTTCCAACCCCAAGGGCAAGAGGGTGCCCTGACCCGCTCTTCCGCCCTCTTTTCAGAGGCTGTTGGCAAGCAGTGGGTGACTCCTTATACCGGGAATCTTTCAGTCGCCAGAGCCTCGTCCGTGCAAACAGGGTGCACCACGTGAAGGAGAGGTTGACATTTTGTTGGAAAAGACTAGTATAGTCTCTCCCAAACCCTTACACCCCACCGTTAATACAAACAATAAAACACATTTATATACACATTTGAATGTTGGCGTTAAGTATGCCCATTAAAATCAATTAATATTTATGTTCAAAGCAGTAATATTATAATTCTTTGTAATAACTCTTACATCCCATTATAATTTCTTAATGCGTAGGTTTGGATATTAATCCATTTGCACATAATCTCGCTGACGACGTCACCAGTTACAAAAATACTCCCCCCCCCTTTCCACCCTAGGCTCAAACCAGTTATCCTTGTTGCAGGAATGGACACCATTGTGACGTCGTATTTACCTGAGCCATCGGGGCGGCTTTATATATATATTTGAAGTAGGCACAGCAGCAGCGGTGAAGAAAGTGACGCTGGATAAAGCATATTCAGAGATATTTCTTATTTTCAGTGTAAAATGTTATTTTGTATTTCTAATTTTAAAGACCTGGAGATAAAAGGCATTCTTACTTTTGACTCTATCTTCAATAATTATTAGCGTGCGTGGTGGTGTAACGGATAGCGTTCTGACCTCGCATTCGGGTGGACGGCGGTACGAATCCCCGTCCGGGCATCCAGATTTGGGTTTTCCATGGTTTCCCAAATCATTCCAGGCAAATGTCGGGATGCTTCCTTAAAAAGGCCATGGCCGAAATCCTTCCTATTCCTTGCCCCCATCCTTTCCCGTCTTTAAAGACCTCGCTGTTGAGAGACGTAAAGCAGTTAAAAAAAATCAATAATTATTGTTTTAGTATTTCAGTTACAAAGTCTCCGGATTTTTGTACCCAATCTACGGAAATTTTGGCGGCCATCTGCGGATATTCAAAGTCAAGTGGCTGGCAGCACTGGGACAAGGGTTCTTTGTATCAAAACTAATTATCTCTACTCTGTGCCTTCCAATCCAGAATGGCACGAAGGAAGAAAGATTCATATGAGCTCCAGCGCGGGACCTTATTTCAATAATCTTATATCTCCTGTCATTGAGGACCAAATTGGTTGGTTGCCAATGTATACCAACAATTGTCGAGAGCGCATAAAATTTATCTGACAACCAACAAAATTTTTCTGTTCGGCACATCTCTTCTCTAACACTGTGAAACCTTGTCTGACTCCCATATACTTCTTGCTGCGACTCTCATTTGCGTCTATTGGATTGAGGGTTTGCCCTCTCGATCCAGTAAACCACTGCTTCCACTGGTTACGTGTTACCGCGAGGTACAAACTGTCCCTACACAACTACTACCTTGTGCTCCCAAGGCGAAAAACTACGTATTTGTCATTCCCAACTTACAGGCCGCTGGGCATGGACACAGATGAAATGCATTTTTTTTTTATAACTGCTTTACGTCTCTTAACAGCGAGGTCTTTAGAGACGGGAAAGGATGGGGGCAAGGAATGGGAAGGAATTCGGCCATGGCCTTTTTAAGGAAGCATACCGGCATTTGCCTGGAGTGATTTGGGAAACCATGGAAAACCCAAATCTGGATGCCCGGACGGGGATTCGAACCGCCCTCCCGAATGAGAGGCCAGAACGCTATCCGTGAAATTTTAGATGAATATAAACTAAATTTTCTTTGATTTTCTCTTATAATTCAGTCTTAAATATTGATACGTGTGTACCGCTTGGTATACGATTTTATAAAGTCTGTACTTTGTTCATTTTTAATTAATTATGTTATTTTGTTTTGCAAGAATATTTTCCCCCCTCCCAAAATTTACAAGTGATACTTACAATATATTACAATTCGTGGAATACAAACTTTTATAGGAGCTATCCTATGCCCTTCATCCTACCAGATATGCCAATTTTCTTCTTCAAACATGAAATTGTATGATCATAATAGAATGATAACAGACTATCTTCTGAAATTAGAACAATTATAAATGAGTGAAGTTTTTCTCGGCGTTTTATTTTTATGAGACTTGAAGTTAGGCTAGAGTGCTCTAGGGAAACTTAAGGTCTCACTATTACACCTGAAGATTGCTATGGAGGTATATGTCGCTAAAATATTGTATATAAATAATAATATTATTCGGTTGGTTTTCTGAAAAACATTTATCATTTTAAGCCTTTACTTGTTTTATCTAGGCAGGTTGCTGGAGTCACCCTAGAATCTCTTGTTAAGATTGTCCTGTGGTAGGGTTACAACCTCATGGCAGGTAGCTGGACCTGTCCTTCTTGTGTCGGAATTATCTCCCTTACCATGAGTTCCCCAGTTCTTAGGGCGCAGGATTTTGCCTTTAAACCTCTGCCGTCTACTAAACTCCTACTGGAATGTGCTGCCTAGATGATACACGGCTTCCTCCATTGGACGTATAAAGTGTGAACCGGACTTGCTGCCAGAGTAGATTACAGAGGCATTTTTTTATCCATCTTTGAAACCATGATTCTCTTTAGCAAAAGAGGGGTGAAAAGAGCTGGAAGACACAGAAACTGGTGTAAACACTATATGCGTCTGACTGTGTTAAAAAGCTTATAAAACAATAAACAAAACTACAGGTAATGTTACACACTGATGAGAAATGTAGACTTCCAGACACAATCGTATTATCTGGATATCTATGTGAACTTTAGAAACAGTAATGACCATTTAACTTAATTGTTACAACTGACCCGAGGATTAACGACGTAAGCAGATTACATTGTCTGTATTGGTGAAGTACTAGTTCGCTGTTATTCTTCACTTTAACATCGATCTTGGTGGCAGTCACCGCAGCAGTGACGGCTTGGAGGATGCTAGAGCTTTGAGACAGACAATTATGGCAGTTTCATTGTGTAGCCAATTTTTTTTACTAAATAACTTTCATTTCCATTTATCATCTCTGGATTCTGATAAGACCTTTCAGAATGTCTTATAGTTAATGAAGTCACAAATTGATGGAAAATATTATGATGACCCGACTGGTACATATTTCCAAGAAACATATACTATTAAACGAGTATGTTTTACTGATTAATATTGCCTATGGATGAAACGAATAGTGATTTAAATTAATTGACAGTATTTGAACCTCAATATTCTTTTTGTTTATTTACTTTTTTCACAGCGTTAAACGCGAAAAACCGGTGCGGGAGATACAGTTAGTGTATCGGAACTGTCTCCCAATGAATTGATAACTGTTCAGAGCAACACAATAATGCCACAGGCACTATCATAAATGTCCTTTAAAACATGCGTGATGGTAATTTAATACAAAGTTGAAATTTATCTTGCGTAACTGAATAAAATGTTTAGCAGTGAAGTACGTTGCAGTAGTTGTTTGTGTACCTAAATTAACATATTAAGCTATAAACATTATTTTTAGTTCCGTAAATCTTCTCTAAAACACGTGTTAAAGCAATTAAATACTGAGCATAAGTTTCTTTTGAATACCAAAATAAAATGTTTAGTAGCTAAGAACGAGTACTTTGTAGTAGTTTCTTTTGTGTGTCTAAAATTTCAAGTTACAAACAATATTTGTTATATCACAGGCTATTCGGATAAAGAAAGAAGTATTCACGTGGACAATTGGGATAGTAGCTTAACTACTACCTACATCCTTTTTCTATAAAGTACCGGAATTTCCACTAACAATCCATTAAAAACGTATAGAAAACAGACTCTGGGTGAAAGAGATATGATACTTATCTTCTGTTATGGCTGACAACACTTCTCTCAGTTCTTGTGGTTTATACACTGAAGAGCCAAAGAAACTGGTACACCTTCCTAATATCGTGTAGGGCCCCAGCTAGAACGCCGTTTCTTTGGCTCTCCGGTGTAGCTCAAAGCAAAAGCGGTATTTCACGAGGAGCAATTAACATTACTCACATATTAATCAGTGTTTAAGCCCGGTAATGTGTAATAACCTTAAATTATTTTATACTACCGTAATTGTTACTACACTACTTACAGTGGGAAATGTTTAAGATTATGATATTCTCTACATTATCTATTGTTATTACGAAAAGGAAAACTGGTCAGCTGAAATTGAGTTACACTTTGTACGATATTTTATTATTGAATCACTCCCATAGGATAAAGTTTGCAAGTAAATATTTGTGTCAACGATTTTCTTGCTATCCAATAATTTACAAGTAACACTTCTTGTCTTCAGGTTGTCAATGCGTCAACCAATGAGCGACAGTTGAGTATTCACGCCAATCAAAAGCGCTGAAACACCGGCTTCGGGTTTGGAAGTCTTGCGCACATTTGCGATGAACCCTCGCTCGTCGGCTGTGTAGGTGACGACATAGGTTTCTCCGTCGTCGGGTGCAGTCCAAGTGTAGCTTCCCACCAGGACGACGGCTCCCTCGGGAGTTAGGTTCCCGGTCTCTTCACGACTCGAACCATCGCTCGAGACATATCTGAGGAAATATCAAGATTGGTCGTAGCAATTGTTGAAACTATCGCTCTCTGCCTCTACAAATGTCAATCCTTCAAAATAATAAAAAGCTTGCACCGGCCTTACAAAGCATTGGTCAATTTTTCTACAGCAGTATAAATATTACGTAATTTCCGGAAATTTTTTCGATCTAATCATTTTACTTTAGAAATCACATAATTGAATCTATGATTTATCACAGTGAATTTTTTTTCACCATTTTCATTTACTTTTATTGGAATCTCAAACTGCTGCCTCAAATTAGAGTTTGTTGTAAGAAGCATAGCTATAACGATCCTGAGATTAATACCGTCATGTTCAAACATTCACTTCTTTACCTTCCTCCCTTCCCTTCTAACAACTCTTGCTAATTTCTAACTACCGATCTTCTTTTATGAAGATTGACTGCATTCATTTTTTTAAAATAAAAATCTCTTATTAACTGCAGGGTGAAAGGTTTGAACAATTGAAATGAAATAAAAAATTGGATGGATGAACCACACAAAATTCAAGCCATATTATTTTCTGTTTAAGCAAATTTTATACAATAATCAGCGCTATAAACTGGAACACATATGCAATTCAACAAGTTCATAGAAATCTTCCATCAACAGTTGTACAATTAAACAATTTATCTTGGCACAAGTTCTTTCATTCAAATAATCACACGTAGCAAGGGTGAGCATTTATACACAGGCATAGAGGGGAGAATTAATGCACTTACGTCTTTTGAGGCTCCAGATACTGGCTAAAGATAAAAATCTGAGAGCACAATTTTGTTCTGAGGAGTTTTAATACCCTTCAGGTAACTGTAGCTGGAATTGTCTTGTGTCTTTCCGAGAGGGGCACTGCAAATATTGACTTCATGAACTCCCATTGCTGTTCTGAACCTCTCTGCTTTATGAGGAGCACATAAGCTTTCTCTGGTAGTACTCGTCTCAATACGTGACTTTTTCTCCTGTGAAGTTGGTATAGGAACCAGGTGGTTCGCGCTAAGACAACTGGCGGGTGGGGGGGTTGAATGAATTTTAAGCGTTTCTTCCTAGCCCACAATGACTGACCTACAGCAGCACGATTATCTCAGTAATAAAATATTCTTAATGCGTCACGCCAGCTACAGAAAACTTAAGATTCTTAATTAATTTCTGATTGCCTATTTAATACAATACCTTACAGTTCTTAATCATAATTATTACGACTATTTATCTCGCTACCCCAAAACTTTTATACCAAGGATACAGGTGGCATCAGAAATCTTTCCTTTTCATCTTAAACGTCTTATAGTAATTTTAAAACTATTGCTGAAACGCAAATAGCAACTAAGCCAAAAAATACAAAAGTAAAAACGAGAAAAGCTTATGAAATTAGTTTAGTAAAATCATAAAATCTTTACGTCACGCATTTTTATAATTTTGAGGAAGCCACAACCAGGTTCTTTATCTACTATATATTGCTGAGCTTTACTTAGGTAATTAAACGGTAGTCACTACTCATAACTACTTAAATTTTTCAAGAAGAGAAGAAAATTAGTATAAAAAAGTTAAGCGCTTTCGGATATAGAAGTGTCACATGAGAAAATGTACAAAGTTAATAAATATCTAAAAAAAATAGAAAATAGAAACATAGTGTTGACTGTTTGTCATTAATGATTTCGGTTAAGACTGTTTGAACTAAAGAAATCGATACACTTTCGATTCTTTCACTACAGCAGGCAACAAACAATACAATCTGGATTTCGATAAATCTTCATGTAAATAGATAGCAACCGTCATGCAAATTTAATTTTTAAGTTTATTTTTACCACTATTTTAATTTTTTATAAGAGGACCGCTGCTGAGGGGGGGGGGGGAGGAAGAAGTGATGGAAAACTAACAAAGTTTGTTTTAAGACTTTTTAATGATCACCTGGATTGATTCATTGAACTAATGGGAAATATTAATTCTACCAAGGACAAAAGGGTATTCTAAATGAAATAACAATATGATGTGTTGTAAGATCGGAAATTTTCACGGCGTTGTATATTAATTAAAAAAAATTCGGGCTTCCAGCCGTGTTAAGGTGTTACATTTATGGGACGTTTCGAAGGCGTCCTTCTCTGCCTTCATTCTCAACCAATCATTGACATTTGGTTGAGAATGAAGGCAGAGAAGGACGCCTTCGGAACGTCCCACAAATGTAACATCTTAACACGGCTGGAAGCCCGAGAGAAATTTATTAATATCATGTGTTGTATGCTAACGTTGGCACACATAACTAATGCGTATTGGAAACCAAAACCCTCAAATGTTTTAACATGATTATTAAAATTAAAGTGACCGATACTATTTATTATGATAGAGGTTGCTAAAATCTAAAATAATTTCTTTTGTTCATGATGGCGTACTAATTGTCATAAATATAGCTAATAAATATTTAATTTCTGAATAACCTTTAATTATTATTAGAATTAGTATTCGAAGCAATCGATTTCATGATTACTAAAATTTTTAATTATTTGAACCAAAGCAGGGAAGAGGTTATTGCAAGGTAAATTTTATACATGGGGATGGTATTTCGGTCACTGTAGAGTTCTTTCCTGCTGATTTCTTGTGTGTCACTATTTGATTGTCCTGCTATTCAGCCAATGAGTGAGAGTTGCGTGTTTACGCCGATCAGAGGTACAATTTCAAGTTTAGGAGGTGGTTTGATGTTGTCGGGTGAAGGAGACTTGCGCACGTCTGCGATGAACCCTCGCTCGTCGGCTGTGTATGTAACGACATATGTAGCACCGTCGTCGGGTGCAGTCCACGTGCAGCTTCCCACCAAGTTGACGTCGCCCTCCGGAGTTAAGTTGCCCGTTTCTTCACGCCGTGTACCATCACTCGAGACATAGCTGAAGAAGTATAGGTCTTATGACAAATATAGGTCTTTGAAACGGAATGATTAGCGTACAAACTATCACCATTCAGATAATAGAGACTTTACAAATACCACAGTTCCTAAAAATCTCAAAATATTGTGTCTGTGACGGTGACGTTTACAGGCACCCGCATACATTAAACACTACATAAGTTCATATTATTTCTCTAAATGTGTATAAGAACTGGAAATCCTCCTCTAGCAACTATATACATTACTGGACGGCCAACTCACCTAAGAGTAAAATGCTTGTGTTTCCTTTCTTCGATGGTAATCGGACTATATGCAGGGTTGGTGTCTCGGATTGGAAGGCGGGAATAATAACATTTGCACAAATGTGATGATTTTTAATATGAAATGAATTGCTTTGCGATTTTAATCAACAATTTAAATTTTTCTAAACACGTGCAGAGAACCGGAACCCTCCCATTTCCTCTATAGTGTATTGAACCATAATATACACATTTTTTGTTGTTACTTGTTAACTGACGAAATGTTTTCTTAATTCCGAAGCAAAAGCGAATAAATTTAAAAAAATTAAAGATGCTCTGTTAGAAGCTGAATGGTACTTCATTTTGTAATTTGTACTGGCATTTTATCCAAACGAATCTTAGCTATCCTCACACGTTTTTTCTATTTGTGGCAGTGTTTAAGACTTCTAGATACGTATACATATATACTGTATACGCCACTTTAGAGGCATGATACACGAGAGAAAATATATGAATTTTCAGATTCACTGTAAGTATTAAAATACAGCCACATAATGACCACATTGCTGGGTGAATTGTAACGTTGTGGCCTTGTAATCCGGAAGACGCGTGTTCGAATACTCGTCCAGCCTTCCAGATTCATATTTTCCATGATTTCCCGAAAACACTATCGGTGAATGCTGGGATGGTTCGGGGCGATAATGACCTCGATGTAGACGCGCCCTAAAACCACAACAATAACAACAACAACAACAACTGGTATGGTTCCTTCAATTAAACTCGACGTTTACAAGGCTTAAAACGTCAAGAAATTAATTTAATGAGTGAATTAGATTTATGGATAATTTGTTTGTATATTCTTAGAAGGCTGTTTTGTTTGAAACCCCAGGAGCATCTCTGTGCGTGAACTAAGCAATCTAAAAGAGCTTTCCTCTTTTTCTATACTAAATATTAAATCAAATACCAACGTTTGAATAATGACTTTTATTTATGTTAGTAAATATAGAAATGGAATTGCCTACCTTCTCTATATTGTTTTCTTTTTTACTTTGACATTTAAAACTGGTTGGTGTTTAACAGGAGCTTGAAAGGGGTTTATTTGTGTCTTGCCATTCATTACGTTCATTAAGAGATTCTGTCTTAGAGCTTCAATGTTACGAAGTAAATAATAGTTTTTTTCTTTCTATTTAAAAAATGTAATTTTTTATTTTTGCTGCTAAGAAAATATTATATCAATTATTATAACTATTTTTGCTAAGTTCTCAATATTTTTTGCCAAATATTGACGTAGGGTGTCTTGAACCATATTGCCAACATCTGGTAGCACGAAGAATTTGTAGTTTGATGTAGTTGAGGTGAAGTATTTTGCAGAATTTTGCAGTATTACAACAAGATGCTCATCAGTCTTTGAGGCAAGGTATGGGACAGTTCCATAAATGCCCCCCCCCCCTCCCCTAGAAGAATCTCGTATGCTGCATAAAGTCCTTCAGTTTTCAGAAGAGCAGAATCAAGAAAACATTTTGTCTGCTTCGATCAGCGTACATCTTTATCGTATTTTTGGACATTTGATTACGGTAACAACACTTTGTTAGAATATGCAGCCATTGACGAACAAATTATTAGTTCTAAATGCACTTGTAGATTTCTGGGCATACTAGGCTATCAGTTCACAAACTGTAGGTGTATACTCACACAACATGATAATACACCACCTTACTTTCACAGCGATCACTTATTACAACATAGACAGGTTTAGTATCTGCTCGTGACAGCAACAACTAAATTTTTTTTAGTATGCATCAGTTTTGCTTTTGTTTTATAACAGCATGTCAGTACAAAACTCGGACATGATTTCTGGTGCAGTCGGTTTGTATTGTCATCTGTGACTTAATACATGGCACGAAAATTTTATCCCACAACTCTAAATACAATTTTTTAAGACAAAAACGTTGTCATCAATGTTATGAAATATGACACTAAGTGACACAATTGATAAAAGAATAAAAATTGTAGTAATTAGCTGCCTCTGTAGGAGAACCATTCAACAATTAAAGGAAGTTAAACACTTTGATGTTAAGAATAAACATAATATTCACAAAAAATTACAACTGATTGTCAATTATACAGTAAGGTATAATATAGACTGGGTCTTTCGTATAAACCGTACTATGATTGGAAATAAAATGTGATCTAAGAAACACTAGCATCTAAAGCAAGACAAAGAGTTTTTGCTTAAGAACCATTTATCTGTAAAATAATTTTCTTCTTGGAATTTGATAACTAAAGGAGACTGAGAAGATACTATATGTAATTGGGGTATTTAAAGGGAAGACATTTAAGTCATTCACAATTACTAAAATAGTGTATGATTTTCTTTTTGTTGAAACTCTTTAGAAATCCAGCAATTAATGGAAGTATCTGGAAATGCCATTGATATATAGTATCTAGGATACGATGTTATGTATTCGCTGTTAACATTCGAAACTGCATATACTTATACTGTGTTAAGTAACAAACGGGTAACCAGTAATTGACGATATTAATGGTATGTTAGTAATCATATGTATTGTTCCACATCTCCGTGACTCTTCTCACATGCGATCAAAGCGAACATATCTAACATGAATTAATCTGTAAGAAATGTTACAGTCTACAATCATATGACTGCAATCCGATGTGTTTACAGTGTAGCATTAACATGCACATATCACA
Source organism: Vandiemenella viatica (assembly GCA_031002005.1). Classification (NCBI taxonomy): domain Eukaryota; kingdom Metazoa; phylum Arthropoda; class Insecta; order Orthoptera; family Morabidae; genus Vandiemenella; species Vandiemenella viatica. The sequence continues at coordinate 153,578,590 of CM061914.1, read as the reverse complement.
GAAAATAACATAATATGTGTTAGTAAATACTATTGATAAATTTACTCATATATTTTTTTTAAATTTATTTGAAGAAAAGCAGTACTGTGCATGCTGAAGTGGTACTCATATCAAAGGAGAAATTTAATTTTTGCCAGTAAGCAAAACAACTGATTATAAGGTATTATTGACGTTTCCCATGGTCTCAGCTTTTACATTATTTTCTACCTGAAGCTAATTTACATATGGAATTCGTTAATATTAATAATGCTGTAATGGTTAGCAGATATTATATTGCTTCTTATTATTATTACTTAAAAGATACATAGCATATGTTACGTTCTATAAAGAGCCTCGAATAGGAGTACCTATAACGTCTGAAATTAGCGGTTGTGTGGTTTCGAATGCGATGTATAGTGTTGATTCCCATACCACACCCCTTGGGATTTATGTGCGTTAAAATTGTAGTTTTTTCCTTATGGTAGTAAGAGGGAGAAACCGGAAATTTAGTGCCTCGCAGGAACGATTAATATTGTAATATACACAATTTTAATTTATTATGTTTTAAATCAAAAGCTTCTATTCCAATTCTGTATGCTCCTACTCAATGTCCATATGAATTACGTTCACCCCATCTACTTTGTCTGCTAACAGCAGGTGGAAGCAATTAATTCGAGGAGCTGTTACCCGTTTTAGTTCCACAGATTTTGTTTCTTTTCCGAATCCGGCACATAATTCACCTTCCAGGCCTATTAAGTATCAACATCTGTGTTTATTTTTATTTTTTTTATTTTTTTTTTTTTTAAGTGTGGCCTTCGGTTTATGCAACTATTTAACCATTTAACCAATTCCGTTTTTTTTGTTTTTTTTTTTGTACCAACTGCTATATCAGGCTTCTTATTTATGATATGGACACTACAGTGAGGACAACACAAGAAGAACACAACATTTAATTAAAAACCACCCATGCCCGAGGCTGGACTCAAACCAGTGGCCCTTGTAATGCGAGGCCAGTGTGCTAGACCCTACACTGCCAGGGCTGGCCAAACACTTGTGATTACTCTGATTGTCTGTATTGATGTTCCGTACCTCCACTTCCACGGGTCGATGCCGTTGAAGTTGTTCTCTTGTTCCACGATGACCGCGTCCTTGGAACTCGTCTTAGGACCCTGAGGTGCTGACAGGACCTCAACAGCCGTCGCGGTCAACAATATCAACAACACCTGCCGGATACAAGAAAAATTCAACATTAAACGGAGATATGAGGAATAGAATAATAATAATTATTCCGTCCGGTCGTAATGACCTGGTGACAGGGTTTCTATTGGCTGCGCATTCCGCCCCTGTCATAGCCGCCTTAACCTAACAGGGGACCTACAGTTTAACATGGAATCCGAACCACCGAAGCGTTTTGGCGTACTTCACATTATACAACATGCTGGGTCAGAGGGGATGGTCGGGTTAAGTATCTATGAAAATTCCCGCAGAGACAGGGTTTCAAACCGGGGACCTTTAGATCTCCAGTCAGACTTCTTAACCATTGAACTACCAGACCACTCTATATGAGGAATAATCCACAAAATCTGAAGGGACAGATTTTGGAACGACGGTTTTTTTTTTTTTTGTAACTGCTTTACGTCTCTTTTTAACATCTAGGTCTTTAGAGACGGGAAAGGATGGGGGGCAAGGATGGGGGCAAGGAATGGGAAGGAATTCGGCCATGGCCTTTTGAAGGAAGCATCCCGGCATTTGCCTGGAGTGATTTGGGGAAACCATGGAAAACCCAAATCTGGATGCCCGGACGGGGATTCGAACCGCCGTCCTTCCGAATGCGAGGCGAGAACGCTAACCGTTACACCGCCCCGCTCGGTTGGAACGACGGATCACCGTTTCAAGTAGGATGTCGAAGGTTCGATTTTAAGAATGAGCTGTTGTCTTCTCACAACAGTACCTATTTGTCTCACTTTCAGATTCAGTACTCCTGTTAATAAGAGGTGTATTTTAAATTAATTTCCGCTATCGATTGTTGCCATTGCTATGATACAATTTCGTTGCACACATGCGCGTTCAGTTCTCCAGTTGCTAAGCAACTTGTACACGCAGTGTAAGATTGATAGTAGGGTCTACTTGTGTGTGGTTCGTTGTGAGCGATTGGCATGTTCAAGGTAATTGGCCGAATCCACCGACTGAGAAATACGATTTCACAGAAAATTTAACCAAAAATAGATAAGGCTTCACAATCGGAATGCTGACAATCGAAACGACCAAAAAACCGAAATCTCGGTGGTCTGTTGAGGATTAAAATAAGCCTGTGTGTGATCGGTCACTGAGCAAACAAGTTAGTAAAACAAATAACTTTTTTCACAGATAAATCTTGAATAATCACTGCAAGAAGAGTAACGTGGAAAGCTGGTTCTGTATCAACTGAGACAATTGGATTTGTAGTAAAAAAGTAGACATATTTTACGACTGGAGAATTGCTTCTCTTATTCGACCCGTTCGGTACTTAGTGACAATTGTCATTAAATGTCGGATGAAAGAACGGTAAAAATGGTAAGTAATCAACGCCTAGTGGTACCAATGTGATTTCAAGTTTCTTCTTTATGTAACAGTTTAAAAAAGTTGTGTTTCTGACGTCGTAGGACCCATTCTCAATGAGAATACGCTGTTAATTTATTATAGTCCACGCCATCAAATTAGACCGGCCAAGGGCAATCTCCGCTGCTTTTAATGCCCGCGCCATCCTTTCGTAACTAGGATGAGTCGGCGAGATTTCCACATCCATGCGTATCGTCGTACACGGTTGCTTTATTTAATTAATTTAAGGCCTATTTTGGTATTGTTAACGGTGGCATGTTCAGAAAGATAATTATGCAATTAGTGCATTAACAGAAACCAGTAATAGTCCCCAATTTACAGGTGACTTGGGTATTGGAAACTAAATTAAAATCGTCGTAGCAAATATTTTCATTTTTAAAGGAATATTACCAATAACTAATAGGCCAAAAATATTAATTCTTTTAATTACATACATTGACATGGATCTTTTTCTGAGCAGTTGCTTCAAAATTTAATCGGTCCCTTAAGTTTCATGCATTATCTTCGTCTTGTCATTGCTTCTCACGTTTTCACTTGTGCAATTTGTCTTATATGATCCACTGTGCACAATGACAACAATAATTTTTACAGGAAGTGGAAATAGCGTTTCCTTGGAGGACAGGAAACATTTTTGTCAGTGGTAAACGAACCTAGTGGCCAGATGGCGTTGGGGGCGGGCGTTCATTAACTGTGAAAAAATCAAGAAGGGTTGTCTGAAGATGCTCTGCGTGCTGCCAGAATTTAAAATATTCTCCCTGGATGTTTCCACGCGAACAAACAGAACGGAAGTTACTAAGCGATAACAGCTTACATTACACAGCCGAAACAACCATCCTTTTGTTTTGCTTGGAGTGAAAAAAGTAATTTGATTCTTAAATTTCAAAGAAATTACTTTCTACTTTTTTTTTTAAAAAAAGTCTTTTGAATTAAAAAGCACATCACCTTGTTGCGCAAGTTAAGCATTATTTTTTGTAATTTTTCCGCAGTCATAACTAAAAGTTGAATTTTTGGCTGATTTGCAACACTGCTCGAAAGACTTTTGACTGACATTAATAGGACTAATTCCGCCAATATCTCAAAACAAAAATGAGAATAACGTCGCTTATGGAGCAGCGCTGAGTTCCCTTATTTCCCAGGCAATACAGGATGAAGCAGTGATAAGGTCGACTCACCTTGCGCCTCATGATGCGTTTCTAACTGGTTTTGGAGTCTGCTGCCGCTGGCTCCAGCTCTGCGCCTATATACCACGTCCCCCCGCCTAGTGCTACCACAGCCCTCATTACAGCTCTACGGGAACGGGGGCATCAGTTTAGACAAGTGGCAGAAAGGAACCGTCTCGGCGTTAGCATTGTTGGAAAGCTAAGTGGCATTTTCACGGTCAGTTCGTGACCAATGAGCCTAAAAGCTCTGGAAGTGCTCTTCACATTTTAGGACGTTAATAAACTTTCTTCATCTTTGTCTTCAATAATTTTATTTCGAGAATAGAACAACCACTAATGCAGTGAATTCTTCACGGGAGTCCAGCGGGATAGAGTGATAGAATGACGACGTATCAACAACCTGTCTGATGAAGACAACCGAGAAGGTTGTTGAAACGTCGTCATTCTATGACTCTATCCGTGAAGAATTCACTGCATCAATACGCCTGGAAATTCTCCATTCACATATTTATTAACCATTAATGCAGTTCAATGCTTACGTCATATAAAGCCACTCAAACAAAGAACATCCGTGAATCATTTCACATCATTTTATTCCAAAATGTTATAATTTATGTTAAAGTACTTGAAAGTGAAAACTTCTACTTCTTCCCTTACATTTATCTCCACAACATTTTAACATAATAAATGTTAATTACTAAACGATTTCATAAACTTTAATCTAAGTATACCAAATCACCAATTACTCTAAAACTATGCTGTCACTTTTATATATATATATATATTTTATGAAAGACGATAAAGCAGAATTTTTCCAATTTAAAATTCATCCCCTTTCATCCAGTACTTTTTAATTATAAATTTAAAACGAACCAGAAATGTAGTTAAGCTTTATTTATGTATACCGATTTTCGGAAAACAGTATTCTCACTGAAATTTCATTTCATCTTCACAAAACAAAATACGCGGATAATCATCAAACTTCGTCCAGGGATACTAAAGCACATTGCAAAACAATTCCAGCTATTAAACTTCAGCGAACATTCCAGCTTAAAAGCTCAAGAAGAATTATCGAAACTGTTAAGAAATATTGTTGACGACTAACTCTACTCGCTCTTGCCATGAGCTTAAATAAGCTCCATAGAAACATCAAGAACACAACAAAGAGGCTGATAGACATTTCTAGAGCGCTAACAATACCACTGACAATCAAGATCGCATGAAAACAATTACGACTAGTACAGTATGACTCACAATCATTAGGAAACATTTTAAAATGGAAACTAAAGCATTTAAACATAAAATTGGCAACATAAAACGCTTGAAATAACTGAAAATCGTCCTCAAAACACCGTGGCTTATACTAACATTTATATTTACAAACTTTCGATTAATATTTCGAACGTCATAGTACTTCTTATCATGTCACACATCGTTTACAGTTTCTTTCCATAATAGTAATATCCATTCACATAAAAAGTGTACAAATTAATAGATAATCAACGTTTATCTCGCTTTGTTTTATTTTTAAGGTTAAAATTCACTAAAGGCAGGATCTTTACTGTGTCTCTGAAATATTATGCTACGTTCCACTTTAATTGTCTAACTGTTGTTAAAACAAAACGCATTAATTACACCAGGCTAGCAGTTAAAGAAAAGAAAGGCGGAGTTAGGAATAAAGATATAACCGAGCGAGTCTCAGGCATTCAGTGTGCGTTTGTGAACAGTTTCAATGTTCAATAATATGGCGCGTGTTGCCATCGTTTGAGATGTCAGCCCGTGACTCGGATGCCAGCGCAGACGAGTTGTCCTTCAACTACTGTCTGGTTCCTTTGTGCCTCACAAGAAAGCGAAAGTGGTTGAACACGTCCTAACTCCCGTCATCGTAACAGGTATGACGCGGACGTCTTGGGTCAACCATTAGCCGATCCTAGTGATTGTTGGTTGCACCTTGCTCGGTACATGGTGAAAGCAGCACATCAGCTCGCTACCGAGTTCCTTAATAACGTTTGTCCGTCCTTCCCCTATCGAATTCCACTAGCTGTCCTGGGAAAGTTCCATGCCATCTCTCCTGTATTCTTTTTCACCAACTGCAGCTAGCTGGAAACCTCAGGACAACTTTGATAAGTCTTAGTGATGGCAGAGAGCGTGGTCTCGCGTACTATGAGAATATTTCCTGGAAAATCCCTTCCTGCTGTTTCGCATTAATCAATTTGTCACAAGGAAATATATTACTGTAGTGATTGTTTGGAACCTCCCATGTGTCACACCTAAGATTATCCTTTAATTCTAGGTATGTTTTGACGAAATACTGTGACAGACTGCAGTATCTTATTTATATCACTTTATACTGCGGATGGCGGTTTGACTATTCACACAAACTTATTCTTACAATCCAATTACCTTGCCAGATATAAGTCAAAATAAGAATAAGAAATATTTGATTATGTGTATCAGTTGAATGGCCTTCCCTAGTCTATACAAAAACCACTCTCTGTCTTCCCTGGAGCTTTATTTATTGTCACCTCGTCTATTTTTTTAATGCGTATGACAATATTGGCCAGGAAATCAACTTAGGATTTGTCATGCATGCGCACTCATGTCTCGGCTGCACTAGAATAACCCGGTAATCCTACCAGGTGCGAGGGATATAGAATTTAACGTCGAATCCGAGCTACAGAATTGATCTGGCGTACTTTACCCAGCAACTGTGCCAGAGGATAAAGTTGATTAAAAGGTCTTTCAAAATCTTCACGGATATGTGAATTTGAACCGGCTACCTTTCAACCTCTAGTCACGCCCCTTGCCCTCTGAATCAGCTGGTCACTCTCTTTTTTTTTATTATAATAATAAAATTCTCGTATAAGTTTATAAGATTTCTTTTGGGGGAGAAAAAAAGCAAATGATTGTTGCCTGGCTTGCAATATACCGCCAGGATATTTCCTCAGTGCCCCCCGAGATTTTTCATATTCACTTGAGATTAATTCTATTACCACAATTGTTTCACCTACCACGAAATCTATTAAAACTTCCATTTACTGCGTTGATAAGAACAGCAAAACGCCAATAAGAACCGAACAAATAAGCCAATTTAGTTACTTCACATTTCTGAATCAATGAGAGCACAGTAAATGGAAGATTAATAGGTAATGTTAACGCTTACATAAAAAATCAATATATCTTGATATAAGTTAACATGTATTCAAAATTAACTGACATCCTGAACATGACTAAAAAGAAATGGGGGAAAAATATAACTTGAGGTGTTGGGCCTCACTCAGTTACCTCACAGTTATCAATTATGGTTTCCGACCAACTGAGACATTCTTGTTGTGTATCTTTCCCAATAATGGATTGCCGCGGACAGAGTAAATGTAACGCAATCAGAATGGCGTTATGTAAAAGTTTATCAGTTTTGGTTTGAAACACTGTTGGTGATTAAAATGGTGACCCCACAATAAAAAAAAAAATCAGTCTCACTAACGTAGTTAGCATTACGAAATTTATCTCTTCATACGGCGACCAGAAGCCTCCGTTCATCTGTCACAGTATCCAGTATAAGTGCCAGCTGCAAGTGTACTCCAAGAGCAAAGTGCCCCATGCCACATATCAGTACGAAGTGGAGTTTGCCCCAAAGACTTGGATCAGCTCCGCAAAAACTCTCTCTCCTTTTCTCGCCGTTTGCGTCACCGCCATTGGTGGAAATAGAATAAAGGCCACAATCGTGGAGACTAGCTTATATACTTAACATTTATTTCTTGTCTCCGGTCGCATCATCATCGACTATTTCTTTTCACAGATACTCGTAAGTTCACATTAATATCACATATTTATAATTCTTAATACAAAAATTAATTACATTATCTTAACATTTATATAAACTATTGTAATATCGTGTTACAATATGTAGGCCTGACTTTTACACGTCGTTCTTGTTTCTTCTAATACTGCCCCTTTCGCTGACCTCCGTCACGCTGCATGCTAAATACACATCTCGAACAAACTCGAACCTTGTCACACACTCTAGCAGTTTCGCCAAGCGGATGGAAGCTTTGCCGTATGTCTGCACTAGGGATGTAACGGATTTCAGAATCCATATCCGCAAGTACGGAACTTTCGCGTGAAATCCCACATCCGCTTTCGCATCCTCAATATTTATTGCGGATCTATCGCGGATGTTTTATTTACATTGCAATATATAATATTCTTTTATCTTTATACGAGATTCTGCCCATTGTCTCTTAGCTAACAACAATGTTTTTGTTTTTTTCTGATGATCTTGTAATAAAAATAACAAAGAACTAAATGATTTAATTACCTAAGGGATGAATTTACAAGTTTAAACTTACATGTAAAGTAAAGCGCCTTCTTCACGACCCAACTTACAGGACATCCGTGTAGAACTACAATAGGATGCGCTCACACATTCACGCTATTAAAGGGAGTTAAACAAAATGTTCCAAACAATCTTTTCCACTCGGTGGAAAGGCAGGTGGCGGGCATGGGCATGTGTGGTGACGTACCATAGTGTTTGCCGTTTGAATTAGTCGAGCCGCGAAAATCGCAAAGTTCACATGACAAAGATTGTTTTTTAGACGCGTGCGTCGATATGTAAATAATTTAATACACTTGTGAAATCATCCATTGTTTTTGGTTGTTGAAAGATGAGGCAAAAAATAAATCAGTATTATATCGAAACAGACATTACTTCTGGAAAATGTAGAATTTGGCATACACGGATATCAAGCATTGAACATACCCATCCTCAAAGGTGACTTCCGTTATAACCCTAATCGCCAGCCACCAAACAACTAGTTGCTGAGTGACGAATTTCAATATAATAGAACTACAGTATGTGTGTGCCCATTAATGTTAGATTTTTTATGTAGACAACGACTATTGTACTGTATTGAATTTTAAAAAAAATACTGTATTAAATTAAAAGTTTTTATGTTATTAGACCCTTTTAATTTAGGATCACGCTTCCTGTTAACTTGAACGAAAATTATGTTGTTTTTTTGTGTTTAGTAACCGATTATGATAAAAAAGTGTAAGAACAATCTCTTGCGCTAATGAACTGATTCTACGAAATTCCGTAATACGTTGTATCTACTTGTTTTTTCGGAATAAACTTAACATTTACTCATTAGTTTAAAGACTTAACTAACTGAAACCTATGATTTTAATACTTACGCTAAGAATAATAATGTTTCAAATACTTTTTTGGATTTAATAGTTTTATAATTCGACACAGAAAGTAGTGAGCAGGACGGAGAACAATGTGACATGGTTCCTACCATTGATGGGACAAGACAAGGGTTTGTTTTACATACAGAATATCACGATTTTTTTTAATAAACGATTTATTTAATGGCAATGCTACCTAAATCCTATAGATATCCAGTAATTCAACATCAACTTTCTGCACGAATGAAATTAATAATTATACAAATAACAATAGTGTAGAACAATTTATTACTTAAACTTTCGTATTACAGTGTTACCAGAGCGACTACTATTTTTTATTGTCTTAGCCTGCAGTAATTTTGCGACGCGAAAATCGTATGTTACAGAAAAATTTCTGCTAATGTTAAAAGCAGGCAAGGTTTTGTTCTCCCCCAAGTTTAAGGACATAATTTTTAATCTATTATGTAAACGCCACGTTTTAGTCATATTATTTGTGTAATAGAAACACATGGGGCCATTATTCAGGGTAAAAACGTGATTTAGAGTCCCTGTTAGGACATTCAAATTTCGGTTTATTATGGTTTCCCAAAATCAGTCCAAACGAATCCTTCAATGACCATGGCTGATTTCCTTCCTGTTGCTTGCCCCTAGTCCTTTCATGCCTCAGGTAATCAAGATTTAAACGAAGAAAAATAGAAAAGTTCTATAATAGAATTAGGCTTTGTTATTTTCTGCTTTCCCATTATGGTTTAGCAAACGCCTTTTCGAATGTAGTAACTGAGATGTTGTGTACTGGAGAACGTAGATCACCAATCTTAAATTACTAATATTTATCACTGTACGATCCATAAAATGATCATCTTTCAGGATAAACGTAACACGTACTTCAAGCAAATTTCTTAGCTGAATAGACAGTTTGATTTTCACTGTGTCACAGATTTGGATTAATTATTCAGCCATATTAGACTGTACAGTACTTGTTGTCAGAGAAGAAACCCTACACAACATGGCATTACTTTTCATAGGTCATTAGCGATAGACTTTACTATATACTGTACTCGCTAGTATGGCTACACGCATCTATTATGAACTCTGAAGTCTATTCTGTTTGATAAAACTACTATTAACCCATTGAAGGAAATATTTTAAAATAATGTAATATAAGTATTGTGTTCCATTTTTTAAAGTGATACGGTCAATATATGTTTTCCTTTTTATCATTCATGTTTGCTCTGTTATATATCATTGTTCCTTGGTTCGTGTGAAAGATCATTCCGATAAAATCCATGTCCACCGCTGTTTTATTAAGTACTTAGATACACTTAAGGTAAGAGGAAATTCAGGATGTACCCTAGGAGAAGAGAACTTTTTCTATTTGCAGGTAAAGGACATTCATTGATTACGTTCAAATCCTTAATATATCAGAAACTCTGCAACAGATGGAAAATAAAAGCTTAGTAATTTGCATGGAAAATATTGCTTTGTGGAGATTAAATTGTAAGGGTTAGAACCAATGGATTATTACTACTGTCAGAGTGAATCCCAACTATCATTGAAGAAGATATATTCCTGTTACAATGACAGTCCATATGGAGAGATAAAATTAATGTGGGTATCTGATACATTTTTATCTTGGATACTGTTATGTGGATACTGTACGCAAATCAAAAGTGTGAGAGTATGCCAGCAGTAATCCACGGTTACTAAGTATGGTGTGGTTTAGTGAAACCGAAAATTTTTATGTATCTCTGGATCTTTAGTGACAGGTAAAAATGGTTGTAAAGCTAAATGTGTGCAGGTTGCTCTTTCATTAACCTGACAAATACGCCGCTCTGGTCCTACTTGTCGGGGTGTAATTTCTTTGTGATTACAAAGGTACATTTTCTTTTAACTCGCTATAAATAACCAATAACGTCTCACTCTAATAAATTTGCTATAAAACAACTTTAAATTTTAATCAGTGTATCTATACCGTATTATATGAGTGTTCCTCATCGTCGTAAGACGACAAGGGTCAATTACATATCGCGATATGCGAGTGTATTCTAGCGCGCTCAGAGTTAGGGAAACTATTTTTTTTAAGACTAAATGTTAGCAGAGATACGTTGCAATACAGTCTGGACAGGGCTGACAACTCACATTCCGTTGTAGATCAAAAGGAATTATTGTTAACTTTATTTCATAGGCGCGATGTTTCTGACCTCTTTACATGGTGCGGATAAAAGTAATTCCTATTGTAACTAGATTTATGAAGCCTTTGCCAGAATTATGGATGATATCCCGCTGCCCAACATAAAGTTCGAAGATATTGATTTGCGTTGTTTTCATGGGCCCATCTTACAAACTTCAGCCGCAAGTAACTAGTTCCAGCTGTATCGTAATCTCAAATTGAAGCCACTATTGATACTAACTTTTAATTATAACCCCGATAAACGTAAAATAATAAGCTTTATAGAAAATTTATTTTTCGGAACGAATTAAAAAAAATTAGAATTAAAATTAAAATAACTTGTATCAATAGATGACAACGACAACGAGTGCTCGCTGAATTTTATATATGGTAAACAGATTTGTTTTTACCTGCTGTAATTCGACTAGTATCATTCTTAGATTTGTTCACTACTATAGTGAATACTGACTGTTGATTTTTGATCAGGAAGTTATTTGTCTCGTAAACTGAAACTTTTCGTTGTCATTCCCATTCAACCAATTGAGGAAAACCTAGGAGGTCCTCTTTTAAGTGTTCACTTTATTTTGGGTCATAATCCAGTATAATTCATAGGGCCACATCGTAACTAGCCTCTTAAGACAAAATTTACGGTCTAAATGGCATAATTACATAAATTTATTGGTCCAGGGATCATATCAGCCTATTGCAAGTTTCATAATCGCATATTCCCTTAATATTCTAAAGTATTTATGTATCACAGTTCACAATGTTACTTTCATGATTTGTACTTTAACTGTAATCATCGTTAGTCGTTAAACTTATTCCTGAGCATTGTGAATCTGTCGAATTTCTCACAATATTCTTGACTGACTCTTTCCATCCTTTCCAAACTTCGGACTATATGTACAGAGCTCCAAAATTCTCTGCATGACTCGGGAAGAAAAACTCGCTGAGATTTTAAGTTCAGGTACAAAAAGTGTTCGTGAAATCATTTTAAAATCGTATACGATCTTTATAAAACGCAGGATATAGTCTTGTGATCCCTCAATCAATGATAATTATGTGTTAATTAGATGGACTGAGATAGTTTCGTTCTAAAAAATTACCTGTCCACAGAAACTACATGAATACCATGTCTGAAAACAGAACGGATCTCCTATTTGCATACATTACCATTTAATTGAATGAATTTCGTTTTGTCAAGTACGTTTACTATCTCTCTATTCTTCTAGAGATTATTGATATTGTTTACCATTTTTACTTGCTGCATACAAATAGATTAAAATGCTAATTAGAAAATTTCATGAAGTTTTGTATTGAGTTTACACCATAAGACAAACTAGACGTATTTAAATTTTTTATATAAAATCAAGGTATGGTAAAAGTGAAGAGTGTATTACGATGAGACATGCTTTAATTTGATAATATAAATGAATATTTCAATAAGTGAGTTCGTTTTAAACTAGATGTGCTTTGACTGTCTAGGAACTTTTAAGAGGAAAGGCTTACATGATTTTTTTGGAAACGATATTTAATTTTTATATTTCAATAATACAAATATACCCCACAAAATCAACTTCATTATCGTACTGTACTAATGGTCTGTCAACCATGGGGTTCCATATTTGCGAGGATAACTCATAGATTAGGAAGCTATAAGAATTTTTTGTAATGAAGCAAATATGGCGAGGTAAACATGTCCGTAGATCGTTTATCGTGTCATTTATTGCATTGTTGCTTTTGATAACGGCCATAAAAATTACTTGACAACATACGCCACGCTCAGTTCTATCCACGTATGTTTCTTTGCAACATGCCTTCAACACCAAATAATTGATATATTTTGTTACTTACATGAATTTTTGTGGTGTCGTCTTTTAGACAGTGTAATCATATTATATAAACTTCTTTTGTTTATCCGGCTATATTCTGGAATTTACTGGTATTCCTTTTATTTATAAAAAAATAAAAAAAACTTTACTTACAGTATATTTCTTCTAGAATGGTTGTGGCTGCACAACAATGGATGACAATATTAACTAATGTAAGTCATTTCGTTTAATGTTGTGCAGGTTTCCAGAACTAATTTTGAGAATTACTGAATAAACACAGCATTATTAATAACTAAAATCAACTACACTAATTGTAGCCATTAGCCGACCATTACTGCCTATGTACTTCCTCGTCTTTACGTTAAGTGATTCTATCCTACCGATCATAAAATATGAAAGTTGAGTGGATATGTTTACGCCTAGATGACTCTTCAACTAATACAACATAAACTTGATAAATAAGTTATAAATAATCAGGTAATTTCAAATCTTAACTGCGCTATTATTTATGTGAAGAAAACTTTGCGTTCAAATCGACGTCATTATTTACATGTGATATACATGGTACAATGATTTCCATAAACTGTGCCTCTTCTAATCTGGTTCACGAATTCACGGTTTGTATTCTAAAAACTAGGTCAATTACTAACAGTAATTGTAGAGCCATATACATTACATTTCGAAAACGTAGGAAGTGCACTATGATTACTGGATAATAACAGGACACACATGGAAATGTTTTGCTATATTTAGTTATTGTAAAGAACAACAATAAAAGTTACAGAAAACACATTATTTTTATGGAAACAACGTTTTCTTTTGTTCTGTACAGGTGTGTGTAGAAATAGTTTTTGAAAACCCATTTAAAGGAATAGGAAATTTAAGATGGGTAAAGATAAACGTAATAATTCAGTCAGAAAATTAGTAAGAATTATTTAAGAAGTACGTTTCTAGTTTTTAAATAGTGTTAACCTACAATTTACGTAATAAAAATAATTCTTTCTGAAAACATTGAAGAAAATAAAGTGTTTTGGATGAAGACTATTATTTGCATTGTACAAAAATTTATTGTTTATTAAAAACAAAAAAAATATTCCTCGTGTTTGTCCCACTTATATGATAACTGTTTTTTCATATAGTGACATCTAAACTTCTTTTTACACATGATTTTGTACGAATGTCATAATGTTAGTTGTATAATTTCTGAGGCATAAGAATGTAATTCCGAAGAAAATTTTGGTCTAATGATATTAGTTCTTAACACAAGCTACCCCAATTTTAAAGTAACTTAAACTATTTTAATTTACAGTTTCTGTTATCATTCATAACAATGTTATTGGATTTTGACCAGATCCTACTAAATAATAAGATGAGAATACAATAGAATTACAGACCAGCATTTTGGAAAGGAATAGTTTTGACCTTGCACTAGTTTAACTCAGTTATATATAACGTTACTAGTGACATGGCATAGTAAGCTACCCTGTCTGTCATATCTAGGAACTGATAAACTTACTGAAGTTATCTGCATAGTTCAATGGGAAATTCTAAATCAAACCATTTCTTTTAGAGAAATCTTGGAACCACAAATAGGAGTTATCTAATAAAACTTTGCATTTTCATAGGTTGCTAAATTTAAACGCATCTACGTCACAGATGTAACATTTATCATGAAAGATTAACCATTACTTTGTACTGGTTCAAACATCGGCAGGGTGTGTTATCGCATTACTACGGAAATGTAATAATACTTGACTAGTGACATTAGGAATTAACAAATATTCTGTACATTTTGCACTAGCAAAACTAGATACTGTCAACTCCTCAAAACATAAAGAAATGCTATAGTTCTCACTTTATATCTAAAAACTAAGTGGCGTTCCAATAATGAATGCATGTACTGATAACTATTACAGGTATTATTCGTAACTCTCTGCTTTCTCAGTAATTACAAATAAGCTGTAATTATCTACTCAAAATATCTAGTAAATACTGAAAAGCACTTTCGAGTAACTAGTCAAAGCAACAACGCTTCTAAATAGCTTTCAAATATGAGATAATATACAAGATTTTCGTAAATTTAAACCAGCACCAGGAAAAAAAAAAGATGTTCATATGCTTCAATAGTTATAGTAGTTAACGGTATGTTAAGGAATACGTCTCCTCCCGTTTAATAATGATGGTATTCCCTATAAACAAACCAAAGCTGGCGATACTGACACTTCTTGACACATTTGTGTACCAGTTTGTGTCATTAGGAAAACGAGCACTACTTCGATTCACATCTAGAACTTAAAAACGAAATTTTTGATGGTCATATCTTGCTATATTACTACTTTATGAAAAGTCTGAAAGGGAGTAGTATAGATGATTTTTTATCAAATAGCTTTCCACTTTCAATATTGACGCATGTAATATTGATAATTTTGATACGGACTGATACAGAGAAGTATTCCAGTTTGCCGATTGTTTCAGTATGATATTAATCCTTGTTATAGGGGCTATAATACAGGGTGTCCCAGAATTATCTTTACAACTTTGACATTGAATAAATTATGTTTGGAACGAGATATCACAATGCAGTATCTCTCAAAGTTTTGTTTCTGTCTCTAGAACACTTCTATGGAGCATCCCTTGATCAATTGTCGTAATTGCTGCAGAAATCCTCTGCCTGAGACCTGCCAAATTTCTAACCGGGGTTTGATACACGATGTCTTTTACATATCCCAAAAGAAAGAAATCCAAGGGGGTTATGTCAGGTGAACGAGGCGGCCAGTCAATTGCACCCCGACCAGGAAATTGTTTATCTAGAAAATCACGGACATCATGAGCCCAATGTGGAGGTGCACTATCCTGTTGGAAGATGTCTATTGGTTGAAGGACTTCCAGTTGGGGAACAACAAATTTTATTAGCATATCCAAGTAAACTGGGCCTTTGATTGTCTTCTCAGCAAAGAAGAAGGGGCCAATGATTTGGTTGTGCGTAACACCGCACCACACATTAACCTTTCGGCTGTCGCTCTCTCTCTCTCTCTCTCTCTCTAAATGCATGCGGAGGTTCAGAACCCCAAATTTGAATGTTGTGCCTGTTAAGTAACCCGTGTCTCTATAAACCAGAAAACACACTGAGCTTTTTCCTGTGGGGTGTACCGTTTCAATAAATGTGATGTAACTACCTACTTGTCACCAAACTGCACCTGAAATGAAACAGAAAAAAACTTTGAGAGATACGGTGTAACATGCAAAAAACTGCATTGGTATCTCGTTCCAAACATAATTTATTCAATGTTCAAGTTGTAAAGATAATTCTGGGACACCATGTATATGTTTAAATTATGTTGAGTTCTTTGTCGGAGTAACTGCTTAAAGCACATAAAGGTAGTGTACAGAATGACGAGTGAATACGCACTGTGTTGTCTTAGTATTTGTCAGGTATGGTACGGTTGTCGAGATTCAAGTCAGGTAGGACGATCCGGGCGTTGATGGGTTGGGTACGTTCAGCGACCGATGAGCGACAACTGTGCGTTGGGACTGAGGAAGGCCTCCTTGGACAGCTTGGGCGGCTCGACCTTCTCGTCGACGGGCTCGATCTTGGACTGGTAGCCGTCCTTGCCGGCGACGTAGTTGACGGAGTAGGTCTGTCCTTCAGGAGACTTCCACAGGTAGCTGCCGACGACACTAAGAACGCCGTCGACGAAGCCAGCTACCTCTTGTCGTTGGCTGCCGTCGCTTGACTTGTAGCTGTGCAACATAGGCCGAGCTGTGGTTACCTCAAGAGTGTTATATTATTATTTTTCGGAGCAAAAAGCTTTCGGAAGCCGTGTTAGAAGCGTATATCAAGCTTACTGGATTTCTGATATGATCTTTTTATTTAATGCTTGACCAAGCATTTAGCGAAGCTTTTTGTGATAATTTTCTTTAATTTGCCTTGAAATTTTATTTAAGTTTTAGTTTTTAAAATTTCGTTAGAGTTTTTAGTTAATACTGTAAGCTAATATGTTTATTATGGGCAGCAAACAGTTTTATCCCATAAATAATACATTCTCGGTATATAACGCCAGTAGCCCACCCTGGCAGTGTAGTGGCTAGCGGGCTGGCTTCGCACTGCAAGGGCCGCCGGTTCGAGTCCGGCCTCGGGCATGGGTAGTTTTAATTAAGTGTTGTGTTCGTCTTGTGATGTCCTCACTGTACTGTACAATATCATGATTAGAGCCTGATACAATACTCGGTACATAAACAAATTGGAGCTGGCTAAATGGTCGCATGACCAAAGGCCAATAAAAAAAAATAACCCCAGTAGAGGAAACACACATTGTTGTAGTAAAAAAAAATCCCTTGGGTAACGTTGTTGAAAGTATTTAGCTAAATTAAGTTCTGCAACTTATAGATCGGGCAAATTGAAACAAACAGATGTACTAAAAATTATTTTTGTTTAAATATTTTGCTTAATAGACATAGCCCTTTGAATGGTACATTGCAGGTTACTATTGGCAATGAGATTTACACATTGTAGCAATATTAAACGATATAATACTGGCATCCAAACAAGCATTTTCATCTCGAATAATTTTAGGTAAAATAATTCAATCGAAATATAAATTTACGTAAATTTGTGTAGTTTTAATTGTATTAATAAATTAGTTGAACCACATTTTTACATTAAATATTACAATTAAAAAGGTTATCGTTGTCAAAAAAGTAAATTAACAAAAAGAATCTTGAAGATATTGTCACTTCAGTAAAATCCCTATTGGTTTCGTCCCTATACAATGTTCATCATCAAAACAGGTTTATTTGAAAGATCATTTATTAGAAACATGTAGCAGCCGAGTCATCTAAATATTTTAAGTCAATCAGAGATTTCATTAAGTTGAAGACGTACTGAAAACTCTTACCAGAAAATCCAGAACAAAATGGTTACGGAATATAACTGCCGTATATTGCTGACTCAAAGCCCTTCTGTCCTTGGCGGAGAAGTTTGTTTAAGAACATAGCTGAAACTTGGTAACGTTAGGAGTGTTAAAAATCATACAAATCATTAGAAGGCAATGAATGACATCGGCTGTTTCTTTGGCTGCACGGAGCGTGTGTGCTGTCGACCAGGTCGCAGTCAGTACTGTGTGTTGTGCAGACGCCTCTCGGCCTCCCCCGGCCGCTGGTCGCCCAGTGGCCTCTTGATCATGTGGAAGCCGTGCTGGTCTGCGCGGTACGTGACCAGGTAGACGACGCCCGTCTTGGGAGACACCTCGGTGTAGCTGCCCGTCACGTCGGGAGAGCCGCTGGCGTCCAGTTCACCTTCCTCAGACCGCTCCAGGCCGTCACTGCTGCGGTAGCTGCCACCATGCGCAATGTCAACGTCAACAATAACAACAAACAAGTACTTCACCATCAGAGACATAGTGTTCCCTCATGCCTGGTCAGCAGTTGTTACATTTATTTGGCTCATACTGCTGAGTAATGTTGCTACAATCCAATACATATACCAATGAAACCAAGATTAAAAGTGTTAGGAAATGTGGTTAAAACATACCGACATAAAAATGGTACTACATACAAAACGAGATACGTACAAAAGGAGTAGAAAAAGTCGTCTGAAGAGATGCTGTCAATTATAATTAATGTGTCTGGAGGAATAATTCAGTAATTAGCCAGAAGTGTTTTAATTTGTACATTAGGTATTAAAAAGCTGCTTTCAAAGATCTTCGTCTACAGCCATGCTCTAAAATTCACAAATTTTGTTGGTGGCAGAGGGTGCTAAGTACCAATCTTAATTCTGTGCATTCAAATTCCAAATAGCACGAAGAATGAAAGAATACATAAAACCATCAGTACGGCATCTTATTTCTCGAATCTTATCCTTTCAGTCATTGCGACCTAAGGGGGCATCCATAAATTACGTGAGGTGGGTGAGATTTCGCCGGAACCCCCCCCCCCCTCTATTTCACCTGACGTATTAATGGGCGCCCCCTATGTAGGCTGACAGAAGAAGTATTTCATTGCACTCGTAAGTACTGTCATCGAGTTTTAGTCAGGGCGCTAGTGACCTAGATATCGACGCACTCTATAAAGGCCAACAGCAACAACAACAACAACATGCACTCGTAAGTCAAAGTCTTTCGTATATTCTCCAATCAATTCAAACGAAAATGATGTCGTCTGAAACAATCCCAGCCCAACCTAGGTATCATTTCTGTGACGCTTTCATAAGGGCTGTAGCAAGCAGTCGCGAATGGAGCTGCTCTCCTCTGTACCCTCTCCATTGTGTCAATCAATCCCTTGCAATACGGATCCCAAATTCCACAACAACAACCCAGATGTGGACGCACTAGAGTTTTGTACGCTATTTCCTATGTATGAGCGTTACAATATTGTTCTTCAGTATGTCGGTTGATGAGAGTCGTTGGTATCCGAATGATAATTGAGCGTTTACTTCTTAAATGATAACGTCTCTTACGCATTGAACCATGATAGTATTTATATATTTTTATTGATTCAACTTCTATATATATTCATCACCAATTTAAAAAATTAAGGATACGAATAATGGTTGACACAGATATGTAATTATAAATACAATGAGTGCTATTGTATATTAGGAACATACTGCGTATTGGCTTTGAGCTGTACACTAGTTGACAGGGTAACAATAGTTCAAACCCTGCATATTAAGGGTTATAAGATGTTCTGTTGCTGGTTCTGGATACTGCACTCTTCTATCAAGGTTTTACTATGAGATTATGAGATTATTTTTTTTATAAATCTTGTACTTTATTATAGTATATAATACCATATCATCGGTTGGTTTCAATAGGGAAAAAGTGGTGGTGAATGGTATGTAGTAAACTTAATTATATGCCTTCAGTGGTATGTGTATATAAGAACCTTAAAAAAAAAAAAAAAAAAAAAAAATCATGAAATTAATTTCATTTTACATTAGAAGTCGACTGATTTTTTTCTTTTTTAGCCTTAGAGCAAAACTATCAAAACTAATTTCAAAGAAACTTAACATTGTAGATAAATAAATGGAGATCATTTGCTCGTGTTTTGCTTGGTATCTGGAATTGATGTCATTGATTGATTGATATTTTACAATTAAGCATTAAAAATATTGTTATCACTTTTGACGAATATATTTTTTGTGAGGGGGGAGGAACATAATTTAGGTTATTTTTTCCGAATTCTTGGGTTATAATTTTACAGAATCTTTCTTTTATAACAAGTAAATACTTTGAAATCGCTGATATTTTAGAGTTGTCTAGGAGAAATGTACAGCGAGGACAAAATTCAGACAATTATTTCAGTATTTAGTAGTTGCTATACATCCTTCCATTACAGCTTATAAAATACACAATTGTCAAATATTACAACAGCAAATTAATTAAATTTAATTTTAGAGAGTTGATAAAAGATTAAAATCTGTATTAAAAGTTCTTACCATGTTACCATGTTACTGGTTAATGCATACAAAAAGGTTAACGAGTCTGGGGAGACGAATTCGTAATTAAGTCATTACATTAGTAAATTACTCAATTCGTAAAGAATTCCAGTACTGACAATTATGATTCTCCCAATTCAACCAATAACAGATTTTCGCTGGAGTGGTGGTCTCTGTGTTATTATTCTTTCTGGTCTTGCTGTAGGTTTCGTTGGCGTATGCTCCGCGGAGTGGCTGCGGCGCCGCAGTCCTGCCCGAACTTATCCCTGCGGCGGGTCTGGCCAGGGGCTGAGCGGCCGCCCCGCCGTCCAGCCTCGTCACCTTGGCGACGAATCCATTGTCGTCGTCGGCGGTGTAGCTGACGGAGCAGCTGACGCCGTCGGGGTCGGTCCACGTGTAGCTGCCCCTGACTGCGACGGACTTGCCGTCGGGGGTCAGCTGACCGTCACTCGTTAGGTAGCTGCGACAGTATTACGGACCGTCGTTGAAGCTCCTCTCCTTTCATTCTTAGAACTTCCAGTATCAGCCACTCCTAACACATTTATTTCAGCTCGATAGAGATTACTTATTTACAATACTATGAAAAACTTCAATTTTAGATTTAATGAATGTTTCAAGAAATGGTTATTCCAAAGTTTCAATTGCATCAAAAGGAATAAGTGGGCAGAAGTGCTTCAAATGTATTACTATAGCCATTCGGTTCTAAAATAGTCACTGGTGATACTGAAAAACATGAACATCTGGATACTCCATTCAAGAATTTGAACAAATTAATTCATTGTATTTAATATGACTATTGCAAAAACTCAGTTGTAAAAATTTATGTTTATTTTATTCTCTTTATTTTTCTTTGTAACATATAATTGTTTTTACTATGATTATGACTCATATTGTATGTATGTATATTAACCATGACATGTTTCACATCCCAGAGGTGCTTCCTCAGCAGAGATCCATGAAACAAGATTGATAAATAAATAAATATTTTTTTCTTTATAATTAGGAGAATCTAGTTCTTTGAATTTAGGTAATACTCTATTTTTTCGTTTGATTAAAACAAAAAATCGACTACTGCTTTGCCATCGACGACGATAAATGTTTTTCATCATAATTTGTAACAAGATGCAACAGCATTTAAATCAGAAATAACAGCTGCTATTAAATCACTGTTTAAAACTGTTTTTAATAAAGGAATCATTGTTAGGTTTAAATAAAAAACGTATAGTAACTGAGAATCGGATTAGTTTTGTTTGACCTGAACAATTCATGGTTATAATTCTCGTCGGAACATTCTGAAAATGAGTTTTGGTACCTTTCAACTGACAGTTTTCAACAGATGATGCACTGAAGAAAATAGCGAACCGTGCCATTGGGCTTAGTGGCAAATTGCGTGGTTAGGCTACAGCTAGTTCTTTCTACAAGAAATAAAATCAGATGCCACCACTCCTAACTACTCATTGCACTACTCCCGACTGATTCGGATAAAAAAAAAATAGCATTGAGCGAACTAAGACAATTCGTGTAATCCATTGCATGTGAGGTGGAAGCTGATAGTTTTAAGGCAAAAACAATCATTTCAATTTTATCTATCATTGAAGCTACATAGAATGTTGATACATTCACCAGATGAATAATCTGCTATGAACATAATCGTACCGTAGTATTAGAATATTAACTGCACACAGTATGAAGATGAAAACTGTAAGATACACTAATCAAGTTAATTACAGAAAATTTAGTTTTAATAAGATCCATGCAGTTTCTGTGGTTCGGACTCCACTCTGAACTAGTTCGTTTTATCCAGTGGTATTTCCGATTTCGGTCTAGCAGGAGAATGGCGGAATATGCTGAAAATTAATAATATATTATCAGGTGATTTTCGCTATCTGAGATATTTTTTTTTGCCTCAGATTCAGCCATCAAAGACCACTTGTGGTCTCCAGTGACAATCTTAAGGAAAGAGGGGGGGAGGGGGCCTGGGAGACATGAGCTGAGTTTCTGTCCGAAATTTAACCAGGATTGTTAGGTCAGGCGCAACTAATATACTGGCGGAAAGGCTGGTGTCGCCATCTGTCTGCGAGACGTATAACCTCGTATGTTCTGTATGATAAGTGCATTTTTTGCTTATGAAATGTGTAGTTTAGGAGGTGGAGATTGGGGACCGTCCCAGCATTCGCCTAGATATTGGCGGATACCAACTAACAGGAAGCCTGGTCTTGTACCCGGTCCCATTGGACCCCCTCGGCCCAGTTAGCGGTGCTTCAGTGCACAGAGCCACACTGGAGGGTATATGAGAATTATTTTATCTCGGATCGAAAACTGAAAGGCTTGTTTAGAGTACGTCACCGAACATCCCATTAGTAATCTGCTAAACACGTACGTAAAAAAGCTCAGTGAAACAAATGTTACTTTTCTCTCAATTAACGAATGTTGCTATGGTACTTGATGCCTTAAAATGAAATGAGTAAGTGGCACTTATGATCTTATAGTTGACGTTAATTACATATTAAATGTAGGAACAGTAAAATGGAATTAAGATTGTAGTTACATAAGAGCAAAGCTATTCTGGCATTGAGAATTGATATAACGTTCTCTGATGACAAACTGAGTTAACGAGGTATTTGCACACGATATTTTGGTATTGTAATTCACAGTCTTCACCTGAAGATGGAGATAGTGAATTTTATCACCGAAATATGTTGTGTAAACACTTCGTTAACTCGGGTAGTTTTGTAATAAGTTAATGACTTTTTAACATTAGATTCTCTGTAGAATTTTTGATCCAGCTAAATATCGAGATGAATGGAGAAGTAGGGAAAAAATGAGAGCTAAGGGACTTATACCATATTCCTGATATAGTTTCAACAGTAAAAAGACAAAGGTTAAGGTTTTACTGTCACATAATGAAATGGGACGATGATATCATCAAGTATGTGGTGGAAGGATACTTTGAAAGAAATGAACTATGCTGAAGACTATCATGCATGTGAATTGATGCATTCAAGGAAGATGCAAGATGGGCTGCAGGTATTTCAAAGGAGGAGGAGGAGGCTAGTCGATGACCTAATGGATCAACTACTGTCCCGTGATAGGACAGCAGTAACTAAGTAATAAAGGTAATGGCAGTGGATTTTCACACCTTTTAAGCCTATGCGCGTAGAATTAGCGTAGGTAGAACCCCGCATTCCTATTTCCTGACCGTAGGCACTAGAGTGGATGCACTGTGGTCAACGAAACGGTCCAGCCATTTTTCTTTATCCTTCCCGCGGAGTTTCCCCCACGGTACTCATTTGATAGCGGGCTGAGTGGGACTGGGGGCCGTTCCTGCCGTTAAGCATCGAGGAAGGATAATCGGCTTCGTCGGGGATTGAATCCCGGTCGTCCGGGTCTTAGTCAGACGCTCTACCAACTGAGCTACGCAGTCACCCACTAACTAGGTAATGAAGTAATTTATTTAATACTTTCATAATTGTGAGTGTGCTGCTGATAACGGAAAATCTTTAGGATTTCAGTATTCTCTTCAGTAACCAGGAGATGACGTACTGAAGGTATTGCATGAAGGCAAATAGATCTACAGTAATTTAGTATTGGCCGTTGTATGATATTTTATTATTTAAACATTAATACGACTCCATTAAGAAAAGGTTAATAAAGGATTCATATTTACTGATTTACTAATTGTTTAAGAATATACCGGTTGCAACTCTTCTCATTATGTTGACGGTACATCAACCAATGAGTGAGAGTTGGGTATTCGTGCCAATAGTGGAGTAACAGGAGGCGCTCCAGCAGGCAACAAGGAAGTAGTCTTGCGGACGTCTGCGATGAACCCTCATCTACATCTACATCCATACTCTGCAAATCACAAACATTGTGCGCGTTGAGGGTGCTAAGCACCTAGTCCTAAACCCATGCATTCCAATCCCGAATAGCACCAGGAAAGGAGGAATGCATAAAAGCATCAGTACGGCCAGAGGTGCAAGTGGGGTTAATGTTCTTTGAAAATACCAGCACCGGGGACCTTTCTTTCCCCTTAACCACTGAGCCTACAGAGAACGCCACCGATAACTTGTCTTTCCACATCATCTGTTTAAGTCGGAAGCAAAGGTAAAAGAGGCGGAAAAAATATAGGGTAGTCGCACGTGTAATTAATTTTAGGGAGCATTCTCTAATTTTCCACGGAAAATAGTTATTCGCATACTTCTTGTGGCATAAATTTTTGAAAATTCTAACATCTTCCATTTACCTACCGTATTTCTCTAAAACGTTCCGCTTTTTAACCATGTAACCATGTCGATGAAAGAATACGAATTAATTTTTGTTACACTACTTATATTAAAATATAGCTTCAATATAATAAAACGAACTTACTGAGTAAGTCTCTAAGAATAATCAAACCGTAAATTTGTAGAAAGTGATGGTTAATCTATTTATAGTGTCTTCGATCGCTATTTTGGTTGAAGGCAATCGTAGATACTTGAACCGAAAGAAACTGAGGTAGTATTACTTTTTTCTTTATTAAGTTTTAAAACAAGCTTCAAAAGCTGAATGGTGACTTCGATTCGTGGCAATAAATATGGCAAGAATAACGCCTACGTTTATTTTGCACTCTACTTTTTCATTTATGAATGCTGGGATCTGGGTTAAAGGGAGACGGGATGTAAAAAAATAGACTTTTAATTATATTCACATTCTAAGAGATTCTATTTAGCGTATTCTTACGATGTGAACCATAATTTTTATAACGGAAATTTCCAAGCAGTCGGAAATGAAACTAATAATAACAACATTAAACCAAGAGCATTTTTTTGCTTCCAACAAATTTTTATTAACCAGTTTATGATATTGCATCTAATCAGCAATAGAATATCTTAATTATTTCATAATTCTTTCCCTACATACTCAATGATGGATATCATAAAGCATATTGTCAATTTGAGCAAATTTTGTGTCTTCTACGAACTATGGTAAATTACATTACAAATTATGTAACAGCTAGATCTACATCCGTTTTTGTGGGATGGACTGAAAGACTTCCATAAAAGCTGCCTTCTTGAAGAATCCTCTGATTTCGTCCAAGTGTATTTTAGACCGACAGAATCAAATAAATTTCTCGGCCCTTTCGATTAGTTTACTTCTTTCGTTTCCAGCTATCTCACTACAGTAACATCTCTTTATGATGTTATCCTCGTTCTTTACGAATAAGGAAATCTATCCTAATGCACCTACTTGCAGTATAGTTTACAAAATGTGGTATATACGCACCCAATATAATAACAAGCCGCACTGCCTTGTCACTTTCCCAGTGATCACGTTTGAGGACGTGAGCAATATGGAACGTAGTTGTCACTTCTCTAGTGATGAAGATAACCATAAAACTTGTTTGTGTTTGAAAACACAGTAACTTCAGTTTTACGCCCAGACTGAATGTATTCTTATCTGCAGCAGACTTTTTTTAATTTTATCTCATCTGAATAGATGGAATAAAAATTTGAACCTCCAGCTATGGGATTTTTTTCTTTAAATTTGAATATGTTGAAATCTTACACTATTATAGATCGAAATGATTCGATAGTGAATGAACAAATGGTAGAAGTTTCATAAATCTTAGTGTAATTGTGTCAAGTGTTGGTCATAGTCGAATAATTAGCACGAATTCGAGTGGTGAAATAGTTTCACTGCATCGAATATCTACTACGTCACGAAAATGTGAGCCAAGTGTTTGACTCCCATGGTGCTAACGTCAACACTAAATTGTCAGTCTGCAGCAGTCATTTTTTTTTCTTATGCCACTTAACAGAAGCAGTATTCCCCGGCTGATGGAAAGCCTTTGTTAATGGCTAACCAATGAGCGACAGTTGTGAGTTGATACCGAGTCTCGAAGCAAGAAGCAGATCTGGTTTTTGGATCAGAGCAGTTGGACCTTTGCTGACCGTAGGAACGAATCCAAGCTCGTCGGCGGTGTAGCTGACGATGTACGTAACACCGTCTGGCGCTGTCCACTGGAATATGCCCACCAGCTGGATGCCTCCGTCAGATGTCAATCTCCCGGACTCCTCACGACTCGTCCCATCGCTCGAGATGAAGCTGTGAGAGGGTCGGTCTTAGCACTCACGGCTTTGAGACTAATTTGAACAAAAACTATAGCTCACATTATGCTTTCTATGAAATTGTTGCAGGAAGCAACTCTTCTGAATCACGTCCGTTATATTGTGTAAATTGCACCAACACCATACTGGGCTTGAACTAACTGTTCCAAACCTATGAGCATATTTCTTTTATAGACTGTACACAATCAAAATCACATCCCAGGCACCTGTGTACCACATCACTCTTTCTTCAAGAAATAAATAAAATCACTATATAAAAATACACAAATTTCCCATTAAATATCAAAATTTTTGCACTACTGCTGCCAGTTCTTGATATCATTTGCTTATATGTACACAAAAAGCCTTGACTACACTATTATTATTATTCTTACTATCGTATGCCAAGTACAACAACAGGCCTGTCAATCAGATAACTATATCCATGCATTCAAGCCATCTTCTGGTAGCTGGTCCAGCTTGATGCAGTGTGAGAAGGCCTATAGACAATATTCTTGCTGGACGGTCCATCACAATGTGGTCAGCAGTTTGGATACTACCACAGTCACACAACGCATCTTCACGGAGACCCCACTTATGTGTGGTTGCATTGCACAGTCCATAAACTGTGCGAAATCTATTCAATTGACACCAAAGACGCCTAGGCAAGTCAAACCGTGGAACACAGGTTGTAGGATCTTTCATAATCCCACAATTGTGTGGGCTGTTGATTTCCCACTCCTTTCTCCACTCTTAATACAAGTTGAAGTTATGTCTGAGAATGGCTGCCTCCATGTAGGCATGACTGCTTCCGTATAGGCAGATCACCTCGATTTTAAACTTGTGCCAGGCTGGTGAAAAAGGTCGCATGCAGGGGAATCATGTTGTTTTTCTCCTTTCCCTCCAATTCTCTAAGCAATATCGATTTTCTCCTCAAATGTGGTGGAAAGTACAGGCAGCCAGGATACGGGGATAGACCTAATGACACCACTCACTGTTCCCATAGCAGCGTTAAGCTGGATGTCAACTTTGGCAGAATGAGCACTACCAAACCATGTAGAGGAAAAGTATTCTGCTGCAGAGAATGCCAAGCCAAGGACTGCTCCTCAAAGAACTTTGGCGCTTGCACCCCATGACGTTCCAGCCAGTTTCTTTACAAGGTCCTGCTGGGTCTTCACTTTCTCTGCAGTGTTAGATAAATGCCGATGAAAAGTGAGGGCTCGATCCAAGGTAACTCCCAGATATTTGGGGTGGTATTTGTGTTCTGCTCTTCCAAGGCGTCCGAAGGTGGGTCTTATTCTGACGTAGGCGAGCTGGTTATTTGGGGTGGTCTTTGTGTTCCACTCTTCCAAGGGATCCGAAGGTTGGTCTTGTCTGCACTGACCATTGTAAACGAAAATATTTTATAAAATGCTCGAAGAACTGTTTGTGGTCATCGTGCAAGGGCTACTTTCAATTGCTTGTTTTCACGCTTATTTTCTTACTGGATACCATTCCATATAAGAATTAGCATCAGCAATTTTTCTCATGTAATTCAATGTTACCTTTCTGTCTATTCTCTAATGTAACAGTTTTTTTAACTCATACGACCAACTCTTTGGCAAAACTGGAACTAACATCTTTTAATTTCTGAGCTCTACGAGATTCACGGCGTTGTCTATTGATAAAGAAAGTTTAATTTTTTAGCTGTTTCAATATTTCACATTCCTGGGATGCTTATAGGGTCCAATTCTCAACCTCATTTTCAGCAACCATTTAATTTGTATTTTCTTAGCTGTTTACTATTATTTGTTGAGCAAATCGTGCTTCATAGACATTTATTTCACTCCATACTTTTGCCTTCTTAAAGGAAACTAGAAGTATCGTATTATTTCTTGTGTGTAGTTACTGATAATTTGGCTCTCGATATACCATTAGTATTTTGTTGTTATTTCTGTATTATGATTTAAAATGATTTATCGCACTTTAAACCTCTCGTTCTCCTGTTTATCCTTTGGATAGCAAAAATCGCTGTTTATACGAGAATCTCAATTCGTTTATTAAATTCAACTGCTCTTTACGAATTGTCTGATTGACGTAAGCCTTATAGATCTAGAAAGTGGTATCCATTTCATTGCCTGAATTAGAATTTCAAATGTCATCTCCTCCACGATATAAATTATTAGTGTTAAATAATGCCTTCAAAAGCCTTTATCAATCTACTGGAAAAATGTTACTGTGTGAAATCAAATCAAATACTTTACTTTGATACCAAAACGAGAAGAATGGATAAATAGAAGACCAGTTGTTTTGAAATAAAAATATCTTTTGTTATTTGACAAATGGTAAGCAGGTAATGTTAGCTGTCATTCAACGTAGGATAATGTAAACGTTATGATCGGTATAGCCAAGTAAAAGAATATTCGGAATTTGAATCTTGTAACAGTTTATCATTGTTTGATGTAAATTCGGTTTATCATCCATCAAAACGTTATCCTTTTTTCCAATGATATTTGGAATAGTTACGTCCTGCATGAGTTTTGTATCTCCGGACATTATGATACGATAATAAATTTTTAAGACTAATGAAATACATCTCGGAGGTAAATGCTTCAGCCGGGAGAATAATATTAAATTGGGGGATGGATGAAATCCCCAAATTCTAGTTTTCTGCCATTCATCAGTGTCTACTTTTCCTTCATGGAGATTTTAAATTTATTTGTCATTCATATAAGGCAATTAAATCTTGTCCAGTGTTGCCTTGTTAATACGATGTTGCCATAAAAACACGAGCAGGAATATTTTCTAGAGTTCTATTTGCTACAGCTACCATCACTAAAAAACAGTCAGTTGGAACCAAATTAAAAGTACTTTTTCCAATGAGAAAAAAGTATAACTGTACACTACAAAAGTTGAGATTATCTTTTTGTTTTTGTTTTACCAGGAATCTGTTTTACGGAAGTCGAGTAATGGTTAGATGCTTGGTATAAATCAAAACATTGTTAATACTGTAACTGAGTACATTTCGCGATCACATGCTTCGTTTTGCATACGCTGTTTCAACCATACGCATGCACTTGCTGTGACTCTGGAGGTCTCGTACAGTAATGGGAAAAATCTGAAAATTTTGGAAATTTATTACTGTTTCCCAGTTTATAGCTGTAGATGAAAATCAACTATCTCTCTGAATTATTAATAAATTTACAAATTTTAATTACAACAAGAAATGTCTTTCGGACACAAGCAGAGACACTAGAACATGGCAATCGCAAAATTAATATACCGCACACAAACACTGTTACCAAATCTGTTGAACGAAACAAACTTATTTGTGGATGTTACGTCTTAAAAAAATTTCATTACGAAAACTGTATATCCGATAATAATTCATAAATTGTGTTTAAACAATTTTACTTCCAGTGCAGATCAGTTTGGGGACAAAGAACGTGAAAAAAGTCAGTCAAGACCTTCCTGTTGGAAGCTACACGGCATGTTACTACGTGATCCATGAAAAACCGAAAACGGATGGTCTGTCCGAGAATCGATCCCACCCCCTTTCCTTTCACGGCTGTAGGTGCGAACGTTAACGTCTAAGCCGTCACGCTAGGTTTCCGATCTTCTTCCCATTATTACGTGCTTAGATTTACTTTTTTTGCAAATACTACCTGAAATATTCAAGTTACAGTTTCTAACGTAATCAGTATACGAATCTTATTATGAATACAAAATTATTAAGTGTTGACAGAAAGTCGATTAAATATTTGTTTATAATTTTGTAATAAGCTTGTGTTAAGAAGATATAATGAGCACCAGCAATCACTAAAAGGGAAGCACAACAAGAAGAAGAAATTATGATTAATGTTCGTAAATTGAAAATTTAGAAAGGAAGGATACTACACTCGTCACCACAGATCAAAACGATTTTACATTTATTATTTTCGTTAGTATTGTTCTCTTCAGAAAAATTTCAACGAAATTAAAAAAAAAAAATCCGCCTTTGAACTATCAGCGCAAAGTACATCAAATTCTTCTGTGGATGTTAACGTGAATTAATGGTCCAACTATGTTATATAATAAATCGCATAGCTATCTTCCTTTCGATTCAGAGATATGGAAAAAACCATATAATTATTTAAAAACCCAATGATTTCACCAACTACTGCTTACAGATTAGTAACATAATATTCCATAAGTACCATCAATCTACAGTGTTAACTACATATAAATACTATCCATGTTAGTTTACAATGTTTCAGCGCAATTTACAGACACACCAGTTAATTAATACTTTGTAAACAGTGCCACAAAGAAGTAGTGTTCACAGTATCATAGGTTAACAGTACCTTCACCTTCTTCTTCCTTATACCTAACCGTGTTTACCTTCTCGATCGTTTTCAGCTACCAAACTGCGAAAATAAAATTATTTCACATAGCAAAATAGATAAATTATGTTTTTCAATGCCTGAAGCCTTCATTACGGTGAAATATCGGGCAGGAATATTAGTTTTTACAGCTTAGTGCTAATACTGTTCACTCTGTACCTGTGTCACAGCTGAAAAGAGGTGATTCAGCATTTGCCGCTTGATGAATGATAGAAGCTTGTTACACAACAGCTGGCTGGATGTGGGTCGGTGCCAAGGGAAGACACGGAAAGGTGAATCTCGCAATCTGACACAGCTTCAGATTAGATCTCCCGGTCTCTGGCTCCGCTATAGACAATTCTAACCTCTCTGTTTTACGACTAACATGGCGGCTCTTAATGCTAGTTTGGTTGTTAGGAGAAGCGTTCCACAACCTGTTGTTTTATCGAACATGCTGATTCTACATAAAAATAATGGTTTAATTCTAGATGGCGATACCGATACAACGTTCTAAACACTTTCCGCTAATACCATTCTAATACCTAAATATTTATTTTCTTCCTGGCGGTTGTGATTAGGTTGAAATGCGGCGTAGATCATGGGAGAAAATTTCGTTTAAAGCCACAGAAACACGATATTTGCGTACAGTGCAGAAAATATTTTGCTTTCGTAAATTTTTGTAAAGGAGATAAGCTGAAATGACTATAACATATTATAATGGAGGAATTAACGAACATTTCAAGATATTTGTGTTAGTCTTGTAGCATTGATGATAAAGGTCTACCGCGTTCTAGAATTAAACCAATATAACTTTAAATGCGTTAGTCTTATTAACAATAGATTTATATACGTATGTTTTAGAGAAAGCATTACTGTACTTGCAAGAGTCTTATTCTTTTCAAAGCAGCAGCATTTAACTTCTGCCAGTTAAGAACTGTTTTTAAGATGTATAATTTGCTCTAAACAATTTACTTAATTATTTTACGAATCAGCTAATGTTAGTTTTAGAATCTCTGCACTTAAACTATGTTCTACTTAAAGTTTATCTAAACATAAAAAAACAAATTATTTTTTTTAATAATAATAGTGGAAATTTCTGTACAGTGGTTAGCACAAACTAATCACTTTAATGTTTTAACTGGTATGTACTTAGTATGTGTATTATTGTATAATAGACCTGAAAAAAGTGGCTTTGTAGTTTCTAACGCCTTGTGGATTGATTCACGCTTCCATATTTTACGACTTCAGATTTACTTGCTCAAGAAATTTACATTTGGTATTAAAACTCTAAACTAAGGCCTAGATTACTATCTGTTATTTCAGTTGTTGTGTTTCAGCAATCTGCTGTATATTATTAAAGAATGAACCGTTTAAAAATGACTGGATAGTGACTACATACTGCAAAAAATATTATGATAAAAAAATACGGAATTAACTGTACTATGGTAGTAACAACAAGAAGTCAGAAATTAAGCACTGCGGAAGATCAGGTAACTATAAGTACGATTTTAAATTTTTAAAGGCAATATCTTCTATTCCAATTTTATACACTACTATTTCCCAAGTGAATGCATCAGTTGTTGTCCTCACTGAATACGTTCACAGTTCACACCATCTGCTGTCTCCTACCAGTAGGTCGAAACGTGTAATTGTTATGTTTTTTGGGTAAAATAATAATCTGATAAGCTTCTGCCCGTTGTAATTACATAGGTGTTTACCTTCTAGGCCCATTAAACAATAGCACTTGTGTTTTCTCTGGTTATCTGTGTTAGTTATCCATACCTCCACCTCCAGGGGTCGATGCCATTGAAGTTGTTCTCCTGTTCCACGATGACCGCGTCCTTAGAACTCGTCTTAGGAGCCTGAGGAGCTGAGAGGACCTCGACAGCCGTCGCCGCCACCAACATCAACAACACCTGCAGGATACAAGACACAGTCAGCATTCAATGGAAATTGCTTCATCCTCTAGTGATTATTCGTGTTGGAACTATCCACAGCTATCTGAGGAAGTGACTTAGGAACGAGTGATCACACACTCATTTTTCTACTTTTTTAAATATTTTTTTTAAGCGAAACTTCTTTGGGAACGGTAGGTAAAAACTTGTTAACGTTACGCATTAAGTGCGCATTCGCACCTAACATTCTGCACATGCGCACTTAAAGGTAACGCGTTACGCGTTAAGTTTCCTATACATGTACGTAAAGTTGTAAATATATTTGTGTCATGAGTATACCTAAATTATATTAAAAATGTTAAAGCTTAAATTGCTTTATTATTCACTGAAAATCACGTGTCGACGTCTGACGATACATTTACATCATCTGCAAGAGTCGCCATTATCACACACTGATAGACACAACAGTATTTTGAGTTGCTTTTTTTTTTATTACTCTGATTATTTATATTCGTTCCATGTAGATGGTTTTATTATATTCTTTGATTGTTGTTACAGTAAGAAAAGAATGTTTTACTTCTTGCTCGTGTACGCACTAATACACGGACCAATAATTTTTATTTTGCTTCAAGCTTAACGACTCGTCAGCTTAGAGCAGGTAGAGAATGAGTGCCAGGACCACGAAACATTTGGAGGAACCATCCCACTATTTACCTGGATTGATTTCGGAAAATCAAAATCTGGATGGTTGGTCTAGTATTTGAACCCGCGCCCTCTCGATGCTATGTTTGACGCCGTTTCATGTAAAGGGTACGAGGGACATTTTTAACAATGTGTTGTACTCTTCTCACAACAATCCACGTAAATTATACTTACCTGAAGAACAGATTGAACGCTCCGTGTATACATATATGAGTATCAGTGACGCTGAACCCCTGTAGGGAACGGTTTCACTTTTTACTTTTATAGGATATCAATGTTTATTCACTGGACACTTCATTAACGTCTGAGCTATCTAAAGCATGAAATCTCGTTCAACTAAATTGATTACAATCTTGGATAAACGTAGTAATTGGTGGCGGAATTGTTTAGACGGTGGAGCGACTGACAGCGGCATTTAACAGTCGATAGTGCCGAGAATTTTACTTTCAAGCATAACGTCTGTTCATTCACTTTGCAGATCAAGTGTACTGTTAGAGAAACTCTTTGGGGTAAATGGTGGTGACTTGCAACACGTTATGCCATATCAATCGCCTTTCCTGAAGCCTCAATCCTATCTAGCTCAAAATGATTTTTTATTTTCACTTACTGACGATTGCAGAAATTTTCAGTAAGCATGCACAGTACATTTGATCTTATTCAGTTTGTATGATTCAATATCTCACATAGCTGCTCGAATATTTGTGCCAACTGTGACATAGCACCAGAGATAAACTAGACCCATGTATATCAAACAGAAAACCATTTGTAAATCGGTTATTTTACTGTAATAGTAGCTATCTAACTTTGTGGATATATGTTTTCTGAATTGTTAATACATGTGTTATTTAAATGTGTTTTGAACGCTTATTCCTTACGTAATATGTTAACGCACTCGAATATGGAATAAAGAAATATCCAAAAATTAGTATTCAATTAAAAAAATAGTTCAAACATAAACAAATCCGCAATAAACTATTGAGGATCAGTACTTTCTACAATTGTACTAGTGGTAACTGTTATAGTTATTTATTAATTATTATAAGCCATTCATTATAAATTAATGTTAAGTGTGTGTTACTATACTACACGATGATGTACTCCTAGGGCAACAGACTAAAAGTGTATTTTTTTGTCTGCTGAGGTAGCTGACAAAGGTGTACAATATTTGGTTGCAGTGCTTGAGTAAAGAAAACAATGGGTGTTAAAAAAATTAATTGTTGTTTAAAAGATTTTTTGTCTTTCCCACTGCTACCATTTCGTTTGTCTTAGAAAGCTATAGTTATAGTTCACATTTACGGGGTTGACAAAAGGCATCATAGTTGAAAAAGTAGAAGAGTTCTATAACTCGATTATTCGATCTTTGTCAGTGCATTACGCTAATTTCCCGTTTGTATAGTGATTTATTGACATTTGTGGCACAGAGAGAATGTAGCAGGCCGACTATTCATTTGAAATCATTAATTGATACGTTCTTGATATTTCTAGTCACCTTTGGCTGTAGTTTTTGCAGATAAATAATCATATTAACATACTCTCGCAATAAAGAGTATATTTTGAGAATACACAATTTATAAAAGATTTGGGATTAATTTACCATCTTATAATTCTTCAGCCATTTTTATTTAGAGTTATTATTGAGTCACTACAACTCTTGGGCTATTTCGTTTCAAATGTAAAAGATGCAAAAGTATTTTAGGGTGAGAAACCTAATCATAGAACTTCTGCCCCATTTCTTGCAAGTTTTTAGATTATTTTAGTAGTATGTTCCAATAATCATTGATTGAAGTTATTCATAATTGCATTCTGGAAGATTCTTGATATGTCCTCAAAACGTTTAGACATCGTTAAATCTTGATAAAGCGTTTAAATTCAGGTTTTATCAATGACCTTGAGCAACTGAGCAGTGATGTAACGTTCACTTTGCTATAAAAAAAGTTGTAAGGATGTTTGCAAATACGTTTAAGTAATTAGTGTAGCGAAGTGGAAGTCTTCTGAGAAGCAATGTTCATTCCTTTCCTCTTATTCCATCCTCCGTTATTGGTTACGTAAATTGACTGCTCATCTCCGGAAAATAGCTTGACCAAAGGTGAGTTGTTTTTGTACTTTTTACATAGTCAAAAAACTTCTTCGGAGCAAGAAATTCAGTAATATCAGATAATTATTTTATTTTCTCGTCATTTTCGGTAAACACAAAATCATTCGTTGGATCAACTGCTAAAGTTATTTGCTTTAACATGTTCCCATGTTCCATATAACTAATTGATCAGTACACATACTTTAGCAATAGAATAGCACATCAGCAGATCAAAGTGAACTTCTGCCACCAGAGGGTGAAACATGATTTCTATCCTAAGTATCTTGGCATCACCTTAGACCGTTCCTTAACATTCAAAAAACACCTCGAAAACACAAGTCAGAAACTTAAAACACGAAACAACATCATGAAGAAACTAGCTTGTACTTCGTAGGGAGCTGATGCAGACACACTACGAACAACCGCTCTCACCATGGTTTACCCTGTCGCTGAGTACTGTGCTCCAGTGTGGCAACGTAGTACTCATACTAGAAAAATCGACGTCCACCTGAATGAGTGTATGAGAGTAATAACTGGCACCATAAAATCCACCCCAGTCCCCTGGTTACACCTAATCAGCAAAATACCAACTCCAAGAAGAAACACCGAGCATGATGGTGTAACGGCTAGCGTTCTGGCCTCGCATTCGGGAGGACGGTGGTTCGAATCCCCGTCCGGGCATCCAGATTGGGGTTTTCTATGGTTTCCCAAATCACTCCAGGCATATGCCGGGATGCTTCCTTCAAAAAAGGCTATGGCCGAATTCCTTCCCATTCCTTGCCCCTCCATCCTTTCCCGTTAAAGACCTCGCTGTTAGAGAAACGTTAAGCAGATAAAAAAAAAATCCAAGAAGAAACGGCACGTGAGTGGATAAAACTACACCATCCTGATAATCCACAGGATCTCCCAATCCACGAGATCCTAAATGAATTACCCTCCACTCGTCTTAAATCCAGAAATCCGGTATGGCAAGATGTATTTGACTTTGATGTCACGGAAAAATGGCGACAAAGCTGGAACTCCGCATCTGTGAAACATCCGGATATTAAAGTAACCTCAACTGGACTTCCAGGATTCCATCTAAATAGAGACCAGTGGGTCAAACTAAATGGCCTAAGAACAGGCCATGCGAAATGTAACGCCATGTTGCGTAAGTGGGGTCTTTAGGATTCTCCTGCATGTGACTGCGGTGTTCCTTCCCAGAGTGTGGAGCATATTATCAGGGAATGCCCTCTACGGAAGTATGATGGACCATATGAAGAAGTTATTGGAGCTACAAGTTCCTTCATAGAATGGCTGGAAGAACTGGACATCAACTTGTAAACGTTAGCAACGTTCATGTCATTGTATCAATTTATATGTATTGTTTTAGTTGCTTAGCCATACGACAAATAAATAAATAAATCAGTACACATAGTAAGAACATGTTTCCTCTCTAAGCTCTACTTGTGTTGTAGGAAGTGTTACATCTGAAGCAATGCCCATTCAGTAGCCAAGACCTTCCTCACAGCAAGGCCAACGAGCTTAGGATCTGCTCGCACCATTCTGCTAACGTACGTCTAACATGTTGGAACAGGACGCGAATATTGACGATCGTGCTTCGCAAATTAGCACGCATACTCCACCACAAGGAAGACCTGTGGGCATTCCGTGAAGATGTGGGACCTTAAATGAATAATAAGGTGGAGCGTTTACTATTACGTTAAAGCTAAAGAAAAGATCTACGATCAGTTTTGGAACAATAAACATTCTTAGTAAAGATTACACATTTGGGATAAAGCCAGACGTGTTGCATTGAGTGTCTAAAATAATACTTGTGTTTGACGTTGTTTCCAGTTATGTTAAGATTATATTCTTAGAAAAACCAATTCAACAGGAAGAGAATTACGTTTATACTGTAGTTCACTCTCTCCTATTTGATTCTTAAATTATTACGTGACCTTTGTTCAACAGCTATCAGTCTCATTATTGTATTCATTAGTCACTAGAGAACGTGACAACAAACAGTTTCAGCGAAGGTTTTTTTTTTTTTTTTTTTACTTTTTTTACTATCTGGTAGCCAATAAACGTGGCGTATTTCCTTGAAGTTTTTACGTAACAGCATTAAATTTTGCAGTCTCTTCTGTTATTTCACCATTTCCTCATTCTGAATTCACAGAAAAATAAGACATAGGTTTATTGGAAGGTTAATGTTGAAATTCTGTTCTTTTTGTTTTGGACGTCAATGTTGAAGAACAATAGCTTTGGATTTAGGGTACAATTTATATGTTTGGTTGACGTAGCTGCACAGACAAATTCGAAATTTTATCTGAAATGGTTTTGCAGTGACTGTGGAACTGACTAAAGCTACTGTTTATGGTAAACGTAAATGCCTTTTAATAATTGTGCTTTCCGTTCTCTATATGGTATTCTCTCTTAGCACATTAGTTTTAATTACCTGTTGTCTGTTACGTATAAGACTGGAACAGATACTGTGTTAGTTATTTGGATTAAGGTCAAATGGAGTTAAACTTTAATAACTTTTTGGTACTCCTAGATTCATAAAAACAATATCGCATACCGATTTCGTAGATGCTTTCTATTGCAGCAGTGTTTTTACGATTAAATTTAGAAGCATACTGACACAATCCTACTGTTAGAAAAAATGTCACAGTACTTGTATGAGTCTCGAGCCTTCACTATTTCGTACAAAAAGGTTTTTAGTCCGAAAGTTACTATTATATCTCATCTCAAATATCAGTAAATAATCTACCATTGTATCACTAATTAGTTACAATTAGGTACAAATTCGTATAGATAGACGCAAGAAGAAATAAGTCTGAAGCGATGTTGATATAAGTATTATGTTTAAGATCATACATCCATTACATTCCAGTAACAACAAACCAACATCATTATGACTCAACCAGCAATTCGAAATGCTTATTATTTACACGGTTAATCGGTTGAATCTGGCTTGCAACCGATTGAAACGTTAATGTTTGAAATTTAAACATACGTAGTAGTGAAATTAGAATTTTTGGTGTATTTAATGCGTACAGGACGGGAAATTCAAGGAACGATTCATTAGCAGATAATAGCCGAATAATTATAAACAGAAAATCGAAATTCTCAATTCGCAACGCGTCTCTTCATTGAGATTAGTTAAGAAATTTGGTCGTGAAGAATTTTTCCAGATACTGGGTATTGTAAGAGATACTGGATATTTTCAGAGAGACTTAGGTCATCTAGATTTCAATGGTTTGGGCATCTTAAAAGAATGAAGAGTACAAGACTGCCAAAAGCTTATTAGGAAAAAAGGGTAAGGGACAAAAGAAAAGAGGGAAGACCAAGAAGAAGATGGTCAGACCAATGGAAGGAGGACATACAGAGAAGAGGCTGGAACTTGGAATCTTTTATGGACAAGGAAACTTTTCTAGTCAGGAGACAGTGGAAGATGTTCGTCTATAACTACGAAGACGGAAAAACAAGAAGGCTCGTAAACCACACCCGGAAAACTGGAGATGGTCCCCAACGATGATGTAACTGGATAATTGTAGTGGTCAATCTCCGCTACCAATGCAGAAAAGACGCGCTTGATTTGGGAGCTCGAATGCGCTCCCAAAAGTTCAGACTCACTAATACTTCTCTAACAGTGGTTGTAAATAGCTTCATGGGACTCTGACAATGTATTTCAAACCCCAAGAATGCGTGTTTCTCTCTTCATCCATCCATTAGTATACAAAATCTGGAGAATTTGTTACATTTATATATTATCATGGTAATATTTCTTATTATGTTGCAAGTCGATTTCGTAGAATATACAGTGAAGTTTGAGAAGTGCAGCTGACCCTTGCATCAGTGTATGGATCTGAAAGTTCTGCGACACATCCTTGTAATTTCAGACAAGAAAAAATGTAGCTAATTTTAACAATATACACAAGAAATACCAGGGAATGCTTAAGCAGAGACTTATTGCTATTTGGACGCTGTATGTTAATAACAGTGCACTGCAATCAGAGGTCCAAAATATGTAAAACATAACACAAGCAATGACAGTAAATGTTAATTGCAATCACTCTTGTTACATTAAACCGTTGACATAATTATAACTCTTCGATTTGAATTTTAGAATAACCTTTATAGCATTCCGTATAAATTTTCAACAGGCTATTATGAATTTAAATAACCGTTCTTCCTAGTTAGAGAAAAAGAAAATCATTTAAGATTTCTGCTGAATTATTTATTTAATATTATCAATATTATTTAATATTTATTTAAAACAAAATATGGTTTATGGAATATTTATAGAGGGGTCATGGGGACGGAAAGCATTCTTCACTGAGAAGGGGAAGAAAATCGACTAATAAAACGATGGAAAAACAAAGACGGTAATCGTTCGCCAATTCAACCAAAGTGCTCGCGTATTTTAGGCCTGAAATTGATCTATCACTCGTAAGCAAGTTATCAAAACGGATAATATCAAAGGTAAATAAATATGGTGCAACCCTTTTAAGAGGCATGAGGCGGCAATTTGTTAGGTTAGTAACAAGTGTAATTGCATTTGAATCGAAATGTATATTTTAGGTAACCATGTGAAGACTGGCGAATTGTTTTCTCCATGTCACCAGTTCGATAATTATTGACAATTGCCATTAAATTAATGGTGAAAAAAAATGGAGACGTATAATAATAAAACAACACTTCTAACACTAAAGAGATATTTAAGTCTCTTCTTTGGCAGCTAATGCAATATTGCCATTTCTCAAAGGGAACACGAAACGCTGTTAAGTTGGTAGTTGCACCAACATCCCGAAACCAAAATGTGACTAGCTGTCAGCTGTGGAGGAGCACCGAACACCGCTGTTTCCGAGTTGTACAATTGGCAATACTGAACGAAGCAGCGTCAAGGTCGACTCACTTTGTTCCTCATGTTGCGCGTCGGGCTGGATGTCGGTTCTGCCTGCCGCTGGGTCCAGCTGTGCTCCTATATACCACGTCCCCCCCCGCCTAGCCCCTCCGCAGCCCTCATCAGATGTTACCGGAACGAGGGCATCACTTTACACAATAATCACATTTAAATAGTAGAAAGGGACTTTTTCAGCGTCAAACCTAATGGCTAGACAGGTGGCATTTTCACAGTATGTTCGTGACCAATGAGGCTAATAGCTATAGAAGTGGCGTCGTGTGTCTTGGGTATCCTCACGTTTCAACACATTCAGTATCTTTTGCCACCTCTAACTTGAACATTACTGATATCTTTGGAGGAATGAACAACTGACATATGCAGTAAATAACCACATCACTATTCCAACTACTCTCATTCCAAAAATTTTCCTGTTGATATTAGTTGAAGGTGTATTTCAACATCAACATTGGTTCCCATCTGAATTTACTCAAATAAATGTTATTAATTACTAATCCACAGTGACTATCAGAGAAATTGTATAATATCTATCATTTTTAAAACGGAATGTGATCCGGTCTTCGAAAGGGAAGTATACTTGGAAAACGTATTTAAAAGAATCATAAATCAAATAACTGATTTTATTTCAATTAATAGTAAATTTTGTTAGAAAATTTTATGCATAATATTCCATTTTTTTATCCTGAGATATACTGACATTTCCTTTTTTTGGTTTTGGAAATTTGAGTTTGGCTGGATTGAAGAAAACCATTGAGGCCGTGAGTTAGAAAAATATCAACGTTCACAAAATTGTTAATAAATGCTCGATGGAATATTTATTGCGTTTCCGTTTAACAGCCTTGTTCACATTATGAAAAGTTAATCAGGTTGTATTCGTTGGAACCTGCTGTAAGGTGGCGTTTCTCAAATAAAAAAAACTAAAAAAATATAATCTTTTCTAGATTCTATGCTGTCACCAAAACCATGGTATTGATGGTTACTCAAATTCACGTCAAATTAAAGGTATTCTAAAGAAAAGCATTTATGTTTTTTCTTGAATAACGTATTATCCTATAGCAGGAATTTATCACTAAACGGTTCCTAGTGACGATTATTATCACGCAAGATTATTTCAGAAAAAGAATGAAACTGAAACTGAATTTTGTAGCGGTTCCATAGCATAAGAGAATACGGACTTTCATTGTTATCTCCTCGTGATATTAAAGTTTAAGATTTCTAGTTTGTTGATATTATGTGTTCCTTCGACACAAGTCCAAATACTCTATTAGAAATTGTGTAAAGTTATATTCCGTTGGGTTTTCAATGAAAGTGGGGGAGGGGGGGTTAAAAGTAGTTTTTTCCCCAATCCTCGCATATTTAGGAGAACAAAATAATAGACAATTTTTCAGTTTTTTTTAACAAGAATACAAAGGCATGAGTGGTCGTAAAAGTTTCAAAATTTAGACAATTTTTTTTTTCGTGTCACAAAAACACTTTACCAGCGACCTTGAAATTTTTTTCCAGGCATCTACCACATCCTGGTATTAAATGGCAAATGTTAATAACGGTACACGGAATACGGTTTATAAGTGCATGAAAAACCATAAGTTCTATTCTTCTGTTACTTTTCCACATAGTAGTACTACTTCCTCCCCCCCCTCTCCCCTATAGGTCCATCACGGACCATGCGATACCGGCCTTCTGTTTTACAAAGGCGAAGGGAGGGCGGAACTGATTCCTGTCAGAATTAGAAGCTAATTTGTGAGACACGGAGCATTTACACTACAGCTTGTATGTTTGGGTTGCCAAGTGTCTGCGAAATGTGTTCTGCATGATAAGTTCATTTTTAGTTGTGAAATGTTTATGAGGCGGAGGTTGGGAACCGTTTCAGTATTCGCCTAAGTGGCTGAAATAAAGTCTAAAAATCGCAATCAGGACGGCCTGTGTGCTGAGACCAGGTCTCGAACCTGGTCCCGTTGAACCTCCCCGATGCAGTGCGTAGGCGGCCTAGCCACACTGGCGACTGGTACTATTTTATTGAAGGTGCTTTTTAATTCAGAGCGCATTGCATCTGAATGAATGGTACAGCCACGCACACACATTTCCCTGCATCTGAACGATTGTAGTAGCTTCGTTGTGTCACAATGCCGAAGTTTGAAGTTTGCAACCAAACATCACTGGAACTTCCATCTAACCTATCGACATACGAAATATCTGATCAGGTAATTAGTGTACCGGACCCTAATTTCACTAATCTTGACTCGCACTTGGCAGGAGTTTTTTCAATCTTTTTACTTGTTTGACTTTAATGGAAAAAATGCCAGACAATCTGTCTGCAAGAAAAATCATGGAAACATCTGTTTTGTTTCGGAAATATTATTTCATTGTAATTTCTTATTTATATATTTAATAGAACGGGAAGCGCGAGAAAGTTAATGTAATAAAGATATTTTAAAAAACTGGGTCACCACTAGTAAGGTGCAAAGAAGAAAACAGCCCCTTTTTAACTTAATGTCTGTCTGTTTGTACTTTCAGATGAAAGGATCTCACTACTAACCTGATTTTGGTGGCATGTTTTTTTAAATCTCAAATGTACAGACTTTATCGTGTTTTCACTTTTATTGCAAGTATAGAATGATAACATTTAGATTGCTATAATCGAATTTAACATCAGAGTATTATCCAATTTGACTTACTTGCTATAAACTTTGGAAAATTCTTTTTGCTTTTAGCTAAATGCTATGCCCGGGCTGATTCAATAACGTTTTCCGTGCAACATGTTCTCCAAATGTGGATAAGCGAGCGAAGAATCAGCCTTGTCGCAGTGTTATGCATGTAGATAGAATTTTGTTATCATTTGTTTGTTGTGTCCCGGAATATCTTTGGAGGCGACTTGTAACGAGTATGGGAGTTTTCGTTAGTGAAAGTCCTTGTCGCATGCAGTAACTAAGTCATTAAATGTGTACATCGATGGGAGTATAGGTCACCTGACCAAGTTATCTGCAAATTTCAGTCCGATTTAAGATCGTTCTACCACAACATCAAACGGTTATGTCGCTTAAACGACTAAGTAAACAATGTAATCAAGTTGCTATGGACTGTCAAGCTGAATGATGGAACAAACTAGACCAGAAACTTCTGCACATAATTAGTGTCCACTACGCTACAAAATTAGAAATAGAATAAATAAAAAAATTTCATTGATTCTGCAGACTAACTGCGTGCTGAAGGAACGATTAAGTGTTATAGTAGTACCGGACCATATAAGAGAGGAGACAAATTAATTTTAAAGTTGCAGGACGATTAATTGAACTTAAATAACGTGTACAGGTTAGCTGAGGCGAATCTTGATCAATCGTATATGTGTAGAAGGAAATAAACTCTTCAGTATATGACCAAAATGGAATACGGGAAGGTTATTCGTGAGAAACTTTGTTAACGAGCTATATGCAAGATATTTTCGATGAAAAGGA
Source organism: Vandiemenella viatica (assembly GCA_031002005.1). NCBI lineage: Eukaryota > Metazoa > Arthropoda > Insecta > Orthoptera > Morabidae > Vandiemenella > Vandiemenella viatica. The sequence goes on along the minus strand of CM061914.1, from coordinate 153,534,771 downwards.
GAAGGTAGACCAGCGTTATATTGTAACATTGGATCTTTCCAAGGCTTTTGAGAAAGGAAGGCATAAAACATTGGTAAACTAAGTAAAAACCCTTGGAGCGAATGCAAAAGTAACAGTCTGGTTCAAGGAATTCTTAAGAAGTTGGATCCAAAATGTTAATGAAAAGAAATACGGTACCAATATAAGTACTACATGACAGTATTTGGTTGCAATTTCATTTCATTATTGCAGCGAGTGACTGTGTTGCATGTTTAAAATGAGAATTTAAGTTGTTTCATGGAGGAATAACGTTTATAACAGGACTAAATTGGGAAAGAACTGAAACAGCTGCAGGGAGATCGGGACAGGGTATGTAGTTGGGTAGGTCAACGCGGAATGAAGATTAATGCCAAAAAGAGTCAGCTTATTTGGTACACAGATGGGATGCTAAAGAGTTTGTGTGTTTATAAGTTAGAGGAGGAATTCATTGTAGAAACCATTAAGTGCAAAATTTTTGGAATATCATTTCATAACAAGTAAATCGATTTGGAAGGACACTCCCGACAGGTGGCAAGCATAGGTTTAAAAGTCCTACATTTTGTGGAACTGGTGATGAGAAGTACTAAGATAGTGGAGGAACTGGTATACAAAAAGGTAATCGGAACATTGATTAATTATATTTGACTTATATGCGATCCACATGCTGTGTGACAAATACTGGAGTTGGAGAGTTTGCAAAGGAGGGAAACTGTTTTCTGACATTACCGATAAACACAATTAGCTACTGTAAAATTGTTTTTCAACAAATAAAAGCTATGCTTCGGCTATTTGTCACAGATTAATGTTATTAAGATAAATCTCCCTTAAGTTTGAGGGAAAAATATCAGCAACTTAAACGCATCTATGTTTTCTTGTTGCTCTATTCTTCATTTATTCATTTTTAAAGGAAGAAAAGTATTTACACTCAAACAAAAGGTTAACAAAACAGAGGAATGAAACTTGTCTGAAATCGAATTCATCACTGAGGAGCTCTGATGTTAATCTGGTGGCATAACCGGACGTGGAAGTGTAGGGGCTAGTATGCTGGCCTCCCATTGCAGGGGTCAGTGGTTCGAATCCATTATCGGTTATGCTTGGCTTTAATTAAGAGCTGCGCTCGCCTTGCATTGTCTTCACTATAGTGTCCCACAATTACATGAGGAAAGCATGACACAATAGTTAGGATAGTATAAATAAATTGGAGCTGGCTGGATGGCCGTAGAGACAGAAGAATATAGCTTTTCCTCACTTTTCGGGAGGAGGTGGCTTCGAAACCCCGTCTTGGAACTCATATTTGTGTTTTCCATGGTTTCCCCAAATCACTCCAGGCGAATAAAAGTTTTTTTGTTAAAAAAAATAAAATATTCTGTTGGCATATGGTAGTCAAGTGCACAGAATAGATGGACGTCCACCTGTGAATTTCACGCATTACACATAATCTGTTTCCTAATCGCCGCAACTCTAAACATCACATACTTCTCTGAAATTTATTATTAATTAAAGTATAAAAAATACTTTTATTATACCTGAAAGTAATGAGAATTGCGATTATAATAAACATTGACGTTATTTATTTTAATAGTAAGAACAATGCATGTTTTTAAATTTAGAGTAGAATTTACAGAAACCAAATGAAGAATCGTAATAGTTTGCTAGTCTAATCATGTTTTGATAACAATGATTCTTCTTTTACCGTAACTGCAAAGGTAGTTGTCAAAAAATAGGGCTTAGAAAGCAATATTCAGCTGTGTGAATAAGGAAATTTCTATAATTACATGTAAAGAGATTCTTCGTTCCCAAAAAAATCGTAATGTTGGTAGATATTTTAATAGAAAATTTCAAACGCACCGTTTACCCTTGATAGTTTTTTTTTTTTTAATTTCGTGTTGAACTAAGTAACTATTTAAGAACAACAGAAAAACTTCAATTCATACCGAAGAGTTGTTATTAAACTTACCGTTATTATTTCCGTCTGATATTCATACTTAAATAATTTAATGAAAAAATGTTTTGTTTGTTAACAACTGCTGTTTAAGATCTATGCAACAGCACTTAAACAAATAATTTTTAATTAAAGCTTCGTGCCGAAATCCATTAATTTCTAGAACCAGACAGTAATTAGTTCATTTCTGAACTAAACAAGCTTTTAAACGTCACCACTCCTTACAGTAGACACCGGGGATTCATAGATCATTGTTGTTGTGATGGTGGTTTTAGGACGCGTCGACAGCGTGATCATTAGCGCCCTTCATAGATCTACATAACCTCGGTTCCAATTAGGTTTTTGTTGGAAATTTTACGGGCCATTAAACGGGGCTACGCCTGTGGCAGAATTTCGCTGGATTGTTCTAACAACAGGACAGCCAGATTTGGTAGTCAAAGATTTCAAAGTGTATGTTTTACAGGTACTAGGCCTATCCTCTTAATGGTTGAAATTATTTTATGCGACCGACTCTACCTTTGTTTCCGTGATATCGCATCCCAAAAATTTCAAACCAGCTTCTATAACAGGTAAGTTGTACTCTTCCAGCTAATTTAGTACGACCCAGAAGGTCCCAGACTATCACGCAGCGGAATCGATTTCACGTTATTATTTTTGTTTTTGGCTAAATACCAGAAGTAAACTTACTTCAGCTAATTGTTGGGTTTACTCTAAACATACTATACGAGCAAAATTTCTGTCACAAAAAATTTAAATCCGAGGATATATCAGGTAAAACAATCAATTTGTTCTCACAGATAATAAAAAACTATGCAGGTGTACCAATAAACTTACCATTGGAAAAAATTTCTGTAAATAGCATACAGTTGAGGTACAGCAAAAATTATTTAAATAAAATTTATTTTCGAAAATCATTATAAACAATGGAAAGCTTTTGATAATAGTTTTAGGCTAAAAAAATATATTGATAATAGTTTAAGGATATAAATGTTGCACTAACATTGAAATTATAGTTACAGGAGTAATATAAACAAGTTAAAAATTTTTTAAAAACTAATTGAAATAGATGATGACCAATCTTCCCGTCTCCCTGCATGTTTCGGATTCCACGCAAAATGTTAGGTCAGATTTTCGTGGTGTATTTAAATGGATGTTTCTGGCGGTTATAAAAGACGGATTTCGCGGTAAATTGTAAAAAAAATTCAATTTTATCGGTCTAACAATCCTCATTTGTTTTACGTCCAAAGTTTATTTGTCCCAGAACCCACTTCTGCAACAGATTAAAAAAATAAAAAATATAAAAAAACCGACGGTATATCGAGGATAGTCGCAACGGACTGATATATCGTACACTGTGCTTATCCGCTGAAAACTCGTATCTAAAAATTCGCAGTAATGTACTTTTTTCGTAATACTGTAATGTTATTGTTATTAGCTACTAATTTTTCGGGGAATATCTGACAGAATATCTGTTTATGGAAGTGGGTTCAATAAACTATTAAAACAGTTTACCATTTGAATATTGTATTAATTGACTCAGATTTCTTTAGATCAATATCATGCTATTTATTTAATCAATCAAATTCATTTTCAAACTTTTTGCTCCAGTGACTAAAGAACTGAAACATTTAACGTAAAAGTGGTACCACATCTATATAACGTTTACAGCTAATGAAGCTGAATACCATATCAAATGACTAATTTATTGAAAAGCGATCCGACTGATTCTCAAAGGAGTTACATTAATTTTGGTTCGTAAGGTATAAATGATACAGTCGATCTTATTTAAAAAGTCGTCCGAACGTTATGCATGTATTCCGACCGTGGGCTGGTTTCAGAGGGTATAGTTAAGTGCAGTGCAATCTTGCTACAACAGGATGGAGAGAGGGCACCACGTGTACGTGTGCGGAATCTCAGAGCACTCGTCATAACTCAACTTTTAATGACGAGACTATTTTGAAGGTTCAAGGAGCGTGTCCTGTTAGCAAACACTCGGCACAACAGAAGGTCAGGTTGCTTCATCAGACACCTGAAGAGAAGCTGAGATACTGTTCGGGGAACATTACAAACAGATTTTAGGTTGCGGTACCACGTGCTTATGAAGACTGCGGAACTGGGGAGAACCGCCACTTGCCTCGGCATGTTCCGTGGTGACATAGCAATGTTACCCATATTCACGACAGAAGAAAGAGCGGTATAAGTAGTTCACATTGCTCACTAGCCTACTGTATGCAGCCTACCTTATTAATAAAAATTCGTAGAAAAACTTGATCCCATATATTTTGTTATTTTATATGAAATACATTAACACCTTTTGTTATTTTCTTTTTTCCAAATGGTATACAGTTGGGAGTCATGGGAAGGAGAGAAGCAATGTAAGAGTCTGCTGGAAATGAATTAAGCATACTTTGATGGTGAGTCAAAGATCGATATTAGAATGAGAATTAAGAAAAGTAAGTGGACAGAGAGGAACAACCACGATCATGAACTAGCATCGCGCGTGTGGGAATTTTCATTTGGTGGTAAAGGAACCAGAGTTTGGAAGAAATTATCGATCTATTTGCTGAACACGTTACTACAAATACTGAAAGAATTTAAAGTGGTAATGCAAAAGTAGATTTGTAAGAAAGATAACATCTAAGCATATTCTCCTTCGAAATTAACTAATTGATACAACCATGAAATAAACACTGCGTGCTTCTAAAACTTCGAATTCTTTTTTCACTAACTTCAATATGTTCTAACTTATAAGCAACTCCATGACGTATTTAAGAGCATTATAATTGACTAATAATTAGCCTACGTGTTTGATATTGAATCCAATGTTTCGAAGTTACTCCTTCTTGTTATGTTTATTTGGTCATTTTATATCTTGATTTTAATTTATTTAATTTAGTCAACATTGTTTAATAATACTGTTGATTAATCGTCATATATTCCAGGAATGTAACTGAAAATTTGCAGCAAAGTATTTTATTAATTCGAGCTTCAATCAGTTATAACTTATCGAGCTTGTATTTTGCTACTCTGCTCATTAGGAAGTGAAAATCATAAATTTGAAGGCAGTAAGTAAAATTATAATTACATGATTCTTTAGTAATTTTGTTCATAAGTTTCCGTATAATTATAAAAAAATAATACGGTTGTGACTCTTTTGAGAAATTTCTCCTAGTCTATCTGGTAGTAATTTAAATGTTAAGTCTGAAATTCGTGCATATCTCAAGAAGTTTAGTAGCGATTATAACAATAATATTCACCATACGCAGCAAGGCCTACCTACAGTAACTACGTGATTGTTAAGTGTCTCCAATAACAGAAACAAGAAAAGGAAATGTTCACTAGATAAAAAAAAGAGCATTCTTAACCAAATTTGTCTATTCAAGCACATTAATACTCGTTAAAAGCTAATGTAATGTGAACCTGAGATATCGTGTCATGTTTATCAGAAATATTATTGGAAGATAATTAAGGTTTGTTAAAGAAAACTCGTTTCGTCGTAAGGAATGGAGTTTAATTTTTACATCAAACTTCAAAAGCCTTTGTGCAGTAAAACTGCCTAGATCACTTCTTAAATTAAGTTTAATATGCTGCAGAGTTTCAAATGTAATCAGAATTGACGTTTAGACCCGAATATTTTAATTACTTGATTTAGGATTATTAGCTGTACTCTCCATGATAGACAGTTGTAAGCTAATGTGTTAGTTTTTTAGACTCATCTTGCCACAGTGAGGCAATTGTGAAAAAAAATATTGAATTAACTAGCCATTCCTGTAAAGAGTAAGCCAATTGTGATTTGTATCAATTAGTTGAGCACCTGTCTTGAGAATAGTTGTCAACACTTTGCTCAAATTTATATAAACCAGAGCGTCGCGAGCAGAGAAAATTCATCCTCTCTGCTGCAGGCGAAACCTGAAAACTCATATTAAATTATTAAAAGAAGTAAGTTATTGGGTTAAACTACAAGAAACACATACTTCATCGAGCACTTAATGAAAAACGAACGTTCAATTAAAATAATTTCTTCACCCGTAGTCTTCAGTAATACTCGTAGCACCTTACAAAGTCACAAAGAATATATATGAAAATTCAAAAAAATTACTAGACCTTTCTAACAGCCACTTTCTGGTACAAGTCAGTCTTTCTCCTGGCTGGGCGCAAGTTAAACTTACCTCTATTACGCAATGAGAACGAATTCTCGTTCTATTTCCAAGACATCAAACGTAGAAATTTTTACATACGTACTAGCAACTTTATCTACCATCCCAAGGACTATACATACTAATTAGTTCATACAACATCTGTTGCTGATTATATCAGTATACAATACAATACTTAGCGTAAATACATCAATATCGACTTTATATACTGACAGCAATGGAACAGGCAAACATACCGACGAAACAGGATATTTATTACTAGTTGAAAGAACACGCCAATGCAACTGTTTAGTTTATTTATTGCTGCGTCGTACGCGTTTCACCTCTCATCGAGGCATCATCAGTGGCCGGCCTCGGTAGCGTAGGGGCTAGAGTGCTAGCTCCGCGTACCGAAGGTCAGCGGTTCGAGTCCGGCCGAGGGCATGGGTGTTTAGTGTTGTATCTGTGAATGTCTTGTCCTTGTTGTAGTGTCCTTGTGTCAATACTTGATAGAAAACAAACCAAATTGAGTTGGCTGTATGGCCAAGTAGCCGAAATCCATTAAAGAAAAAGGTATCATTAGCGACGAATTATTTACATTTGTTACTCTGGTATGCAGTTGCGCATCTCCGTTTTCATATACAACGCATGTTTTGCCTGTATCATATTTACAATATTGTTTGTTATCATCGTTCAGTCGTCTGGGATATTTATGATGTGTTCGAAAGAAAAGTACGCAATGTCCTGCTGTGGTGAACGTGATATAGGTTTCACATGACTCTTCCGGTTTCACATGACTCTTCTTTGTTGCAGCAAGAGATTGTCTATACTTTGTGACAATATCACACCTCACCAATCACTTTCACTATTAATTTTACTGTTATTATAATTACTATTACTGTTATCATTATATTTTGTTTTGATTAGTTATAAATGTTATGAGTTATTGTATTGACGTTTGTAATTTCTATATATTGGGTTTACATCAGCGGTAGTTTTTGTAGTAAACTGTGTAGCATAATAATAATATTATCTTTGAGTACTATAGCAACAATCTTTGGTCCGGCCAGTTGACTGCACTGTAAGGATGGCAGGCCAGCAAGTTATGTGCTGAGCACCGAACTGCATACATTGTTTAGACGTGAGAGTAACGTTATGTGAGAGTAGTATTTTTGATATGAAGTGTGTAGGTACACACTGCAGTGTATCTCACGCAAATTTGAATAAATATAGTGGTATTTTATTCAGAGCCACCTTCATCATTTCTTCAATTAACTAACTGTAATGAGCGTGCATCTTGCATGTATTGAGAGATGATAATGGGCCTTAATCATCCAAAAACACAATGTTCCCTCCAACTGTTGTGGTAATGATAATAAATTACGTGTTTCGTCACCCGCTGTCTGTGGGTAGTCGGCAGCTTATTAAACCACACAAACTGAGTGATTAGTTCAGAATTGTCTATCACTGCCAAGTCTATTATAGCTCACAACGTCACCTACGAGTGTGGTCAAAGAGAAATCAGCATACAGCTCTGATCCTATCTGGGTGGCCATGCGCGTTAATGCGTCACAACACTGTATTATGGAGGTACCAGGACCCAGGACCCAAGGTTCAAATGCTACGGTACCAGTCGTTTTAATTAAGCTTCCAAAGGGTTACGTGTTATCACATAGGAAATTTCAGGATCGTTTCATGAACGGTTGATGACAATTTATTTCCCTTACCGGGATAGTAATCATATAAAAAAACTGGCTCAGGCAGAAAATTGCGTTAAACGTGTATCAATTGTGTGGTAACTTCATATTCAGTCGTTTGTTGAATTTAAAGTGATATGAAAGTACTGTTTAATTGTCAAATATGGTTTGTAGTGTATCGATGAGGATTAAAATAATTTCTTAAATATTTCACTGGACCAAGGCTTCCAGATTACTTCTAGGCAATTAATAGGGCGATCATCGTGTGTTTGTTTTTCAATTTTATGCTGTGCACGTTGTGTTTGACTTGGTCGTTACCGATTTTCTTTTATGAATCATGGACGTCGATATCATAAGAGGTGCTACAGGACAAGGTCAGGATAGGACAGGAAACGATGAAGGAGAAATTTGACTTCGGCTTTTTGAAGGAACACTATGACATTAAACTCCAGGGATTTGAAACAACGTGCACCTGAATGACAGATCCAACAGTTACCGCTTACCCAAACAAGTGTTAAGTGTACATAACCTTGCTTACATTAGGCGATTCCCCTGTTAGTGGTGAGAAATGTCTGTATAATTTCCTCTGGCACCTCTCGACTTTGAATAGCCTCTTAATTGAAGGGCAAACTCTGCAACACTGCTTGGAGCTCTCCAAGGCCTTCCGACGTACGCAGCTCACCTGTGAGTAATGCATCCAACCATCAGATTGTCTACACTTACCAAAATAAATTAGATTACTAGCAACCCCTTACATGTCATTGTGTATTCCTAACTAATCATTTTAAAGGCAATGCTCTTATTTCAAAATGATTTTTCTTAATGTGAGTATGCTAAAAAACTTTATAGAAATGATGATACAACAGTCCTACAGTAAAAGAATACTTGGATGTAGTAATAAATGCAGATTACATCAGGAATAATTGCTTTTCCTGAAAAAATTTCATCACAATTTTAAGTTAGTAACAGCACAGCAAGAAAGATCTGACTAATAACTAAGGCCAGATCCTGGTTGTTTTTCACAAAACACTCTTCTGTAGTTGACTTCCACCTGCTCGCTCAGACGGTTATTTCATGTAATGCCTAAACGCAAGACAGAGTTTGGCCTTCAATCAGGAGGCTATTCAGTTAGAGTGCATTATAAACTCTGCTAAATGTGACTGGCACTTTTCTTTTCATTTAAATGCAACGTCCTTAAAATGTGTTGGTTGTTTTGTTTTTGTTTCAAGAAATTTTTATTCTTGTTGCAGATTTGTGTGATCTGAAACTTGCGAGAACTCTTCAGTGATTCGGATTCAACGTTGAATTGTAGGTCCCTTATAACAGATAGGATTATTTGTTTAGGCTACAGTTGGAGAAGGAGAAATGCGCATCTATTAATAACCCTGTCACCAGTCATAACGACTGCACGAACCTAACTTTGTTGGGAGATATCCATGGAAGTGAAGATTTAATTCAAGGCTGTTGTAGAAGGCGGAGAAGTATTTATTGGAAATAAATTTTTCTGTTTTCACTAAAATATTAAAGCTAGAAATGTAGGTTAGAGTTATTACATTTTAACAGCAAAATTTGATTTAAATATTGAATTTATATTACATACTTATGTTTATTTACACTTGGAATTAAAATTGCTTTTTGAATCTGATCTAGCAACAGATTGTGTTTACATTCTGAAATATAACAGATATGACCTGAGACACTGAGAAACATTCGATGGACTTAATTTAATAACCAGTGAATAAGTTAGCAATCGACAGTTGCGCAGAGGGTGAACAGTTCGGGCAGGCTAAACGGCCAGGTTGGCGGCACTCAAGAAGACCGCAATGGTGTTATTGTGAAATGCCCAGCCCTAACGGCTTGGAATCAGCTGGGAGACGGCGGATAAAGCTGTTCGTGTAGTTTCGGGAGAATTTTGGATGCTCCAAAAATGGCGGGATAAGCTATTAAGTGACTGATGAATGAACACAGAATATCCATATTTTGTTCTAACATAAGGGTCTCTTTTGCATGTTCTGGAGGGAAAATCTTGCAAGCAGATTGATGACGAGAAAAAGAGGAGTGGGGAGTGTGAAACGAGGTGTTCTGCACCCTGGGAAGAAGACATCTTGAGCCTGGGAGCTGAGGAGGACAGAGCTACCTGCTCTGACAAGTGATTGCGAAGGTTGCAGGTAGTGACTATATATACAGTGCATCGGAAATGGTAATATCCTCAAGACCACGTGGACCATCTGCTGAGAACAACCGTTAGTTACTTGCATTATGGGAGCTTCCAGTTCATTCCATAGACCCGTAAAATGACCCGCAAAGTGATTTGCAGAGATAGAGAAACTGGTGATCTAAACATATACTTTCAAGTAGCAGAAATTTAATTCGGTTGGACAATTTTCTAATCATGGAATTTCCATACGATTGTTTTTCTTTGTAAACTTACATGAGCCAGATATATTTAGCTGTAATTGTCTTCTGTTCTAATATAAATGAAGCAAGAGATTGTGAGGTTGCAGATGTTATATTATGAATCTGTTATAGATATTTAAAAGGAAGGTTAACAATGTTTATTAAAATTAATTGTAAAAGGCGTCCAAATTTAGTTAAAAATAATGTAATCAATTCCTAAAAGAAAAGAATGTATTTCGTTTTATAATATTAATTATCGGAAGCTTATTTTTATTAATATTCTATTGATTCAGGAAGAAATAAGTATAACATCACAATAAAATAATTGTTATGGGCTTTTTTTAAATAATAATTCTATTTAGTGTAACAAATTGGCAAAACACTCTGTTCTATCACACATTTTTGACGGCCTAAGAAGCTGGTATATAGTTTACATATACTTGTGTATAAAGAGGATAAATTAAAAATGAATATCAGGCTCGTAGTTTTCTAGTTCATGGCACTACGAAATATGAAAAACTTGTATCAGCGTATTTTGTAAAACCGTTTGTCGCAGCTTCTTTTCATGGCTTTATGAATCGTCGAGGTCTAGGAAAATGAACTGGAAGGAATTCTGCTATGGTCTTTTGAAGGAAGTATCCTGGAATATGCCAGGAGTGGTTTGGGGAAACCATGGAAAAACGAAATCTGGATGCTCGGGCGGACATTCGAACCCACGTCTGCCCGGATGCGAGGCCAGCGTGTTACCACTCACTTACCACGCCCGGTTTTGCCGCAGCACGTTATATCTTCAACTGATTATAGGTAACAGTAGCACTATTTTAATAGTAATATTTAGACAACCGAGTGTGGTGGGTGAGTGGTTAACGCTCTGCCCTCGCGTTCGGGAGAACGCCGGATCGAATCCAAGTCCGGGTATCCAGATTTGGGTTTTCCACGGTTTCCCCAAATCACTCCAGCCGATGCTGGGATGCTTCCTTCAAAAGTCCATGGGCAAATTCCTTTCCGTTCCTTGTCCCAAGTCCCATCCCACCTCTAATGACGTCGTCGTCAACAAGGCGTAAAGCCATAAGTAAAACGAAAATAATAATACTAACACTGAAACGGACGGAAAACTGTTAGGTGAAGTGTGTGCGAATAATGTAATTAATTACGAAGTGTGATGTTTAAAAGTGGTTGTAATTCTTATGCGTCAACGTAAATTCCTTTTCTTCGATCTTATTTTACAACTTGAGTCCTTGAAGTATCCTTCCGTGCAGATTGTGCCATCACCTCGACGGCACTAAACATTGATATGTGACCGTATACGTTAAGATTTTACTCTTCAAGCGGAGAGTGTATAATCTATTCACACTTAAGTGGACAGCCTTAGTGTTTCTCACGGAACTAAGTAAACATTTTTCCAAATACTCTTTTCAATGTTACAAGAAAAACATTTTTAACAACAAACATTCTAACTAACAGATTTTTAAATTTAATAGCGGTATTAAGAATTGTGCAAGCTCTTCAAGATGTTTTCTTTATATGACTTCTGTGACTACTATAAATTTCCTGTAAAACGTACAATAACCTGGTTGTGTATGAAAATATTAAACGTGATAAGTTTCCGTCGATTATGTGGTTGTTGTTACACCATCTATTTGTCGGTTAGAGACCTCTACTTTACAAACGGAATAACTTGCAGACAACATATTCGCACGTCCTAAAACTCTAATGTCATATTTAAAATTGTATAAATTTTTTGATGGGAGCTCCACACAGCTAAACCATATTGATAAAAGTATCTGTCCAAGTGTGTGTAGTTTCACTGATTATAGCTTCTTAATTAGAAGACCAAAATGTCATTTTTCAATTAGATTTATTGGAAATTCAAGTCAGAGTCGGACATTTTAAACCATTTTGGTGTGTCTCGAAGACCTTATTACGTAGAGACCTTAAATTTATCTCCAATACCCACCATATCTGGTTCGAATAACAAAATTAATTTCATCTAATACGGTTTGTATGTTACTTTGCGTGATATCAACACAATTACAATGAAAGTTTTCTTATAACAGATAGCACTGCATCGGATCCTAATTGGCGAGGTAGAAACTAATATAAATATTATTTATTTTAACGATTGTTCTAGTAGATTTAAAGCTATGCAGTGGTTTCCATACGAAAATATGTCAAATGCTAATTTTTGTGGCATATCTATATCTGTGTGTGCATGTCAACAAGGTACGGATCCCAAATAACATTCGTCTCGCGAATGCAGGCTTTCCCGGCGAATAAATGACAACAAATCTTCTAGGGTTTGCAGCCGGATTTTATTATAAAGCGACAAGCTTTCGGCTACTAGCTCAGTAGCCATCTTCAGGTCTGACCAATCACAGTGAAGTGGGACTGCTAGCGTCATAAGGTTGCTAAGCGACACCAGTAAACACCTGGTATCCATCAAGGCAAGATCGCCGATACATAATCGACCTGAAGATGGCTACTGAGCTAGTAGCCGAAAGCTTGTCGCTTTATAATTAAATCCGGCTGCAAACCCTAGAAGATTTGTTGTCAACATTCATCTCGTATTTGTCAGGTTTTTAATACTAAACTTCGGAATTGCATCAAACGTAAAATCAACGTCAGATGAAAAGCATGTATTTCGAGACGATTCTGACAACGTTGAAGTTTCAAAGTCTGTGAATGATTACACTTTGTTCATCTGTTTTTACTTCAGTAACTGTAAAAATCGACATTTTGTAGACCTCCTTTCTTCCGACTTTTGATCGTAGCCTACGGTCCTCAACGGTTAAATTGCCTGCTGAGTGTACTAGACTCTCTAGTGTGCTTAGCAGACGGCTCCCCCCTTGACGACAGTAGGGTTTGGTATAAACGTCCGAAGAAATGAGGACTGAACGCAGTGTATATCTTCTATACGTTACGTTCTAGTTATACATTACTCAATAACAATCTACTTAATAATTTTAATGATTAATTAAATGATATGCATATTGATCTTACATTTCAGAAAAAGCTGTAGAATGTCTCCGACGATATTTGAATTGTATCCGGAGAATACATTGAAGGAAGTGCAAGAAAAATTTCCATTTGGAATAAAGGATTAAGAATTACGGTTTGATTTGTTACTGATGCTGGATTGCTAGCAGACATGGCGTAAACACTGAGTACTATGTAATTCATGGTAAGCTATCTGTATACAATGTTAACATAGCGAAAAAAAAATTGTCCCACTAGGTGACGGAAACTGTAGCAATAAACTCTGAGGAAACATACAAACTGGCATAGAATAGCGAGTAATTAAAAAAAAAAAAATATTGCAGGTTGGTGAGGACAAAGTTCAAAACAGAAGTAGATTAGCTGTAGGAAAGAGGTACTTCTTTGGAAAGAAAAACCTTTTAAATCATGCACCTATAATTAAAAAAGGACGCCTACAATGGAGCACAGTGAGTTGTGAGAACGAAGAACCAGAAAGAATATCATCTGAAATCGAGTAAATGAAGAAGTACACAACGAACAAGTTGTAAAAACGTTAGGTGATGAAGGATATCTATAGAAGAATCACAAATGGAGAAATGTAGTAAAGACATAGAAGACTGGTTAATTCTTTGTAAATTGAGGCGAAGATCTATAGAAGAAAATATAGACTACTGTATTAAAAGCAATATAGTGATGAGAGATAAGAGGTTGCAACAGGGTACAAAGCGGACCAGCAATACAGCAAACGAGTAACTGCAGCATTGACAAAAAAAAAAAAAAAAAAAAAAAAAAACGACGTACGCGTTTGGTTGAACGTCACTGTACCCGACCGCTGGATTGGCCGCAAAGGGCCCAAAGACAGAGCTTGTTTCGCTTGGCCTCCACGCTCTCCCGATCTGACGCCATGCGATTTCTACCGGTGGGGGTTTATAAAGGATCATGTGAATGTGCCTCCATTACAAGCTGACGTACCCGATCTAAGAAACAGGGAAACAGGTTTGAGGCAGCTGTTGCAACAATTACACCACAAACCCTAATCAACGTTTGGGATGAATTGGGCAGTCGACTTGGTGTGTGCCATGTGACGAGAGGAGCTCACATTGAACACTTGTAAGCTTGTAGGTATAACAGTTTGAGTCTCTTTTTCATTTCATGAATTAATTATAATTTTACGTAATTTCCCCTTTTATGTAATAAATACTGCAAAGCGCTAAAACACCGATAATCATTAGGAAACACCCTGTATATTTGGAAGAGTGATAATACAGAGATAGTATATTTGAATTACCTCTCGTTTCGCCATATATGCAAGTCACGAAATGAGTTTGGGTTTCTCAGAACGAGGGTCCAAGAGCGTGTCAGAGGCCAAATTTTAGCGCCTATATTTCACGCCTGACAGGTGTTTAGTTCTCTCTCCTTGTCTTTTCGTTGGGAGACTATACCGTAACGTTGACACCTCATTATAATGACAATGATACGAGTCCTTGACCGGGACGTGTTTTGAGTGGCTTGGCGACTGCGCAGGTTTTTCGTGCTTCAAGATTCAAAGGAAACAGCATAACATATTTACCCATGGCTCTCCATTAATAACAAGTGCTTAAGTAGTAAGCTTTTTATAAATGAGATAAAATTTTCAATTTTAGCTTTCCTCAACACAATCCTATATGAAATCTGACATAAACCTGTTAAATGTTTGTTTAAACATCCAGCTGCTTCGAAATGTTTGCACAGTGCGTTGTTTATTTCCGACATTCAAGAACACCAGCCTTTTTTTCAATCATGTAAATCTATCAATGAGATATTAATTGATTTGACATTTCATGTAATAAATTGCAGACACACATTTTCAGCCTGTTTAGTTCCTTTAGTTTCTGAACTGTTACTATGATTAGACGGAAATTTGACTGTTGTATGACAAACATATTACTGTAACACGTTTTATCATTATATACACTGGCAACTAAACATAAACTTATACGTACTGAGAAGACAATATTACAAATTATAAAATTCATTTTAACTTCGTTCTTTATTTACATGAATGATCTTACTGATATTCCGTAGGTCTGATTAGATGAATATAGAAGTATTTAGCGCAATATAAAATTCAAAAATGCCTATGATCACTTTAGCAAGTAACCCTTATATCAGCAGTTTAATCAAAGGCTTGTTATAATTCCACAAATACGTCAAGATGTGAAGAAAAATGTAAGCGAAATAAAAAAATCTTAGTATTTCTTTCGTTACACATGGCTTTAAGCCTCGTTGACATCTAAGTCATTAGGGGTGGCAAATACTGAGAACGTGAAGTAATTCGGCCATGTCTTTTAGAGTGAACCATCCCAGCATTCACCTGGAGCGATTTAGGGAAACCATGGAACACCAGAATCTCTATGAACGGGGATTAGAAAGAGTGCGCTTTTTAAGTGAGTTCGAAAAATTAGTTTTCGGAAAAAATTCAAGGTAAACTTTCCATAAATTACTCACGTAACATTTCAAGGAAACTGGGAAATATGGTTGTTTTTGATTATTGATTTGGCACATATTTGAAAGATCAGTTGGTAAAAGAAATCTCGGGAACATTATAAACCATAATTATAATAATGAAACAGATGGTTTAGTGGAAAAAATTTAAGGCAGGAAACACACACGTAATTTAGTTTGTTGTGGAAGCAATTTTAAAGTTATAGTGTGAGGGAAAAGGAAACAATGAAAGCAGTTGCACGGAATTAATAAATATGCACACACATAGTAACTTAAACGAGAAACAAAACTTTCAAGATTAACATGTAAAACATTGTTTCCAAGTTTTTTTGTTTTTTAAGAATAACAGTCAGTCAGTACAACAGTAATTGAAACGGGAAGTTAAACGTAATAGATTTATTTTTGCCTTATGGTCGATTATGATATTTCCATCTGAGAAATTGTTCTCATTGTGTCCAGTTCTCAGTATTTAAAACTCAGACTTCAAATTTTGGATGAAGGGAGCTCAATCCACGTTTCGGCCAGCCAGAAATTTGGTTTTCCATTGTATGCCGAAATCTCAGGTGAATGTCGGGATGGTCCCTTCAAAAAGATGAGGTGAAGTTCCTTCTTCACTGTCCCCAAAATTCTCTCGGCTCTTATGACACAGATTTCAACGAGTTATAAAAACAAAATGAAAAAATTAGAAAATTTATCAAATCCACAGAAGATATTTCCGTGCCAAAAACATGACCTAAGAATAATTTGCTGCGTAATGAGCCCACGGACAATGTCATGAAGTCTGTAAACGAAAAAATTCTTGAAATTCGTTTGCTACCAACAATCTTTTATATTAAAAAATGTTGAACACCTCAGTATTCATAATATTAGGGATTTGGCCGAAAATTATAAGTCGGTTTAAATTTAACAGAAACGTATAAAATTGTCAGCAACCTTCTCTGTTGATTATCCTGCACAGTAATAATAAATTAATAAATTGATGCCTACAGGATATAATACCTTCATCCGCAAATTAAAATAGTTGCCAGTTGAGAAAAAACTTATGCTAGTGAATGAATCTAAGATTTTTTTTTTTTTCGTTCCTCGCAGATGAAGTTCAGGAGGCGGGTTGTTGTAGGAATTGGGATAAGGAAGGGAAAGGAGTTCGGCCATGGTCTTTAATAGGAACCTTCCCGGCATTCGCCTGGACTGATTTCGGGAAACCATGGAAAACCGAAATCAGGTTGATAGTACATTACGGGGTCAGATCTCCAAAAATAAATCATCGCTCCTCGTTCATACTAAAAATACCGAATCACGTATCACAGGGCATGATTGTCTTCATCGGTGAAAGACACAATTGTGACAGACGTCAAATCTCCCGAATAACATCCACTACCGCTCAAATAAGTAAGGTTTATTTTATCCGCTATGGATAGTTCACCCATACTGAGACGAACCGAGTTTAGCGGACCCGACTCCCCACGTTAGCAGGATGAAAGAGTAACATACCCTCCGGAACAGATAAGGAAATGTGAGAAAGTTATTTAGATTCATAGATGTAGTGTATGGTTGTTTGAAAACATAGTTCGAATGCACCAATCAATCGAAGTTTTTCGAATTTTTATTTAATTTTAGTCATTAACACTGGAAGCTGTGTGTTATGTTGAAACTGGAAATAAAATGGTTGTGAGTTGTTATATGTTAAATAATAAATTTTTACTAGTTATGTTCAACTTATGAATCACACGTACTGTTCTCACGGGGGAGTATATTTAATTTATCATAAATTCGTGTTTTGTATTCCTCTCAATTGTATATTCTTACAAGATTGTTAAAATCACAGTTTGCTAAATTCATTTAGAGAAGCATTTGTCAAATTTACCTGCTTCTAATTGAAATAAATGACACTCAATTTTCGAATTCATTGAAAAATACAAAAAGCACTTGTGATTATAGTTGACAAATATTCGTTAGTTGTAGAAATTGTACAATTTGTTCAGAAAAAAATCCCGTAAACAATTCAGTACTGTTGTTTTTAAAGTGTTCTTACTTTCGAATCAATAATGGAATCCTAATGGATTCACACCTTCATAAGTTCCGTATCCTTCCACTTTTAAGAGTTTCAAGTATGCACTATTTCAGTTCCAAATAACCTTAATACGAATATATATATTTAAAAAAATTGACAATTCGAGGGCGGAAAATAATTATAGCTGTTTAAAGACTGTGGCAAAAATTTTCTTAAGATAAATTTTCATGGGTATTAAATGACAGCCAGCAGCCCTCGGATTCTCAAAATTTTAGGATTTCCCTTTCTATTCCCGGCTATGTGCAAGCTATAAAAATTACCTTTCCACCCTTTATTTCTGAAAAACTGTTCCAAATTTTGTATCAAATTTTTCAGTGGTATGCTTAGGTTTACAGGAGAAGAAAAGCAATCTTTCTAGAGTTTATGACTTCCGAAAAATATTTAAAATTGTGATTTTAACAAATTTCATACTTCACTAGATAATTTTTTTTTAAACATGATACGATAGAGAATTTAATTAATCCCGTAGTAAATGTGAGGCGAACAGATTTGTTTTTAAATTACAAATTGAGATCTACAAAATTTAATTTAAAAATATTTTTGTATTTGATCTATATGCATTGCTTCAGTGACAATTTCACAAAACTTATAAGGAACTCTATTTAAAAATCATTTTACTGATTTTTTAAAAAAGTACATAAGAAAAATATACAAACTATGTACTGAACTCACACTAACTTAAGTTAGTCTATTGCTGAAATCACAATCACACGAATAATAAATGCATCATTCATACGAAATGTGCTCATTGAGGATGTGGTCCTTGGGGTAAACTGAAAAGTGACAGTGTGAGCGATGATTCATTTCCTGAACACACAGTGACTTTACATCTCTGGAGTGAGAAGCATTTGATTGTAAATGAGTACTAAGCAGGAGCTGCCCGATTCTCCAAGCCGGTATCCATTCATCTGGTTACGCCGACTTCCAGAAATTAGATGATGCGTTTCACAGTGAACGCGATCTTAAGAGTTACACTGAACTAGTCACGAATTTCTTAAACTATATAGTATTCAGCAGAACTGGACTCAACGCGGATAGAGCAGTAAACGCTTTCATGGTTCTAATATCATTCACGCGATTGAATAAAACGGTTGTCAGCCTCTATGAATCTTTAAACCAAGTTCATACATTTTTAACTTAATTTAATCTTATGTTTGTCATGAGTATAAGTGATTTCAGACATGGAGAGCGAGCAAAAGGAATTATCCCTATAGTAATTATCTACTATGATGCCCACTATTATTTTAATAATTGACCAAGCGATAAAAATTAGTAATATTATGATCATAAAAATTTATTTTATCCCGTTTCAATTAGAAATGATCAAGTGGTATATCATATAATCGCTTACCATCAATACAGAATATTGGTGTATTTTTATTCCGAGTAAATGTAATGTACTCTTCGACTCACGTTCATATAAATAACTTTTAAACTGTAAAGGGAGATATAATCGAAGGGGGACAGAGATGAAAAATTGAGGTCAGTAAAAATTTAGTCACTTCTTTATCCTGCTCTTTTACTGCGATGAGATCTGTAAAGTATGCAAAACCTGAGTGATATATAATGCGGTTAGAAATTTCTCTCGTTTACCATAACTTTTTATCGCTATGTAAGGTTACGTAGTGAGTTTATTTTACATGAACCAAGATAAATTTACAGTGATTTGTATCCTCATTCTAGTGAGCTGTTAGTCACATCTTTAAAATTGTTCAATAAAATCAGAGGTTTTTGTGAATTAAATAATACAATATTATTATTTTTATTAACTTCTCGTATAAAAAAGTGTCTTCACATTTATGCAGTGAGATATCTGATATAGGGGATATAAGGAAACATATAAATTATAATAATAATCGTCGTAAGAAAATTCTTCAATGCAGAAATTTCATTTTGATAAAAAAGCGTATCGCTGGACCAAAGATGGTTATTTTCAGTGGCAATATCGCAGAGCAGACTCTCTGATTGTTTTATAATCTATACTATTATAAATCTGTAAGCAAGCTGCGTTTGTAGTGAGGCTTGATCTCTAATAACGCAAAAACTACCGCATCAATTTGCATGGTGTTTCCAAATTTTTAAAGCTAATGTTGCTGATCAACATCTGCAGAAGTAGCTAACGACTAATATGTACCATGGGAAGAAGCAAGTCAGTAAAAAACTTCAGAAATGTGAAACTGTAGACCACAGATAATTATACACATTCAGACGGTCACTCCTTTCATAAAGAGACCTGACAAAATTTAGGATTTCCTTTTTTTTTTTTTTACTTCTGCGATTCATTTTTCTGGACCGCAGTACTTCAAAATAAAAAGAATACGTGAATCAAGTATAATCAGCATTTACTTGAATCGTAACAGGTCTGTTGAATTACTAATATTGAAGACATGTATTGTCTTTGGTAGACTGTTATACAGTTTGTCTCTGGAACAAAATTGCTACGTGAACGCTGTACAATACAGCCACAATAAGCCAATACTTAATACGAAATTCAGTTTTTTCTCGAAGAGCGATGTCTGAAAAACAGCTATTATAAATATCAGCAAGTAATAAAACATACTTCTTTCATAATGACTTGTGCGGAATTGCACATATTTGGAAGTACTTTATTCGATTAATATGTCTCGTGGCTATAACGTGCAAATATAACTAGGCATCCGAAAATTCAGGTACATGCGACTCAAATAATTACATAGAAAATAAGGATATATTGAAAGAAACTCAAATAAAAAAATTTTCATATCCTAATGCTACACCGCGTAAATTATAAAGCTAAAAGCATCGTCCCTTTGGCCTATAACAAAGCATATCAGCTGTCATCACTGTCCAGGTTGCATTTCAATCGATTTACAACTTGCGATAATTTTTATCCTAATGCTACACCGCGTAAATTATAAAGCTAAAAGCATCGTCCCTTTGGCCTATAACAAAGCATCATATCAGCTGTCATCACTAGTCCAGGTTGCATTTCAATCGATTTACAACTTGCGATAATTTTGCCACTCAGAAATAATTGCTTGAGTTACATGCACATTAGTACATATACTGTACCGTGATCCATTTGGACATTTTTGAATTAATTATATCTGACTGAAATAATGACAATAATGATACGACGATTTGAAACCAAGATTAACTCCAATTCACGTAAATTTCTATTTTAAAGCAGGAATAATTGATGGTGTATCATCATAAAATAAAAACCAATATCCAAACAGCAAAAAATAAATAAATCAGAAAAAATTGAGATGCTGTGATTATTGGTAACGAATTTTTATTTCAAATATAACTAGGCATCCTAAAATTCTATTCTACACCGCGTAAATTTTAAAACTAAACCCGTTATGCCTGATGCTAAACAAAACGAGTCAATTGTCATCTGGTCCAGGCTGTTGTTTCGCCAGGTACTTACATGCGACTGAAATAATTACATAGAAAATACGGCTATATTGAAAGAAACTTAAATTAAAAATGTTTCATATCCTAATGCTACACCACGTAGATTATAAAGCTGCAGGCATCGTCTCTTAGGCCTATAACAAAGCATCATATCAGCTGTCAGGTTGCATTTCAAGCGATTCACAACTTGCCATAATGTTGCCACTCAGAAATAATTGTTTCAGTTACATGCACGTTACTACATAAACTGTACCATGATCACATCTCGACATTTTTGGATTAATTATATCTGACTGAAATAATGACAGTAATGATACGACGATTTGAAATCAAAAGTAGCTCCAATTCACGTAAATTTCTATTTTAAAGCAGGAATAATTGATGGTGTATCAACATAAAATAAAACCAATATCCAAACAATAAAAAATAAAAAACAACAAAAAATAAATAAATCAGAAAAATTGAGATGCTGTGATTATTGGTAACGAATTTTTATATTTCAGCACACTTCCAAGAGGACTAAGTCGTAGATTACTGCTATATTTACATAAATTTATGGCACCGCGGTTATGTTGCAATCCTCGGTATCCACATTTAAAAATAAACTTTTTTTAGTTAAGTATCATGGAAACAATATTTTTCATTATATCCACTTCTGGTGAAATCATTGCACAAAAACATCATTGAGGCCGTTATTTTAACAGGATGTGGACGAGGGAGAAGAAGTATTCCTTCCACGAATACCATTGGTTCCTTCAAACTTCCCGTTCAAATTTAAGCGCCTACAATTTCCCGTAACGTTATGTTTTGCCATGACAATTAACAAGTCTCAGGGACAGACACTAGGAACCGTAGGCATTGATCTTCGGACACCATGTTTCTCGCACGGCCTAGCTATACGTTGCTTGCTCCAGGGTGAGTGGCAGATCACGCCTGTACATATGTACAATGAACAATCAGACCAGAAACGTGGTCTACACAGAGGCATTACAATGAGTGACCTACGAAGTATGCTGAAGATAGAATATTATTTCTCTTAAGCATTGCTTTATTTACTTATAACGCAAAAATAAAAGCCTTTCTAAACAATAAATGTTTATACTTCGCACAATAATTACAACCACGAATTACTACTGTTAATTTTTCAGGAACCTTTTCTACTATTGAATCAATTGCATCACGTTAAAATATGAATAAAACAACTCTCTGACATCAGTATGAAAATCCGAACCTAACGTATTAACCGAAACAAACGAAACTATTCAGAATACATTAACAGTTCATGCCTTTCCACGTTAATGTCTGATAAGAGAATAAAATCGGTAAATAATTTCTACACCTGCCAAGGCACGCGCGCGTGAAGCAGCGGGCAAATGCTAGTTAGCAATAAAGCAACAGCCGTGTATGGTGGAATAAATCTGTTTTAAGGCAGTTGTGTTGAAATGGAGACAGTAAGAAATGTTAAATAAGTATAGAAGAGAGAAATGAATGAATTGATAATTAAATAATTTAAAGGCGAAAGAGAATTTGAGTAAAAATAATTGAGAATTTCATTTCAGCGAAAAATCGATAAGATTCAAAACACGCAAGTACAAGTTGTTTTTGTACAAATATGAAAATAGTAATCTTACAAGGGGTTTACATTAAATGTAGTATTTATTCTTTTTTTCCGCATCGGCCATGCAGGACCGCGATTCCCTTTACAATGTTCGGTGATTTTGTCTCCCCTAAAATCAGCAGATACCAAATGGAACTACAATTTATCATTACGTAAATACAGATTGAAAAACGTTTTTCGGAAAAAATGGTGTTAAGCCAAAACCTTTTCTCTGTTTCAAGATGTGACCAATACAGGCTCTTTTCAGTAAATCATCATCGCTTTAGGTGAAAATGAGAACCGTTTATTACAATGAAATTAAATGAGAGGTACACAAACACTAATATCATAAAACAGCTTCTATAAACCACTTTCGAAAAGTGAGTGCATTTCTGATACTGATGGTGAGTCTTATTCGATTACTAGCACTGAATTATCCTATGAGTGACAGCGCTGCGTTGGAACTCAGTCTGGCCGTAGCCTTGCCCCTGCTGACCGTCGGTTCCGCTGCCCGCTGTGCTCCTTCTGCAGGCATCTTGGTCAACCTGGCGACGTATCCCCGCTCGGCGTTAGCCTCGTAGCTGACGCTGTAGGCGTTGTGGTCGTCGGGCGCAATCCATCCGTACTGTCCCTTGACCACCGGAGATCCGTCCACCTCGGATGGGCGACCTTCCTCGTGCCGCCATTGGCCGTCGCTCGTCCTGTACCTAGAAATCACATCTCGCCATTACCACTATCACGCTTACAAGGTGACCATCAGACATACTATGAATGGAGTTCAATCTCTTACAAATTTACCTAGCGCGGTCGGTAAATGGTTAACGTTTTGGCCTCGCATTTGGGAGGACGCGGGTTCGAATACCCGTCCGGGCATCCAGACTTGGGTTTTCCATGGTTTCCCCAAATCACTCCAGGCGAATGCCGAGATGCTTTCTTCAAAAGGCCAATGGCGAATTCCTTCCCGTTCCTTGTCCCCAGTCCCATACTGCCTCTAATGACCTTAGCCGTCGACAAGGCGTAAGGCCATAGCAAAAAAGACATTTTCGGCGTCAGCACAATCCAGCGGTACACCCGTGACAGATTTCATTTCGAATAAACGATTTTCTGGGGAAAAAATGACGCTGCACTGTATGTAATGTGACTTGTTTCAAATATTGTTTCACACAATAATAGTATGCAAATGAAATTTTTTTAAAAAACTTGCTCAATATCATCTGAAGATTTTTTAAAACAATTGGTGTTATGGAGGATTTACGCTAAGTCTGTTTGATCATATGAGCTATGCCAGGTCGTTACGTGGTTCGGATTCCGCGTTAAACTGTAGGTCTCAGGTGAAAGGAACTGGCCGTCCTAGCTCTGACGCAATGGCTTAGCATGCCTTCTTCCGCAGAATCCAACCAACATTTGGGTTAGGGACTAAGCTAGTTTTTTTGTTGTTTTCTTTTGTTTTTTCAAATTACTGATCAGACACCTTACCGCCTAGACCACACGGCCACCTGAAAAAATTGATTATTTTAGTATTTAAAAGACATTAGGATTTATTTTAATGAGATTCTCTCCAAAACTAGGTAGCATCTGAAGAAACCACGGTAACGCATACATATCGGGTATATTCCCTTCAACATAAATGCAGAAAATTAAAATAAGTTTCTAACGTGTCTGATGGTTTCCTTGTTAGGTTTATAAGCATTCATTATTCGTTTCTTACCTGCTGTCAGAGTATTTTGGTTTGAGATGTCTGATGATCTTGTTAGATCTGTAAGCATGCATTATTCCGTTGCTTTCCTGCTGTCAGATTATCTTGCGGCAAAAATCGCTACAGTAAATTCGTGAGGTCTTACAACCTGCTCACTGAGTTTCAGTTTGCTACGTTTTTATCCTCTGCCGTAGTTGTACCCACTGTTTAACATGCTTCAAGACTGCGCCTCCTGAGACACAACTGTTTGGTCTGGATTCTTCGTCATTCTGTATACATTAAAGTAGAAGTTTAAGAACTTTGTGCATTTTTGTCGACTCTGTAAAACAAATTATGGGTTCTGAAAAAAAAAAATACCAGCGAAATCTAGAGAACATTTCGGAGCCTACTTCAAGAAGAGATTTTAAAAGGCTCATCCTCATTTAATTTATCTCATCCAATATATTTACAATTTTTGTACGTGAACAATGCATGCCCGGCATGATTTATGTTGATTTGCCATACAGTAATCACAGTCGCACTATTTGAAACACATGTGCAAACTTCTCCCCAGTCTTTCCGAAAAAATCGCGTGTGATCTTATTGAAATGAGTGACCAAGCATTGTGGGTGATCTGCTCACATTCGGGTGCATACGGTTTCGAATACACGTCAGACCATCCAGATTTGGGTTATCCATGGTTTCCCTAAATCACTTCAGAGAAATGTCGAAATGCTTCTTTAAAAACGCCATGGCCGAATTCCTTCCAGTTCATTGCTGCCAGTCCTTTCCTGCTACCGAGCGTGGTGGTGTAACGGTTAGCGTTCTGGCCTCGTATTTGGGAGGACGGCGGTTCGAATCCCAGTCTGGGCATCCATGGTTTCCCAAATCACTCCAGGCAAATGCCGGGATGCTTCCTTCAAAAGGCCATGGCTGAATTCATTCCCGTTCCTTGCCCAGCATCCTTTCCCGTCTCTAAGAGACGTTAAGCAATTAAAAAAAAAAATCCTGCTTCTATTTACCTCGACGTTGACAGTACGTAAAGACACAAGCAAAAAAAAAAAAAAAAACAGAATGAAACAAGAAGTTACAAAAATTGAGATTACAAACGCAATATCATTTCCTGCTCCGGCGGCAGTTCACGTAACTGAGGGCAAGGAACTGGAAGGAATTTTTTTTATTTTTTTTTTATTTTTTGATTTTTTTTGAGAAGGTAGCATCCTAGCATTCGCCTGGGATGATTTGGAGAAACGATGGAAAACCCAAATCGTGATGCCCTGACGGGGATTCGAACCGGTGTCCTCACGAATGCGACTCCAGGGCATTAACCACTCACACACCACGCTCGGTTGCAGCTTCTAATTCAGAATACAAGGGTCGTATAGTTTTCAAGTTATGTCAGATTATTTGTTAAAAATGTTGCATTTCATAAAATATTTAATTTTTCTGCTCCTGTCAATCAAATGTCATGTCAGTCGTTCCATTTCCTATATGTATTTGAGCGACTAATATAATGCAGAATATGTCACGATCTGAGGTACTACTAAAAAGCTTCAGTTGACTAATAAGTATGCGGAAACATTTCCCCAAACTGCTTTAATGCATACATTAAAGGTTTTAAACAGTTTACTTTCACTCTAAAAATCTATCAAATACGCATTACTTACTGTTAACAGCGAATATCATTTCTTTACCAAACATCAGAGATTGTAGCAGTGTGGTCTGAGATTGTAGCTTCAAGAAGCGAAGAAGCTCTCGTAATTTTTCCGTTATATAATTTTCATACTTTTCTCGTGTACCATTGGCATACAATACGGCGAACTATGAGGTTTAAAGGCAGAAAAATAAACATTTAAGGAATGAAAAACTGATATATGCGGTAGTATTTTTTAATTTTTTTTTTTTTGAAGCATGCCTATCGGCATTTAGTTGGTATTGTATCTTTGGTATTTCACGCTAAACCTTCTGATTTTCACTTTTTTTTTAACTGTTTTACTTTCACTTATTGCTTTAGCGCTATGTAACATTGCAGCATAAGACATACAAAACGATTGAATTCAGATTATAGGCTTTAAAACGTTAAAACCCCATCGAAATCTGTTCACTAGTTTTTTTATTTTTCTAGAAGAAATTTATACGGGTTTCGTATTATAGATATAGATTTCTCTTGCTGTTCAAATAGAAGTTGACTTGTAACAGTAGGTGAAAGTCTCTCCCGTCCCACTCTCAAAAAGGTGGCGTATATAAGAAAATTTTGTTTAGAAACTTCCTTTATTATGACCTGATTGAAGTGATGTCATGCGCAGTATGACGACTAATAAATGTCATAGAAAGTTTTGATTTAAAAGCATATTGGAATACCAGTAACGCGCTGATTATTTGTAATAACAATGCGAAATGGTTCACTGACTTTCGGAAAGACTGTCCTTGATCTCCCGCTGCACTGTGTATCTACTCAAAGCCTTCCACTGATCGCGGAGAAATATATTTCATACCATCTTGATGACCGTTTTGAGGTGTTTGTTTAGTTATGGGCCAAATAAATTCAGCAATTCTGCCAAGAACGATTGCAGAACATACATTTCTACATCTGTTTGTGATAGTGCATGTTAAATCTGATTTAAAGGATATCATAACTGATTAGAGTAAACAATTTATAACATATTTATTCAACACAAATACACTGAACAGCAGTAAACTGTTACACACAGCATGTCATAAATCGTTCAGTATGAGACATTCTAAACCGTCCGCTTAGACCACAACACACGAATTCGTCTGCCACTACGACCTTTGATCCATTTGCTAATCACTACTGCCTTAAATCGAGAATCCCACCTCTTAATCGAGCGGAGGAAGGCCTCCGACACAGATGATCACTCCTTAATGTAACTTCTTGCAACCTCCCCACACAGCCGAGTGGCTCTTGCACTGACAATGTTCATTCTTACATCAACTGAATATAACACTCCGCTCGTGGATCCTCAGATAAAAAATTATACAAAAATGTTATATAAATATCTACAACGCACCACACAATTGTTCTATAAAATAGAACTAAATTCAATATCTTATCATACTGAATCTTAATGCAGACTCATTAATGAACCAACTTGATGTAGTGTAGTCCCTTGTTTTGCTGTCAGTCCAACGTGGCTGTCTACGTATAAACAAGTGTTTTCTTTGTTGTTTCGGTTGTGCTTTGCATGGGGATTAAAAAACAGAAAACAGTGAATCACGTATCCACTAATACCTGGGAAGAGGTTCGTTATTTAATCCAGGCTTCTTCTAAAATCAGCGTCTCCTTTTCTGCTAGTCAACTGTTCAAAGATTACCATAAAACTGAGCCGAAAGCCACGTATGGAAACAGAAACTGACCTAAGCTCCAGTCGGATAACATTATTGTATCTTTTGTGCATACGATAAAATCGAATGCATTTATTCTTTTCGACTGGTGATAGATGAAAAAAATAAAAAAAATCGGTCTGCCTGATTGAAGCAGCGAATATCAGTCCTATTAATTGACGAGCTGAGCACCCCTACCACCCTGTATTCTCTTCAGTTATCAATCACGCCTCCAAATTATTTCTAATCCTTTAAGATAAGTTATTCTACAAATTACAGGGGAACTACCCAATTTAAATATATATATATATAATCGGATACTATTTTTCAAGTTGAAATATGAAAAAGAGTTTTTCGGATCACTTAAAAATTAAGTAGTTTTTTTAGGTTCCCCAGCCGTCTTTGTTAATGATTACGGTACTGGTTTTACGGGATAAATTGCGCTATTTATTTTACAGTCTAAGCTTTCGGCTGTAATACTACAGCCTTCGTCAGAGATAGTTTGTTTATTCATATAACAAAGATCGCCAAGCGTCACAGCGTAACAGACTGTTGTAATAGGTAAAGTAGTTAATTTTAATTAAAATTTCAGCTGCCTCCTTCACTCGTCGAGGCCACCACTGATTGTCTCTTCACAGCAGGCTCGTATCTCGACCAGTGAAGGGGCAGCTGAAATTTTAAATAAAACTAACTACTTTAACGAGTAGATACAGCAGCCTGTTACGCTGTGACGCTTGGCGCTCTTTGCTATGTAAATAAACAAACAGTACGTCTGACGAAGGCTGTAGTATGGCAGCCGAAAGCTCAGATTGTAAAATATACAACGCGACTTATCCCGTAAAATCAGTAATCATTACACCACAATTCTTCGCTTTCTCGCTGTTTTTTTAAGTTGTATCAATTTGAAGCAATGGTGTCTCTAGACTAAAAAAATTGGAAGGATAGAGATATTAACATATCTTTTTTTTTTCAACTGCTTAACGTCTCTTAACAGCGAGGTCTTTAGAGTCGGGAAAGGATGGGAGCAAGGAATGGGAAGGAATTCGGCCATGGCCTTTTGAAGGTAGCATCCCGGCATTCGCCTGGAGTGATTTGGGGAAACCATGGAAATCCCAAATCTGGATACCCAGAAGGGGATTCGAACCGCCGTTCTCCCGAATGCGAGGCCAGAACGCTAACCGTTACACCACCAATCTCGGTATTTAACATATCAACGCATCTGAGATTCTAGGCTTTGTTGAATTGTTTGTGAAGTTATTTCACGTTCCAAATATTTTTACCGCCGTTTTCTATGAAGGTAATATGAAAAACCTTCATTATTCAGTGTTTGATAGACTTTAGGTAATGTGAAACAGTAATAATTCCATGTTTGAGGCTAGCGTTTAGAGAAGTTAACGTACTAAATTACTAAAAACAAAAAATATAAGCAAAAGTGAAAGCCAATGAAAAGGACCATACGGCTACAGTGAAATGAGGTTTCGAGAATTTTATTGTAATGTTAATAAAAAGAACGAAAATTTTTTTTAAATCGTAAATTTAAGAGATTCTTCTCCATATAATTCTATCATCTATGAATACAATGAATTGTAGTAGAGAGTAACTGAAACACGTGTAACTTAGTGAATTAACTACGGTTCATAGTTGAATATTTCTTTTCTAATTTTGCATCGCAGGCAAACATTAGGAAGTAGATAAGATAGATAAATCTTGTAACCTATTTATTTGTAACAAGCGGAATACTGCGACAGGGCAGGAGCATATCCGAAAGTGCCGGTTTATTTTAAAGTAATATTTTGCTTGCTTGTTGTCTCACCTAAAACTCCACGTGTCCACACCGTTGAAGAATCTCTCGTCCTCGATTATGCGCGCTTCACTGTATTTAATCTGAGGAGCTGCACTGACGTTACTTAGCGTTGTTAACACCAACAGCAACTGCACAAAAGAACATAAATTTCTGCATACGCTTGATGGTAAAGTGAGATCAAGATACTGGCAAAAGCAACAGAGCTTTCATCTGTTGCTCATGCAGGCATTGTAGTAAACCTGGAAGAAAATTCCCAAAGCTTTAACAAAAAGCTCTACTTTCGTAACCTCGAAGACTGAAGTCAGAAACCTCATAGAAAATAGGTGGCATACGGAAGATATTCCGTGCGGACTATATTGGAAGGGGTGAAGCCTGTAAGAATCATACATGACGCCTACACATTTTGATATGAAGGTAAGATATTGTAAATTAATTCCAAGATAATGTAATTTATTCATTGTATTAGAATTATAAATTTATGATATTACTATGATTTTACGGTACGTGTGAGGGGCAAGGAATTTCCGGCGATGAGGCCGAAGACTAGGATACATGTATAAATCAGGAATGAAAAAAGCGAGAATCGACAGCGAGATGTAATCCGGACATTGTATTGATTGTTAGAAGACAAGGAGGCGCTATGTAGCTATGTAAACCAAAATAAAACTGTTGAATTGGAGGAAGAAGAGTAAAATGAATTGTATAAAGCTTTTAAGGTGACCGAACGAAAAATTCCTTATAAGTGGGGATTGTAAAAACAGTTTTGCATTACTAAGGGAAGTTGGAAAATAAAAGTTGGTTGAAATTATTTATAAGAAAGTATATTTAACGAATATTTAGCGCTGGGAGAACGAACACTGCGATGAAACGGTATAAAAGTTTATTTTATGAAACGTAGAAGAAAAGAAACGAAGATGTGTTTTGGAGCTGTGAAGGGTGAGTGATTATCACAGGTCGTCTTATCCAAAGGAAGATATAAGATGTGCGTAACCTGCTTCGGTGGCGAAACACAAGATATATTAAGGTAAAGACTAATTAATAGAAATTACGGTTACTAACGATAAATATTACGAGTCATAAATGAGAGTAAACGTAATGGATTACTTTTCACGAAAAGTGTACTCTCGCGACTGGACAGATTCATAGATTAATTAATTTTAATAACTATAACGAATATATAAAGTCTCAGTCCAGAAAGACATAGGTATTTAAATGCCATACGTGCATATACATACGTATGTAAAGAGTTCGTACGCTTAGCCACACCTAAGAAATAATTTTATAGCGTCACAAAGTTTATCATAAAACCATAGAGAGGTACGTCCGTAGTTTGAGAAAT
Source organism: Vandiemenella viatica (assembly GCA_031002005.1). Classification (NCBI taxonomy): domain Eukaryota; kingdom Metazoa; phylum Arthropoda; class Insecta; order Orthoptera; family Morabidae; genus Vandiemenella; species Vandiemenella viatica. Next base: position 153,503,891 of record CM061914.1, on the reverse strand, counting down.
ATGAAGCCTTTAGGAGATTACTTATGCGGGACTCTACAATAGTACGCGCTAAGAGGTAGTAATAAACAGCCTGAAACATATTCAAAAATAATATTTGCTGTGGAGCCGTCCTAATAAAGCTCAAGTATGGAAGTTTTTTTCGAAAGGATCAAGATAAATAAAAGCAACGGCATGCATATACAAAAAGACCTTAATGTGCGACGGGGTTGGGTAGTTGTCTCAATAATGAGTTACAAATAACTTTCGCCTTCTGCAAGCATTGTGCCATGCATAAACACAGGTGTACGGCTCGTAGTTTACTTTTTATCAACGGTCATTTGAGATCATCAAAAAAAAATGCCAATTCTACCATAAGAAAGACGAATAAAAGTAGTAATTGCAATAAAATTAATATCTACCAGGTATATTTACTAAAATTTCGAAGTATAATACAGCTTCAAATAATTTAAGGATCTCGGGTTACTAGCCAAATTAACGAAATATTTTCACATAATATTTCCGCGATCATATCAGTGTCGCCATCGTCACCAGAAGTTGATCAGATTTGATCCCCGGAGTACCGTGAAAAAAAAAAAAAAATACTTCTTTAACTCGGCTAGTTACCCGAAAGCATTTTATTATTTCTTAAGTCCGAGAAAAACTTTGTTCTTATGAAAGCTTCAAATAACTAATAACTTACTGCCACTGAAAGTCATTTAGAAAACACATAACACTGCAAGGACACAAAACCAATATCACATAAATCACACATAGAAATCGTAAAATAAGGGAAAGTAATGGGGGAAAAATGTCAGCGTGTGATGAAATGCGGAGCGTAAAACCATCTAGCACCTTCTGAGGACTGTAAAGTGAGTGGGTGCTCTTCACTATACAAATCAATAGGCGTTTGAACAGAGTTTTCAAGTATTGGTGTTAATTTCATCTGTTGTTTGGCAACTGTGATGCCGCGAGGGTTGGTGGGAACCAAGGTACCTTAGGCTCCGGAATAGAGGGTTCTTCTGGGTCATTGTCTCGTGAGCCAACAAATATATCAACTTAATTGCTACCTCCATTTTACCTAGAATTTACTACATTTTAACCCCTTCTCTAATATCATATACCGTTAATAATATTTGAAAAAATTGTTACCACTTAACACACCCGGAATTATGTAAAAGCACTGATCTTTCCAGGCTAAATAAATCTTCAAATAAATAAATTTTAATATATACACATTAATATAATTGTATTTTTATTAATAGCAGCACAATTCTTAATTAATGGTCGTTGATTACCTTATTACTCGTATTATATAAAGTAGTAGTAAAAATTTAACCCGTCACTGTGGTTCCAGACTCGATGGTGATTAATTTTCATCATTAGATGACAAGGCTAAGAGAGGTGTTGGTGCCAGATTTCTAATCATGAAACTGTTTAGGAGAGTCCAAAATTAAATCAGAAACATTCGTCCGCTATGTATTGGACGATTGGTGGTGACTTGTTATTCGGGTGGATAAGTTAAAGGTAATATTTCCTTAATGGGTTTCAGAACAATACACCATAACGAGTTGGCACAGGGTTTTAAGCACTTCCTTATTTCAGATCTCATGATCAAACAAGACGTTACGGTGGGTGCATGCAACATCACAATTACACAAAAATACAGTGATACCCACGAACACTACACCCACAGAAATCTACAATACGAAACCATCTCAGTTGCAGAGGGAAAACGAATTCTATGGTAAATGACTAACTCCGGATATCAGGAATGGCATGCACTTTGATCTTATTTCCATTGGTAGATGTTCATCAGATTCATAAATGGGTAACTCGATAAATATTGCTGATAGTCCCTCACCTTCTCCATCTATTATATTCATTTATCACGCAACCCGATCTTATAACGTCGACGAGGCGTAAAACCACAAGAAAAAAAAAATCATCACACAACATTCTCACAATACGGCTTACTACACAGAAACCATCACACAACATACTATGTCCCTCAAAAATAACAATACAACACACCCACAACATAGCGCACATACCACAGGTAAAGCTTCAGACACTATACTACATTCAAAATCCTTTATATAATCAGAACACACCACAACGGAGAGTACCTGATCATAAAACGCACAAGAATTCACTACACAGAGTATTCGCAATCTGACCTATAAGCACAAACTATGCATCACAGAAATCATCGGCAAGCTAACATAGTAATTATTCAAAACTCAGAACATAATTTACAACCAGCCATAGTCACAGCTTCAATTGAACACAAACGAAGTCATAAAGTTTTTTCAAACTCACTATCACACCACAATAGAATCTATCACAACCGGAAATACAATACAGTTTTAACCTCACAGTTGAAGAAGACACCCGACAATCTCTAAATGATTATACACCAGCGCCATCGAGACTGAAGTCCCAATCAAACTTCTTACGGACTTAGACGCTATTGAAAGAAACACCAAGCAGTGAAAGAATATCAACCTGGCAAAAACAGAGTGCGACATAACACCGACTGGAGGTCTGCAACCTGGGTCTGAACTACCAAGACCCAAATGTCACTGAACAGACTTCGAGTTGGAGATGGGCGCTGCAAAGACACTCTTGCTTCATGGGGATACATGACATGTTACGGTGGCGAGATCCAAACTATTATACATTTGTTGTCACGTCCACAACTCGAAATTGATGTTTCTCAAACAGACCTTCAATCGCACTGACGGAATAACTACCTTGTATTTGGATGCTATAATAGACAGGAGAACAACAAGACCTATAACACAACACACGCTCAAATTCCAGTACACACCCGCAATCCAGGATCCCACAGCTCAGGTGGCATCTGACTACGGCGTGAATGGCCAGGGTTTGATCCCGGGTGAAACCCATGAGTCTCGTTTAAAGCTTAATGTGCGGAAAAGGTTCTGCGGGCACACTAATCCTCCTAGTCAATCAGTACCGTGGGGGATAATGTCGTCCATGGCGTTGCAATGATCTATTCACACCTTACCATAGCCGTAGGACAGGAATAGGAGTAAAGAGCTCTAGCTTTGCGAACACAAGCGAGTGGTCCTCTTGGTTTTCCTCAATGCTATTTTCGCTCACCACAGTTTAAAGACACTGAATCAATTTGTGTGTGTGTGTGTGTCTGGTTTTTTTTACGTCACTCCGGAACTCATTTGATTTTCAGTATAGTTCTCACCTCTTTCGAGCTTACCACGAAGCTATAATACCTAAATTTTCCGGGAAGGCCATGTTTTAATTTCGTTTTCCAAACTTTCGGCTGAGGTATTGCAGCATTCTTCAGAGGTACAATATAAATTCGTTTCTTAGCAAAACGGGACAAGTGACACCTAGCGATAGCCCACTGCCCCCGTTGAAATTGTAGCTATTCTCTTAAATGTTATTGCCGCCTTCAATCATCTGGACCAGCATTGGTCTTTTCTCCACAACAGTCTAGTGTTTGTAAATTTGAACTCGTACCCGGTATGGCAAACTACAATGGATGTGCTGCTGGTATTTTGTATGTAATGTAATGCGACCAGCCGACCACGGCAGCGTAGGGGATAGCGTGCTAGCCTCGCGTTGCAGGGGTCGCCGGTTCGAGTCCGGTCGTGGGCATGGGTGGTTTTAATTAAGTGTTGTGTTTGTCTTGTGCCGTCTATACCACGGAGAATCTATAATACATTGAGTGATCCAATATATACATGCAAACTACAAAATTACATAGTGCTGGCTGTATGGCCTCGTAGCCAAATGCCAATTTTTTAAAAATAAAAAAAAAAAAACTATGCGACCACTTTCAGTGATGTAAACATCCTCACAACTCTACGGAATTTTTTTTTTTTTTTTTTTTTTTTTTTTTTTTTTTTTTTGGCTTTCGGCGACTAAGCCATTCAGCCAGCTCAACGTGTTTACGATATCTCTTCATGTGAATTAGTTCTCCAGTGCGTTTTATGATTCCTAAGTATAGACACCACAGGACGGACAGGACATTCACACAGACATACAACACTTAAACATCCATGCCCGCGGCCGGATTTGAACCGGCGACCTTCGGCACGCGGAGCTAGCACGCTAGCCCATACGCTACCGAGGCCGGCTATTCTACGGAGTTTAGTAAACATCCGCAAACTGGTGTTCGGGTAAACGGTCTTTCACCCTAAGCTAATGGCTGGCCCAGCTCCAAGTGTGTCTCATAAATTGTAAGGACAGAAACAACTTCAACGAAGACAGCTTATTTTCCACAGAACTTGAAGCTCTTTACTAAGACAAACATGGAAACAAATATAGTAACTTTGAAGAAGGCTACGGTACGTCAGCTAAATGTTGAATAAACGAAATAAATACGCGGCATTACTCGGAAAACCAAGATATTGTTGACAAAAAATACCATGGAAGCCTACGAATCCATTGGCTATGAATCTTTTCTTATATTCTAAGTGGATTAGTTTTGTCACCGTCGATTTAACAGCACTTAACCTGTCTGTACCCGCTGTGCTGCTGATGTTGTTGTAATTTTACTCACCGTGGTTATCATGATGCAGACGGCTGTCTACAGTAGGAGAAGCGCTTACTTATATATCCCTCAGCACCCCTTCTCCTCCGCTCAGGGCGCAGTCGTATTGTAGGTCAGCAGGAACGCGTTTCCTCGTGCGCCCATTTCTCTGCCAAAGAAAGGCCGCAGAGAAAGTGATGAGTCCTTCTGCTACTACGACTGCACGAAAAGAACGCTTACGTCTTTTTAGAGCAATGATGAGGTGACTTAATGCAAGCTGAGTCATTTGGATTGGACCGAGTGTGGTGGTGTAACGGCTAGCGTTCTGGCCTCGCATTCGGGAGGACGGCGGTTCGAATCCCCGTCCGGGCATCCAGATTTGGGTTTTCCATGGTCTCTCCAAATCACTCCAGGTGAATGCCGAGATGCTTCCTTCAAAAGGCCATGGCCAAATTCCTTCCCATTCCTTGACCCCCCTCCTTTCCCGTCTCTAAAGACCTAGTTATTATAGGAAACGTTGAGCAGTTTAAAAAAAAAAAAAAAAAAAAAAAAAATGGATTGAGTGGAAGTAAATCCCGAGTAAGTCCATCCTCCATTATTGTATAAGAATGATGGCAACATTTGGAATACGTGAATCATAACACAATTTCCACCACAAAGTCTCATCACTGAATCAAGAAGATATAAAACTGTACATTTCACTGTCCATGTTTAGCGGCACGTTGAGGCTTGGTTCAGCACCATAACGTATGTTTTTACTCTGAAGATGTTAAATTGAATGGGAATATTACAACCTCTATATGGCCATCCAGACTTGGGTTTTATATGGTTTACCCAAATCACTCCAGGCGAAAGCAGGGATCTTCCTTCAATCCTTCAATCCATGAAGGAAAATTAGAAAACGGGTTTTTCATTCATGTTTCATCTGTTGAGTAACACTCCATAAGAAGTTCTTTATTTTCCTAAAAGTAGCCAAATTACAAACTATAATACTTCAGTTTCAGACATGACTTAGCTATTAACTTATAAGTACCGGCAGGTGTTTTTCACACGTACTATATGCAAACACGGCGTGATCGAATAAGAATGTGTCATCACTTTCCTATTACGTGATTACACACATTCGCTCATTTGCCTTTGTTTCGCCTTAGAAACTGTTAGAAATAATGTAATTGCATAAATTATTTGAAATAGTTTTAATTAAACAGCAACTGCAGGTCAGTATTTTTAAGCATTTTTTTACATATTTAGCTATCGTACGCTTTGTATCTTCTAGAGTTTAGCTGCTCGTGCTCTGCTAGGCCAGTTTACGCCCGCAAGCATGTCAAAAAAGAAGGCAAAATAAACTGGTTCCAGAAACATTAAGCAGACACAAAGTAAAAGGACATAAAAAATCGACATCTATACTATATAATACGTTTTTTCTCTAAACTAAATTTATTAACAAATTATACATTAACATAATGCGCGAGAAGCGTAACTTGAGCAAGCGACGTAACATTACAAACTAACACATACATCCGTCTATCCGTCTATCCGTCACTATTCGATAAGTTCTCAAAATTTCGTGACTACAACTGTAAATCATACAAAAAAAAAAAAAGACCTGTGCCCTCCCTACAGATTTTTTCGTCAAATTACGTCAATATCGGTATAGGCATTTAGTTGTCAAAACGTAACAAAAGACAGAGACTTACTTCCGCATTTATAGTATTATTACTGCAGATCATACACACTGAAGGATCAATATAACGTAAAAAAGTGCACACCTACAGCATTGCAAGACTACCTACCATTTGCCTCGCATTGCACCCCTAAACTTGTGATATATACAGTTTAACATTCAATCCGAATAACCTACGGACCAGGCGTGATTTTTACGATCAAAAACAATTTTTAGGAATCTTAGCCTCCACGGGGTATGAACCGGAGACCACGACCCAAACAGCAGTAAGCAAGCGCTTTAACCACTGAGCTGCCTGACCGCTACACGGTAAAACAGAACAGAGACGTCCATATCCAACGCGTCTGTCTATCGCCGTTCAGTAATATTTCGAAATTATGAGACAACATGTATTATTTATACAGATAATTTTTCAACCAAATGTGGACAGTATTTTTCTCCTTGTTTCAAAGGATAAGTGTGCAAATTTTCATCGAGATCGTATGAAAACTGTGGATTTGTATGAAGAACAAACAAACAAAAAAAACAAATAAACAAACAAACATACATACATTCATCTTTATATATATAGATTAGTAAAGAATACGATCTGCTTAGTACTGTCAGTTATCGAATTGTAGTTTTACGGGCGAACTGTGAAATCAATTTTTTCCGGTATTTACAGTCTGTAAATATTTACTCTCTCTCCAAGTCAGTTGGTCACCGAATGATTTTTCCTAGATGTAAGTGGCTCTAATCCAACAGCAAAGAGGAGCGGTGACGGAGAACCTGACGGAAGGATGACGTAGCGTTTAAGTTATAGTAGGGATGTATTGTCAAAGGAGAAGCTGGGTCAACAACCTGAGAAAGTTTCACAGTTTGCAGTTTCTCCCACTTACATGTCACATGTTCTATGCATACATTTTTTTTTTCTATAAACAGTGTATTATGTCAAGAATAGCTTGCCGCCATTTTTATCGTAGTTGCAAGGCTGCTTTAATGCATTCCTTCCCACTTAATTTAATTTAATTGCAGTGGAGAGCTTGCTCCGGTGACTATTTCTCCACAAACCAATCTGCACCCATTCCTTTTCCACCTTTCCGTTCCATAAACCTCTCCAAATCCTTCCACCAATTTCTTTCTACGCCTCATCACCAATATACGCCTTGTACATCCCCATGACTCTCTTCACCCTCCTCCTGTCTTCCAATGAATCCCATTGGAGCTCCTGTATCATATTAGTTACTGCTCGTAAATCTGGCGGCTCTTGTTTGTACCCCTCCCAACTCCTCTATTTATTTTCAAAGATATTCAAGCATTAGTCTGACTAAAGTTTTTTAACCCAATTCACTTGACATTCAGCAAAGATAAAATTACCAAGACTATTTAACCCATTTCTATATACCGTACACAAGAATAAAAGTGTATTACGTTTGTCTCAAGAATTGAAATAATGGTTTTAGTACTGAAAATCAACCAAATGATATTTCAGTACAGGAAATTTCTCTAAAGTGATGAGGGAAACAAATTCATATGGATGAAGTGTTGAATTACAATTCATGGTGATGAGGTGTTAAGCGCCGTGACAAGAGTTAGTCTTCACATTCGAGCCTAAGGAGACATTTAAATAGAAGAACCTATGATGAAATACAGCAGCCTCCCTTCGTTTGGCAGGTGACAATTATGGTCATAAATTTTAATTGCCATTCTTAGTTATTCATTTAACATGTGGCACCATTTCACAGGACGAAGAACCATTTCAACCCCACCTGCTAACGCAGAGATTGGGGACTGGTAGTCGAGCTAGTGAGATGGCCTGTTTAAGTAGGAGAAATGTTTAATTCCAGAGATCATGTAGTTAAAAGGCCCTGTGAATAACAGTGAACAAGCTGATTTCACGGTATCTGTTTCAACCGGTATTTAAATTCGTCAATATCAGGCATCAGCTTGCTGGCTGCAACGCTAGAAGTCGAAACTTTTAGTTACTCTATTACATACGACACTGAAGTAAAATAATACAGATATATTACAATGTACACTCTTTGGCAAAAAAAATGACTGTGGGCGCCTGAGACCAAGTCCCTTATTTCGCACAATGTGGCATCACTGCGGGTATTCAACTCAGCGCCATCTGTTATTCATTTCCGTAAGTCAATGCCTGGAACAAACTCTCCAATGATGCCACATAGTGCAAAATAATTGACTTAGTCTCAGGCGCCCACAGTCAATTTTTTTGCCAAAGAGTGTATACTGCAAATTTCATTGAGTACGCAGAAGAAAGGTGTATGAAGCTAAAACAGAGGAGTTCGAAGAGAAACAATAGTGCTGTTGGAATAGGTACGCAACCACTATTACTCGTTTCGGAGAGGCAGGTGTTTCTTCCGATGTTTCCATGAATTTTTTGTATTTTAGCTGACTTCGATACGGAAAGAAACACAACGAACTGACCTGCGGTAAGTACCAAATTACGTTTGTAGTCTCTTAGGGGACACATTAATTGCGAAATATTGTTCCAAATCTGTAAAAAATTAATTGTATATCTGTCATTGACAATAGTAAAAATTGTTTCAAGGCAACTAGTAGCGAAAAGAAAGTTAGAGAAACAAACTTTTGCATTAGTATAAAGTTTTATCAGTGCTGTAGTAAAAGCAGAAAGTAAAGGTGCACAATGATAAGGTCACGTTAGATACAGCGTAAATTGGCACTGCAGGTCTAAGGTTAAGCGGAATGTTGGAATTTCTGCAACCAAATTCAGAGATGTGTTGGAGCTGCTGCCTACATGCAGGCGAAAACGATTAAATTTGGACGTGTTGTATGTTTGGTAAGTATATTCTATATTTGAGATTATTTATGAGACTTTAAAAGTAGGATTTATGGTACTTCCCTTTAAAATTATAACACTTGTTTCACTTTGCTTCACTTCGCTTCGTTTGGTTTACCAGATTATCACCAGATTCATATTTGGAGGTATCCAATGGTTTTCTTTCGAGTCCATGCTTGTTGCATTAAGATTTAGTGATTTAGTATGATTTTTATTAGGGAACCTTATTTCTAATTATTTTATAATCATTACGAAAACTTGATGAAAATAAAACTGGGATAAATAACAATTGTTTCTGATTAAGATTATAATGTATTTAATTAAAACTGACGGTAAAAGCAAAGCTTTAATATTCCCGGGAAGCAGTATAATACATGCGAGAATGATGTTACAGTATCCGATACTGTTTTGCCATTCAAGTTATATTTTAGGGAAAAGTTTAGTCAGTATAACTAAATACCTGTGATGCTCTAGGATTTGAGTATTCGTGGATCCGGCACATTTTTCTCTATTTTTGAAAGTGTCTTCAAATATTATTCGTCTCCAGCAAACTCCCTTGGCCTTTATGCCTTTCTGTGTTTGGTTCATCCATCGTATCGTGGTATTCCAATTAGTCTCCTTCCCCTTCCTGCCCTTCTTCAATGTCCCTCCATTGCAAACTTGGCGTCTCTTCTGATACTCCGACATATCATATTTCTCTTTGATGTTTTCTTTTCAGATTCTATTCTTCTTCATAACGTTTTCTGCGCCACTCGGATACCTCATATTTCCCGCCTTTCGTCTGTTGATATCTCTCTTGGTAGATTTCAGAACCACATTACTATATTGGTTTGTAGTAAGTAGCACTTCATAGGATAAAATTTTGGTTTCCTTCATTATCTTTCACATCCTGATTACAGTCTTGATCAGATGTTAAAATTGTTTTCTATATCTTATCCTAGGTTATATTTCTTCTTCTATTTTTCCATCAGCGGTTTCTTGGCTCGCCAAGTAGACGAAACACTCCACCTATTTCAAATTCTCAATGTAAAATGACACCTATTCTAATCGGTCAGTATTTTTGATAGTTTTTTCCACATTCCATCCAGATCTATTTTTACAAAAGTAAATTGTGTTAAGAATAAAAGCTGAAGAAACTAAGGGCCTACTTTAGGTAACAAGGTACAGGGCGTTCGCCGGGAAACGCAACCCACTGTTAGCGCTACAAGGAAGAAACTGCTCCCGGCGAGCGAGCGCTCAGTTTCCGGCATTGTTCGACCGTCGGCCGCGAACTATTTCATAATAATTACGCTTCATAAACTTCATAAACTTGTGTGCTAAGCATTTAAATGTGACGTAATTCATTAGCTTACCTTATAAAAGATGCTGGAAGTGTTGACCCTCTTGTGTAATGCACATTTCACATCTTCTGAACATATTTCGAGACACACGCTGCCCTAACTGACTTAATGATTTTTTGGGTGACTGTTCTAGTCGAAAAGCGATATCGTCAATTTTCTCCTCTGTGAGAATACGGTTGACCGACAGTCTCTTTTTGTTAAAAAATGAACCCGTTTCTCTTACTTTTTTAACCAGACGCAGAATTGTTGATTTAGCTGGCAGTATAGCGCCAGGAAATTCGCGACGAAATTTACTGCGACACTTTTTAAACGACTTCTTCTTCACATATGTATCGTAGAGAAATATTCTTTGTTGCAAACTGTAACGTACCATAATTTTACTCACACTCAAACACGGTACAGATTAATAAGAGTATGAAGCCCCAAACCAGCCAAACCGCAAAGAAACGTTTATTCACAACACTGATTAATAAGAGACTGAAGTCACAAACTATCTACAATGCAAAGAAACCGTTCTTAACAATGTAAGGGTCACTGCACTGCACTGTTGGGGCAGCGGAGGTGTTAAACAGTGCGGTGATTCACGGTGCCGCGTGGCGGAAACTGCTGGCACCACTGACCGAGCAAGTTGCCGACGGCAACAGACTGGGAGGGTAGCGTTTTCCGGCGAACGCGCCTGTAGTAGGCTATGTAAAATCAGGAATAAATAATAATAATTTTTCTACATTACTCTCCAATTAAATTTTTTTCGGTGCAATGGTTCATTCTTGCAGTATTCCTTCTAGATTCATTTCTGTCTCCTCCCAGAACATTAAATCATTTTCATATACCCCGTTCCTGTATCTCTGCACTTCCGCACTAACACCGTATTGAAACTAATCCGAGTGTCTATTGTCTATCTACACACAATTCTCACACTTGTTATAAATATTCCTTCACTGGTTCCACGGTTTTAAACTCTGTTTCACTAATGCCTGTTTAAGTTTCTCTTTCTTCTCACTGTAGGCTTCTTTAAAATATTATTTCCACATTTTTAAGATCTTTTATTATTATTTTACATACATTTGGGTGCATTGACACTATTTATAAATAGTTTTTTTAAAAGCTTTATTACTTTTTCAAGTGTTAGTAGTATAATGCTTATTAATTTATTAATGAGGCCATGTACTGCATATAACGGTTTTTTTCTATCAATAATCTAGATTATCTTTTTAAAAGATAATCACATTGGAGAAAATACGTGTCAGTACAATGATAAGCTTAAATTATGTAATTGTTAAATTAAACCAGCTAATAAGTTATCTTTACTCAATGTAACTTTTTTGTTATTTTAATCAATAAAGCGTAAAAATATATCTTTGAGATCTATTTCTTCTTAGTGCACACACTTTCCCAAATACCATTGACGATTCATGTACGTTCTAACAAATTTACTATCGCGAGCTGAGGAACTATCAGTTTCATAATGAAATCAAGCCCGAAAATATCAGCACAGTAAATTGGGAAAGGCAGTTTGAATATAGAAGAATATATTGTTGAGTTTCTTATAACCTCTATAAAAATTAGCATACTGTAACCAACGCGTCTTGTGACCACTAGTTACATTAATAAACTATATTTTTTTTTTTTTAATGTAGACTATTTTAGTTAGCTTGTGGGTGCCAAGTGGTTGGTCAGGAATGTCAGCTGACCAGGTTCCTAGAATTGGCGGGCGAGTTTTTGCTGGGGTGATGCGACTCTGGGCGAGAGTAGTGTGTCCCTAGCAGAGGGGAGTATTGTGCTAGCCAGGTATATATACAGAGTGACAGACGGGAATTTCTGTTTTTCATGTGGCACGGAGGAACATTCGGTGCCGGCCGGCAAGCACGTTCGGTCGATGTGACTTCTGCACTGTCTATTCGTTAGTGGGACTGTTGCTGCTGCCTGGATCCGGACACCCGCTATTTTGTTTGAGCAGATGAGCTCAGGCAAAGGACGTCCTGAGGAACTGTGCCACACTGGTCCGTAGCAGAGCAGAAAACTTCATCCAGTGTGTGTGTGGCCGACTTCAAATTCGGTAATTATATATCGCCATATGAAGGACATTGTGCTAGCTACAAGTGCAAGTTCATAGCATTGCCCAGCTACGACCCTACAGATAAGAACTCTCATACCCCGGAGCAAACAATCATTTGACAAGTCAACACATAAAATATTGAATATTTCACTGTGTAATTTTGTGTATTTTATGTAAAATACCCTGGCACCCGCAGTAGGACAGGTGATTGATTTTAATTAATTGTTGTTATAAAAATTTCTTATTAGTAATTTTAATAAAACACTGATAATTTCTAATACAAAATATTCACTAAAGTTCTACCTTCGTGATAACAATTAATAAAATAATTATATTAATTACTTTTTATTTAGCTAATGAGGTCAGAACGTTACAATACGTACAAAATCAAAGTTTTCATTGAAATATGTATATTACATACCGGTACACCCATGAACCGTTAGGCATATCTATGGGATGCTCCATAAGCAGCTGTCTTTCATTCGAGGAGAAGAACCTATTTGACATTGATTTCCCGCAAAAATTTGTGGCAATAAATTTTTTATGTATTAACTTCAGTTAATCTAACTAGGAAAAAAAATCTTTGTAATTGGTTTTGTGGACATTACGTTTCTTCACTGAGAAATAGTTACGAGTTTTACAGTAATAAATCGCAAATAAACAGTAACATAGCAATATATTTGATCATTTCCTTCACACATAATTCTCATCTGATGGGTTTTAAAATCGTAAACGTAATTTGCCCCTTCTTTTCTGCACTAGTCTTTGCGACTGTTAGAAATAGCTGAATTGTTATTAATATATAAAAAACGTTTCATATTTGTTAATTCAAATTCATGTTAGAGCACTATCAAGACACTACGCTTCTGTTGCAAACTTCATAGGAAAAGGAATCAGCTATTTTCTAAACTAAAATATACTGAGTAGTTTGCTGTCTTCAAGAGTATGCAGCTGGATGGTGTTAAAAAAATCAACGTTTCGGCTACATGGTCTATTGTCTTCGTCCTGTATATTTCTACGAGTCGAAAAGACCAGAGATACAACTATTGGTTACCTGTGCTGATGGGCGTTATAACATCAGGCTAATAACCCGTGAAAACACAGCATGAAGATCAGTTTGAGATAGAGCAAATTTCATCATAACGACAACTATCAAGTGCTGGTAACTCAGACTCAATTTTAAATACAGGGTTATTAAAAAATTGGAGTATATATTGGATTATTATTTCTCACGGGCTGCACATAACTGGATGGAGAACTGCCAACTAGTTCTATTCGCTGCCGCCAATGGCGCTGTTTTTCATTTACGTGGAGAAGTCGTTTTGTATGTTACAGAATGCAAAATTGAATGGTTCATTCGGCTGTTAGTTTAATACGTAAAGGATAAGGTGTATGTACCTCCTATGTCCGTTAATCTACAACAACTGCGAAGTTGAATTGTTTCAGCTGTGAATTCGATATTAGGTACGAGTTAATGTTTGTGGCAAGAAATGGACTACAGTTTTGATGTTTGCCGAACAATATATGGTGCTCATGTGGAATTTATACAGTAAAACTTTCAACCTTAGATTATCCAGAGACATGTATTTATATCTTATATAGTTTATAAATTTAAATTTCGTAGCAATACTGTTGAATTACACTTATGAACGGGTAATTTGATACCGATCGAATGTCACCCATTCTGAATCTGTTCTGTGTATCCCAGCATCATGCGCTACGTACAGCCCAAGACTAAAAACGCCACACGCAGTTCCCAGAAATTTTCCTTTGTTTCTGGAGCCTAATGGAGGCAACACGAACACTCCGATTTGATTGCAGGTGTTACAAGGCCATCGAGATTCTTGGCGCATCTCTTTTTTATTGCCAGCTCGTTTCTGCAGAGTACCGGGACGTCTTCCATCCTCAGGTCGCGGCCCTGACCTCTCCCCGGCTTCTGTTCTTGGCGGGCACACCAGGACATCAAAATTAAAATGTCGTTTAGGCAACAGAGTGTAATCTGGAAATATTTCGTATTTTTAGATAATAATGTCTCTGCTTTGCTGAGAAAAGCAATTGACTTACAGAATGAAATACATGGTTTGGAGCGTCAAGGCAATGGTTGTAATTAACGGTGTAGGATATCTGTCTTATTTCCAACTTTCCATGCAAACTATTGATTGCAGGGAACGGAAAATTCTTAGTTCAACTGAGCAGTGTACTGATAATTTTTGTGGTTGCTTTGTTCATTACTCTTGCTCTTGGAACCACACTGGGATTTATTTTTCGTGTCTGTAGTATAGCTTAAAATACGCAAATAAATACAAAACGAAGAATAAGAATTAAAATTGGTACCAGTTGAAGGTTCAAATGACAAAAATTTGGGCGATTGAAGACGATTTTGTGTCACCTGAACTAAGTGTTCTGCTGTGCCACTGTCAGTTCGTAATTCGCATTGTAGTAAATTCGCTGCGGTTAATGCACTGACACATCGTGGATTTCGTAGATCCGAGCTAAATCGGTCGGTATTCGGGAAGACGTCCAGCCATCCAGATTTCGGTTTTCCAGGATCACTCAAGGCGAGTGCCGGGATGATTATCTCAAAACGCCATGACCAAATTTCTTCCCATTCCTTGACTCCAGTCCTGTTTTGCCTCTAATTATCTTGATGTCGACTAGGTGCTAAGCAAATTCTACCACTGCAGGTTAATGCTACATCTTCTGACTCCGGATACATCACTTTTCAAACCAACCAATCACCACTTGGAAATAACACCAGTGTAGATGGAATTTCAACTCAATTTATGTCTTGTTGGTTTTAAACAGTAATGGTTAGTTTCTTAAAAGAAGAACTGATCTAATTTTTTTGTTCGTTAGATAAACTTATACGAGGAAACTTTGTGCAAGCAATTTATGTCCTTCATCGCTTCAATATAAGATTAATTTCCTCCAACGCACCGAATCTGCCAAAATAGCGGTTAATGTTTGAACCTGGCATTTGGGAGGACACAGGATTGATTCAGAGCCAGATTAAGACAGCGCGGAGCCTGTATCAAATGCGAACAAGATGCCCTTGGCTTGATTTACGCTTTAAAATTTAGGGTATAAAAAAAATTACAAAACTAATGTTCGTTATTTAATGTGAGAAAATTTATAGATAACATTGGAAAAATCAATGTTTCTAAGTAAATAATTTGAGACTTGCATATTTTTATAAAAAGGTGCGTCTCCCCCCCCCCCCCCCCCCCCCCCCGCACCTCCAAGGCGCGGGGCCAGTAGCGTTGGTAACTTTTGCTACGTGGCTAATACGGTACTGGTTTGATCCTCACTGCAGACTTCTAGATTTTGTTTTTTTCGTGATTTCCCAATGTGACTTGAGACGAATGCAGGAATGGTTCCTTCAAAAGGCAATGGCTCCAAAGATCTCAACGCCTTCAAACAATAACGCCCAAATCATTTATTTTTAAATCTTAGATAAAATAGACGGTACTTATGGATCATTTTCCTCAATTTCTGATAATATTGACAAATAAATACTGCCAAAGCAATTGCATGTGCGTTCTTTTATTAAATTTTCGAACGCGTTTCACTTCTTTTGCAGAAGCATCTCCAGCGGTTTCTCCTGTTAACTGAGTATATATCATACAATTTAGTTATGCTGGAAGATCTCTCGGGAATGCCGCCGGATCAATTGATCGTAGTCCAACGAATTTTCGACGCCGTAACGTTTGAAGATAATGGCACGTTACGTCGTCGAAAATTCATTGGACTACGATCAATTGATCCTGCTGCATGCCCGAGAGATCTTCCAGCATCACATTCGAAGGGAAAACCTACGATTACATAACAATTTGGTTATGTTGTTACATTTTGTGCAATGGAATTATTTTTTAAATTATAACAGCATGCTGAAAATGAATTGGGATTCAAAAGGAAACACAATCATTGCTGCTGACAATGTAGCATAAATAAAGGAAATAGACCGAAAAATGTAAGTAGATTATACTTTATATGATAATTCCATTGTACAAAATATAATAACCTAAACAAGTTGTATCATATATGCGCAGATAAAAGGAGGAACTGCAGAAGATGCATCTGTAAAAGAAGTGAAACGCGTTCGGAATGTTAATAAACTAGCAAACATTCATTTGTTTTGGCAATATTTATTTATCAATATTGGTAAATTCAAAACAAGGTAATATTAACTATTACATACGACACATTGATCAAGTGCACTGATTTCAGTAAACTGGTATTAGTATCATGTCGTAACCGGTCTGGTGGTTCAGTGGCTAAGAAGTTTGCTTGGAGGCCGAAAGGGCCCCAGGTCGAATCCCGAACTCGGCAGGGAACTTCTTCATCTCTGCAACAGCCCGCTGTGTAATGTGAAGTACGTCAGAACGCGTCTGTGGTTCATATTCCACGTTAAGCTAAGGTCCTCTGTATCCGGTAGAAATACCGCGTCAGGTTATTCAGCTATAACAAGAGGCGCATTGCACGGTGAATCGAAAACAGTGTGACTTTACGGCTGAACCGTTCTTCGGGATCTCTCGGCCAACAATGCCATACGAAGATTCGATTTTTTTAAACTATTGTGTCGTTGCGAAGCAACGTGATTCGAATAGAAGATTCGAACTGTAAGTTTACTCTAGTGTGTTGTGAGCCCGAAGCAGCTGCAAAAGAAATAACATCCGTCCAATCATCACTCGTATTCATTCTTGAGGCACCGCGTGTTGAACATTTTTCAACACAACGACAGGTAAGACAGTGATAACTTTTTATCTAGATGATAGCCGCAGGTAATCTATTTTTAAAATAAGATTTTTGGATTATAATTTTTATTAAAATAAGTCAAGCGTTTCTTAAAACGTTGATGTATGGTAACGTCAGAAACTACAAGGGCGTATCACTGCGGAATACCAGTTTTTTTTTAAGTGGGTGCGAAAAATTTTCCACCCTATTATCCTTACTGACATCAATGGAGGCGTACTATCTTGATCTGGAGTTGTAGTTACGAGTAAATTAGGCACGAAACGAGTAACTTCCAAATTTACAAGAGGTTTTTAATTCGAATTTTACTTTTTATAATGTACTCTTATCTAAATAGATATTTGATGATATTGTTACTTGGTAAGAAGGAAATGTGTGAACTGTGCGCGTGTAATCCAAAACGACTAAAAGAGGAACAAACATATTGCAAACAGCTCGGGTGTAGTTTATGTAGCGAAACACAACATGATGTTCATGAAATTACTAATGCTTATTACTAATAACATCTAAATTCCTCGTGCGTAAAGCTATAACAAAAATATTCTGGTAGACGCTGCATTCCACCTAACTAAAATCTCTGCAAATATTACCTCTATAAAATCAAACTATGTAGACACACCTAAACACATGAAACGCATCGTTAACTACATTTCGGATAATAACAACCTTATCCACATCATTATTCCTTGTTCGCGTAGCATAAATTATCAAAATTAATTCCATAATACACATTCACTATGAACTACAGTTGGACTAACGTACACATAATAACACTTTCACGCGATATAAAGTTGACCCAACAGCTCCTTCAGCAAAAGTAAAGCAAGAAACGGAAAGGTACTAGAAATTTTTTTCTCCAATTTCTAATTACGTAAATGACCCACAAATATTCGATCCTAATCGGAGAACAGACTCTCAATGTAGTAAAAGCCACGAGTAAGTATTTTGAGTCTCCAATAATCCCTTACATGATCCGCAACATACTAAATAGCCTTTAAATTGATGAAATTTAACTGTAGGGATCGCTCAGTTGTTAGAATCTCAGACGACCTACTGGATAAAGCTTTTATCCCCGATGAAGCACAGGATTTCTCTTGGAAGCTTAATGTCTGAAATGATTCCACAGGCCCACTAAGCTCGCTCTCTAATGAATAGCGAAGAGGAAACTTTTCGGGAATGTAAATAACTACCGGAGGGGGGCGCTGATCACATAACATTTTCCCTAGTAGCCTGAATACTATGTGTGGTACGTACGCTATGGCCTGAATATTATTATTTTTTTTTTTTTTTTTTTTTTTTTTTTTTTTTTTTTGCCTCCGAGTAATATATCATGATGTTTTAGACGAACAATGGAAAGTGATAAGATACGGAGGATGTAATTGAAAACTTGTTAAAGACTAATTCATTCCTTTTCTGGATTTATTCGTGTCTAGGCGGATTGTGGTGGAATGGGGAGAATTTACTACAAGTAACTGGAAGGAATACCATCGTATCTGCCTGGACATCCCGGAATCAACCTGAAATAATTTCGGGAAACGATAGAAAACTGAAAACTGGATGACTGGATAGAAGATTAAAGCAACATCTATCCGAATTCTCTGACCAAAAGTTATATTCACGCACCAGGCTCGGTGACCAAGAAATAGCGAAAGTATTAGTTTCCTTTTTTATTATTTTCAAAAAAAAAATATTCTGAATATGAATTAATGAGTTAATAAGTGTTTTGAAGCGTAGCCTAAAATGCCTAAAAGTGTGCCACATACAGCAATCATGTTATCGAACAACAGAACAGCACAATTTTCCGTAAATATTTTCAGAAAAAACATTAGCAAAATAATAAAAATGATTGGAAGGCACTCTTGCGCTTGATTGGCCTACAATTAATAACGTTGTTTATATATGTGTTGCACATATACAAAGTATTCATCTGTTTTGAAATGTATGAGTATATTTATTTTTTCACAATGATATACGAAATCAGGTGATACATAGTTTTCTCTCATTTGATGACACGGTGACGTATACACGAGTTAAAAATTCTACTGAGATATATCTCTGAGAGAGCTTTGGGAATGATTTATTTCTTATAAAAACAGGCAATCTAAATCAATATCTAGAAAACTGAATTCGAGAGAGAAGTAGCCTGATGAAGGTATTTCCCTCTTCGACAACGGAGTTCGACCGCTGTCAAAACCTGGATGAAACCACAGAGTGGATTGTGACACTCATGTTATCCTCTTTCCATCTCTGGCTGTGGTCCGTAGTATGTCATGTGAGGAATCCGTGTCGGGATTCCAAATCGAGTCGTAATGTATTCTCGTCATCTCTATTTGCATTGAATCAGAGCCGACCCATTACGTCATTGATAGCCGCGCCAGCATAATTAGTTCCCACCCGTTACGTTCAATTGGCCGGTCAACGACCGACGAAATTTCCATTCCAGCGTGAACTCACACGACGGCCATCAGTTTTCGAATGCCGTCATCGTTGTTTCCATTTACCGGAAGCCGCTTTACGATTGGATTAAGTTCATTCTGTTCTGTGCACTTTCCTAATCGCCGATGAGTCCATAATCGGAAGCAGGTAAATACCCCAACGTTCTGATGAAATTGGCAAAACGTTGCTGCGAGGTACAAAAGGACCGTCCATAAACTATGTGGACCGGTTAAGGGGAGGGGGGGAGCTGCACTAGGATTAAATGGGGAGGGCGTCTCAGCCAAGCTATGTAGCTCTTCATTATTTTTATTTGTCACAGTAAAAATAAAGTAAAAATACACAACAGCCTGTGGGTATCTATTTCCACAATTTCATTACTTCCATATTTTAGATACGCCATTTAGGGACTGTGCACAAACTACGTGGCTCAGTCCAAGGGGGGGGGGGGGAGGGGTACTTTGGCTGGAAGGCTACGCTGGGCTACGTGGGGGGAGGGAGGGGTTTCCGAGACAGACCACGTAGCTTTCTTTTCATAATATTTTTCACAGTTAAAATGAGATACAGAACTCACAACAGCATGTGAATATTTATTTACTTCATTTAACTATCACCGTATGTAATTTACGATAGTCTGACAAGAGAAAACCGTACAAAATTCTTTTCTGGAATCAAAAGAGAAAAAAGCTACGTGCTACGTTGAGGGGGGGGGGTAGAGGCAAAAGCCACGTAGGGCTACGTGGGGAGGGAGGGGGGTTCACAGGAGGCCAAAATGGAGCTACGTGGTTTATGCACGCTCCCTTAATTACAGTGTCCTGTGAATCAATCATGGTAAGCAGACTCAAACTATTTATATGAATAATTACGCAAACATTCTGAAAAAACAAGGACTCAGGACAGCATTTAGAATAGACAACTCAATACAGAAAAATATCAGAAAAAACACACAAAACAACATATTTCACAATTCAGGTATATACAAATTAACTTGCAGTGACTGCAATGCAGAATACATAGGCCAAACATGCAGGAAATTCGAAACCAGATACAAAGAACACCTAAGAGCACTAAAATATAATAACCACTCAACTTTCGCAGTGCACTACTAGAATACAATCACCAGCCTACAAAAATTGAGAAAGATATGGAAATACTAACTATAAACAACAGTAAACCACAACTACTAACTTTTCAAGAAAATTACCACATCCAAAAATCACTGGCAGAAGGAAAAAACATAATAAATGAATACACGAACCTGACGGACCCAACACTGTACACAGTTCTTAAAAGAAAATAAGAAACACAAACACCCACCTCAAAAGATATAACCAAAAATACACCAAACACACTAATCTGAACACAAACGTATATTTAAAAGCGCGCCATCCACCAAGGAAACAGAAAACCTACCGCCATGCCAAATACACCACAGTAAACACACACGGTAATTATCGTAAGAAAGTACAACACACAGAATAAATGTTAAATTCAGTGCTCAGTGCAAGTGACTTGATACTCGCAAAAATGAAGATGCAAAATGATATTACCGGCATAATCTATGCCAAATACTGTAATTGATGGAAAATTGTAAGTAGAATTGTATATATTTATTAACATAAGCCCCATGTACAAATTAGCATATAAGAAAGAAGAGACTAAAATGAAACTACGTGGTTTATGGACGCTACCAATGAGCATTTGTTCGTACCACGGACCTGATTACGGGTTTAGGCTATTTTTCCTAGTTATACAGGCAAATACTGAGACGTTTCCCAAATTTCTTTTCGAGCGACAAGTTAACACATAACATTCGATACAAGGATTACAGGTTTCATATAGAGATTTTAATTGAGCTTGATGGGAAACCGGTTAACTCTCGGGTCTGGAACACGTGAACGCGGATTTGAGTTCTGGTCCGGTCATTTTGATTTCGATTTCTCTTGCAGTGATGGTTCCTAAAAATTATCATCCGCGAATTCCTTCACATTCTTTGTCCGGAATCCTCTGTTGGTTCTAAAGAGTTCGAAGACGATGACCCGTAAATATGAGACTATGTACACATTAAGTTCACTTTCCATGTTGTTAAATTTAAATAACAGATGGGGAATTCGCGTAATCCAAATGGAATTCCTGTCCAACATTTTCACGTAAACAAAGATCTATATCGTACACGAACAATTAGTTTCTAGATTCTGTCATGCCGTGCAAAATTAAATTCTGATCCCCACTTAGGGAGTAGGGAGCGTGAACAAATTACGCGGCTCGGTCCAGAGGGGAGGGGGGGGGGGGAGGGTTTCGAGCCAGGCCACGTAGCTTTCCTTTCATAACATTTGTCACAGTTAAAATGAGGAACAGAACACACAACAGCATGTGAATATTTATTTCCCTCAGTCAATTATCTCTGTATGTAATTTACAATAGTCTGACATGACAAAATAGTACAAAATGTCTTCTACAATCAAAAGAGAAAAAAGCTACGTGCTACGTGGGGGGCGAGGAGGGGCAAAACGGAGCAACGTGGGGGGGGGGGGGGGGGGGGTTCACAGGGGCCATAATGGAGCTACGTGGTTTATGCACGCTCCCTTATTGCGGTGCCTGTTAGAGCCATCCACAAACATAGTAACGTAATTTCGCTTCCGAAAGTTCTGATCCATTCACATACCTTACCAGTTGTGGACAAAAAATAATAAAAGCAGACGGATGAACGTTAACAATTGATAACGGCATTCTGTATCACATATTACCAGCCTCCCATTTTATTATCAAGTAACAACAATTTAGAAACCATCGTAGTGATTGCAAAAATCATTATCCAGCAATCTAGTATTTTCACAACAACAAAGCAAAGTTTTCAGTGGTGGAGGACAATTTTTTTACCCTTAAAAATTCCAACAGAGACATCTAAACAGGCAAAATATTGTAATTTTCTTAATAAATATTTTCCACTTCCAATTTTACTTAGAGCTGCCTCAAACTTTTTATTCTTGGTCGATCTGGTGTCAAATGGGAGACATTTCTTTGATAAAATATACTTCTCATTTATGTATTGTTAACTATAGAGAAATATAATTTCTTAATCTTTATTTAAGGAAAGCAAGTAAGTTGAGAGGCAGTTCTTTAGCCGCTGAAATATTTACATTTTAAAGATGTAACTGATCTGATGGTTTTGTATTAAACAGATATTCTCACTATCTGCAAGCAAGCACTAGTAATGAAATTATTACACATATAACTCGGTAGGCCAAGACAAAAAGTATTGGTCGAAAGATATGGACCTGTGTAGCCCAATGATTGACTGAACGGAAATGGGAATTACAGTAATCAACTATATATACTACCTTTTAATAGCGTTACTTAATTGTGTATAAATAAATATGATGACGTCCTGCTCTAAACTATAAAACCTAATTTTTTCAAGTAATGTGATGTGTGAAACAAAGTAAAACGCCTACGATAAATCAGAGAAGAGTGGCTTCAGATGAGCCTTGTTATCAAGATTATTAAAAAAAGCTTTCAGTGTGCCAAACGTAAACTGAAAAAAAAGCATTTGAAGTGCCTCAACGTTCTCAAAACCTAAGTTACTTTTGAGGAATCATTAGGGAGAAACTTTTACACAAAAAAAAAAAAAAAAAAAAAAAAAAAAAAAAAAAAAAAAAAAAAAGTGTATGGGATTGCAGTTGTATGATGTATGAACATGTTTAGACCTTACGATGTTTGGTTAGTGGATACAACTCGTAAGGCGTTTTATGAGCCATCTAGCGCAGATAGTTCTAACTAAATCCTTTCCTTCTCTCTGTCTAGTGCTGCCACCTTGCAGTCAGGTTCCCAGTTGTACATCTGATGTGCCTTTGCTCCCAAGTTGCTGTCAAGATGTATTAAATCAGCTATATTAATATATTCTACCCGCCAAGGGACTGCGATGTATAAGGCTCATAACACTGGGTCGGGGAGATGTAGCGGTACCAAGCTCGAGTCCCGGTCCTGATTGTGCTTTTAGATGGTTTTACGCAAACACATAGGCGAACGCTCGGACGGTCCCCTAACTACGTCTCATAAGCTACACATGTACACAAACAAAAATGCACTTATCATACAGAACATAAGTTATACGTGTTGCAGACAGATGAAAACACAAATATTCCGCCAATAGATTCAATGCTCTCCATCTCACGAATCCGGTTCAAAAACGGGTATGGAATATGTCCTCCCATGGTTTCACACTGGCCACCTGCGTAACAGGTGGCCGGTGTTCGCGTGGCCCTCTAGGGCGGTTTGAAAGGGCTGGGGGAGAAATTCATGTAGTCTATTAGACTTCGCAACAGTTTCCTATCGGTGGTACAATCCCATTCCATTGAAAAACGATTGATTTTAAAGCCGATGCAATTTATGCCCTGATAACAATTTCCCTACGCACCTCCTTCTGCATATCATATTAAATTATTTCAGTGTTTCAGGTTAATTTTCTAGCGTTATCTTCAGAAATTTATCGCAGTCTCTGATTGTCTTATCTATTATAGAAAATTTTCACACTCTACTTTCGGCTGTAATACAATAATATTCATCTAGTCTCTTCCAAGTACTTCAATAATTCCCCCACCAATTCAACCCCTGCTCTCTAGACTTTTTTTTTTTGCTACGCCTAGTATACGTCAAAGTCATTAAAGGACGTAAATTACCGGAGCAAATAATTTTTTTTTTTTTTTTTTATTTTTTTTTAAGGAATTGTATCGGCATTTGCCTGGAATTATTTTGGGAAATCGGGGTGGCCAAACGTGGTTTCGAAAACATGTCTTCCCGAATACAAGGCTAGAGCGTTACCACTCACCCACCAATCTGCGTAGCACTGTCTACATCCGTCTCCTGTTTTAAAATAACTCCTGAGGTTGTGGCGTGGCCATCCAACCACTCAACAATTGCCGAGTGATGACGAGTGATCGAGTTGCGACGCGGGCATTCAGCTTCAACAAATATTGCGGCCTCTTGACACTCATCATATTCCTGGCTCGAGTTTCCTGTTAAGTAAGACCTCCAAAACTTGTGAACAGGTATTCCCAAGTGAAATCCTCAAGCTTTTGCGGTTTTCAGACTTTCGGAGAGTGAGCTGGCACAGAACACTCAACCTGTCGACCAAGGGCGTATACAGGATCAGAACTAGAGAGAGCAAGATTTGAACTGGGGGGGGGGGGGACTCATATTGGTTTCGAGGAAGCGGATTGGGGGAGTGAAACATGACGATTTCTTACAAAATGAGATTCAAACCTATTCAGGAAACTATTTTTATTATTTATTAATATAGCTATCCAGTCACTTAATCTAAGGACCTACTATGTAGTTAATTAAGATCGTAAGTCAGTTAGTTTTTTACGTAAACATTAATCGTCTCTGATTATCAGAAAATTTTTCAATATCTTTGTTTATCAATATCTCAACGTGTTCTCTCACGAAATTTCGATCCAGTCAATCTTTCTCTCCTGGAGTGCTCCTGAGTCAGTTCTTCACTCGTCGGAGCGTATTGAAGGCATCGCTGGATACGCCCATGCTATCGACGTATCATGTGTGGTGTACCTCATGTTTCAGTGTTGTTCCCTATGTCATACTCTCTTTACGCCGCTGTCATACCAACCCAGGGAAGGATCCTAACTAAAACCTACGCTGACCATACAGCTTGTTTCACCTTAAGCCGTAGCAGGGCATTCACCACCCTGCACCTGCAGGAAGTCCAGCAGAAGAGAAACACCTGGGAGAGGCGGCGACGGATGGAGATCAACTCACAAAACGCCAAGCTATTATATTCACTATCCCGTCTGCGGATGTAACCCAACATTCAGCTAAAGTTAAATGGGAAATGCACCCAAAGGTCCGGAAGAGTCCTCATTGGAATGCTCAACACGCGGCTGATATGGCGTGCATACATAGAGGATCTTCTGATCAGAGCCTGTGCCACTCATTGTATCCTGTACTCAACAGGGTAAGCAATCTGTCAACCTCAAACGGAGTGCAAATTTATTGATCACTTGTAAGGTCACATCTGTCTCATCAGCGCCACCTGCAAGCAATCCAGAGCAGAGGTCTGCAGAAGGCCCCCACTTTGTCGGACAGCATTCTCCACTGCTGTTCTTCTCGAAGCCACTGACCTGCCGACCTTGAAGGAAAGGTGCCGCGAGATTCTGGAAAAGTTCTACAAACAGGCTCATTAGTCTCAAAATCCGGTTTAACCAACGTGTTTAATAACTATACGATGCCTAATAGACCACTTATGCTTCTTCACTAAACAAAAACACCAATAACAAGACATAGCAGAAGAGTAAGTGGCCTGGTGGCTCTGTGGTTAAGGCATCTCATTGGAGATCGAAAGGTTCCCAGTTCGAATCTCTGTCTCGGCGAGGATTTTCATAAGCCATTAACACGACGTTTACCTCTAGCATTGTTGACTGTGTAATGTGAAGCATGCTAGAATGCTTCTATGTACTGAATTTCACGTTAAACTGTAGATCCTCTCTAACGCTAGCAAACCTAGTTGTAACATGTATGTGTACACATTCAAAGAAATTCAAGCCAAACAATGGCTTAATTTGGTCCTGGATGGCCCACATACCGAAAGTGTAAATTAACCCCTTTAATCACCAACTTGAGGAAACGCCTGCCATTTCACCTCCGACAAACCCTGTCTTTTAAAATAAGTCAGTGAAGGCGTTTGCTGCTTCTAAGAGTCTTCCCGGAGCGCTGCTGCAGAAGATCATGAATGAAGAGCTTCCACGCTTCAGTCAGATGGTGGCAGGGGTCGCCGGTTCGAGTCCGGCCCAGGGCATGGGTGGTTTTAATTAAGTGTTGTGTTTGTCTTGTGTCCTCTGTTCCAGGTAGAATCAATAATACATTCAGTGATACAATACATACTTGCAAACTACAAGATTACATACTGCTGGCTGTATAGCCTCGCAGCCAAATGCCATTTTTTTAAAATAAAAATAAAAAAAGGTCAGTTGGTGTTCGCCGTCCCCATAAAAATGTTGTTGCTCAGCCACATCTGCTACGACTCTTTTATGTTCGAATCGAAGAAATACGAAAAACTTCAGTTTTAATTAAATTTTTTCTGTGACAGTTTTCCACAGAATATACAGCCAATGTGGACCTATCGAGCTGTATCAAGTGCAGATGATTCTGGTACTCGGTACCGCGTTCATCTATCGTTCTAATTGTTTATCCATAGTATATTTTGTTACATCTACAAGGGGTCCAACAAACACCAAATATTCTTAGAACAGAAAGCAGCATATCATTTTTTTTCCTTACTGCTTTACGCCTCGTTGACGGCTAGGCGGCGTGGGATTGGGTGCAAGGAACGGGAAGGAATTCGGCCATGGCCTTTTTGAAGGAATCATACCGGCATTCGCCTGGAGCGATTTGGCGAAACCATGGAAAACCCAAACCTGGATGCCCGGACGGGGATTCGAACCCGCGTCCTCCCGAATTCGAGGCCAGAGCGTTAACCGTTCATCCACCACGCTTGCTGCATATCTTTGCTGGAGGTTGGAAGATGCTGTTTAAACAATGACGTTCAACAATTCTCCTCGATGTCATGATTCTATCTCCTCCCCCAGCTGTCGAACTCGCTCAACTAGAAAAGAATTCCTGTATCACCTGATTTATCCTGATGGCTTAAACCTCAACCATCACCATTCTATGAATCTTTCCATCAAATTACTTTCACAGATTCAGGTCTCTCATGTCAATTTCAACTGAATTATTTGAACACAACCTACTGAGATTCAAATTAACAGCCTTTCCTCACCAGCACAGACAAGACAGACAAGACGGTATCCGACGTCCGCAACGGATAGGGACCAGAAGAAGAAGAAGATACTCAAACAGATTTTTCAAAATTTAGTTATCTATGAAGATCTGTATTAGATTTTCACTATCGAAGACACAAATAGGTCGAAAGCGCATTGATCTATTTGCCTTTCAGTCGTTATGAATGCAAATTTTTAGTCTTCTGCAATACAACTAATAGTACAAGGGATGTTAACACGTCGTCTCCAATTATTCTTAATACTTTTTGCGATAATATTAACTGTAGAATCCACTTTATTTTTGTTAGGATTCCTCATAATATACTGATACCATATAGGAGAATAGGGTAATATGGTATAGTCGGGCAATATGGAATACCAAGGTTTTTCCTCTGCCGAATGCTGCTGTGGAGTGGAAGTACCATCAACTGCTGCTCAAAACGCCTATGATGCTTTGTTGTGAAGGTCTGTCATTTGTGAGCTGAACTGTGTTTTCTGCCAACAATGTTTGTTTTTCCACTTTCGAGACATTTTGCAGATAAGTTTTCTAAAATACATATAAAACATTAGATTTGTTTTGTTGATCGCTAATCTTAGTATAATGTGTACTTAAAGAGTGATCGTTTGTTGTACAGTTATGTTTTCTGGCTGGCATCTTTTTTCTATAATGTCTTCAAGCCTATTTTGTTCAAGATGGTGGTTCGGTTAATATGAGATACTTCGTATTCCACAAAACCCGACATTGTGGTATTTCATACAACCCAAAAAATAATTACTGAGTAGAAATGCATTTTTAATCAAATATAAACGTGGGTAAAACGTTTTTTTTATAATATCGTTGAAAAATAATAAAATAACAATTGAGAAAGTAAATATTTCAGAATTAATTCATAATTATGTTTTGTTTTAAAAACAGCCAAAAAACGAAAGCTATTGAATCCAACAAAGATGATGATGATGTTGACTAAAAAGTATCATTTAATCTGTTTTTCTCAGTTCCAGATAGTTTAATTTAGTTGAAACCTTCTATTCCATATTACCCTCCAAACGACATTTCTATTTAGATTTTTCTACTAATATCCTTTGAATGCCGGTCCTACCAATCTGACGAAACAATAACCCCGTACCCTGAAGTTCTTTAAATTCTTTCTAACCTTTTCCCTATCGTTTTCCACAGTTGTCCAAATGACCTCAACTCCGGAATTCTCTCCTTCTATTAATTATACCCGTACTAAGTGGTCCGTGAGAAAATTCAGCAAATGATATACAGTGAATAGCGAGGTTGGTGGTTTGTAGGAGGATGATAGAATAACCGGCTCATTTGTAGCAATTGTTTATTTGACAGTTTAAAACGTCTTACGAAACAATTATAAATGATGAAATGTTTCCTGAACAGAAACAAAGTTTCCGAAAAGCTGATTTACTCAAGAAACCACACACAGTTTATCAACATCCCTTTGATATGTGGTTCTGCTACGTATCGGTAATGAGATCACTCCTTACCGACGTCAGCGACACATAGCAGCTTGACTCTGAACTAATGAAAACACGTGACCTTGATTGTTCATAATTTTTATATTTTTGGGTTGAATTTCCAAACATTCCATTCTTAATTAATTATGTTACCAAAGCATCTTTTAAATTATAACTCATTTATCGATTTTGGTTCATAATAAAGGGAGAAAGATGACAAAAAACACGTTTTAGAAATATTATATATGATGATCATTTTTCCTCTTACATAGCCACTGGTGTGTTGAACCCCTTTACTTCCACAACTGCCTCTACCGAGCGTGGTGGGTGAACGGTTTACGTTCTGGCCTCGCATTTGGGACGACGCGGGTTCGAATCCCCGTCTGGTCATCCAGATTTGGGTTTTCCATGGTTTCCCCAAATCACTCAAGGCGAATGCCGGGATGCTTCTTTCAAAAAGGCCATGGCCGAATTCCTTCCCGTTACTTGCCCCAATCGAATCCCGCCTCTAATGGTCGCACCGTCGACGAGGCGTAAAGCCCAAGCAAAAAAAAAAAAAAAAAAAAAAAGAACTGCCTCGTGATCACTTACTTGCCTGAGACACCTCACAAATATCACAGGCTTTATTGAAATGACATCCAGCATGTTTTGTCGTGCGTTTTTCTACACATCTTCAAGCAACTTCAAATTTGAAGCATCGTTCAAAATCAGATTTGTGGATGGTTATACTAGTTTGTCCGTGCTTCGGATTCCACGTTAAACTGTAGGTCCCAGAGGAAAGGAACTGCCATCCTACCTCTGCCACAATAGCTTCGTATGCCTCCTTCGGGAGGATCCAATCAACCTTCGGGTTGTGGACTAAGTTAGGTTTTTTTATACTAGTTTATAATATCACCTATAAAAAAGTTAAATCAGCAGACGTTTGAGACTTTGCTTGGTTTTTTTGTGTCTCTTTATCACTTGGTACCAAAAGTTTTTGTTCGATTGCCTTTTCGTTATTCGAATTTTAAAGCATAAATGTATTATTTAAAATTTTATATCCGTTTTAAATATCTTTGTATTGAGTTATACTGAAGACTTTATACCATCAAGGTCATCAAAGGATTTCGTTGCAATTGTTCCCTGTGTCGACTGTATTGTGGTCACGTTGCTTACTTTCTTCCTCGTTTTTTTTCCGAGTCGCAACCTTTCACTGTTTGCTGCTGAGTGAAAGGCGGTGATGACACCGTACGAGATTTTATTACGAAACGTCTGCTCGTCGTAACATCTTCATCATGCAGTCTCCGACCTTTAACAATGACCTAACTGCATAAAACTGCACGAGAGTTATGTCATTCATTCGCTTTTCTCTCGGCCTTTCTGAACGTGGCAGAAATCGTTGTTCTATAAGCTGCATGACGTACAAACGAAGCATAACGTTATTGCCATCTCATTTTGTCTTCACGTCGACAGTGCGTACAACAATCTGCTACGTGTATGAAGTTCATCTTTTAACTCTTTGGCTTGCTATCCACGTTGAAAAAGCAGTTATCCTGTGGGATTACAGATGTTTCACGACATATACGAACAGATATTTGTATATTATGGAAATAAGTTTCATTCCTAATGTCTTCGTAAATCTGATGGAATCAAAGTATAAGCTACATAATTTTCTTCTTCCTACTATCGATTCGATACCTCTAGCTGTTTGATGTCATATGCAATCACCACGTGTAAAATGTTGTTCGCCATAAGCAGTATAATACCCTGAATTGGGTAATGTAAATCAGATATATTCTTCTATCCTTTCTTAACGACCACTGAGGTTCCCATCCCGTTTGTAGAGACTCCATTGCCTTCAATGTTGACTATATGCAAAAATATGACAAATGTTATGACACTTCTAAAAGAGCCATTGTACCTGTCTTAGTTTCAGTTATGTAAGAAATACTGAAAGTAGTTGACCTCTGAAATATAACAAAGTTCGTTTTAACGAAAAACATTTCTTCAGTTTTTATCACTCAACACTTCAAATAAATAATGATATAATATATGAAAACAATACACAGAGATGTCATTGAATACAGAAACTGTTAAGACTATATATTTTTACGCTTAACTATTTTAACAACTGCGGGAGTGATACCATAGGTGTGTGTGAATCAGACATACTTCGAGCAAGTGTGAATGAAATATACGCACAAAGAACAATTTTGTACTGTTAACGGTAAGTAATAGCTTAGAGACGAAAACTAAACTAGAAACACAGTACATAAAATATAAAAAATATTTTCAGATTTTTTTCTGATATTATAATTGGAAAATAAAATCAGCATGTCCCGTACATTGTTATTACTAAGAGTATTAAAAATGCTGATATGCACAATTATAAGATGCTGGTATTGTCAGAAGAAGGAAACATGACAGCTACTTGTATGGAATTTCATTTTCTGCCTTCGCTTATTTGTTTTAAGTGCGAAGAATTTTCTCTCAGAAATATTGTAAACTAGTGAAAAATATTTCAACGCTGCTACAACTAAAAAAATTTCCTACAGTTTTCAATTAAAAAGAATGCACCTTATTCAATACTAAATATGAGAGACTAAAAACTCTACGACGTGTCAAAATGTAAAACCAGACAGAGTATTGAGCTGAAGACGTTATGCATATACTTTCATTCTTGGCGATCTGGCAGAGATATTACGAAATTTTTAATCTTTTATATGCCAAATTCAATTTTTAGAAAATCAGTCAATGATGCGTACAGATTGCCTTAGTTTGTAGTCTTAGATAAGAGGCTTACATTAAAAACTGAATCAAAAACGTATTTTCAGACCTTGAAATATCTCAGTATATCTCGTAGCTTATATCTCGTTGTGAATCGCATGTAAGTGTCACATTTTCCATGGGGGTTATAAGGAAAAATCAATGAATACGTAAGTTATTTCAAATTGTACTTTATTTTACTTCACGTTACACAAAATATGTAGAAAAACTAGTATACAATATCCATTTTCTTGTAATAAAAAAGTAGGAAACAAGTGAGCAAGTATAGAGCGTTTCGTGTATCCGTGAGTTTATGTACAACTGGTTTGCGAGTACAGAGAAGAGTTTTCGTCGCTGTGTGGAACAGATCCCGTGTCGGCCCAGCAGCCCACGTCCGTGTTGCATATTCTTCCCCCTTCTCCTGAAGGAACTAAAAGAATGACTTGAACTTCCGCATTACGGCGGAGTAAGTAGACTGAAAAAATAGGACAGTTTCTGAGGGCAAGATGGAAAATAAATTATCGTCCAGTTTCCGTAGCCAACGTTATCCTCGATGAGTTATTGTAACCATAGGTCATCCCCAGGTAGACAATGTTTTTTTGTGGTATTGTTTCTAAATGTGTCTTTGTTTATATGTGTGTGTTTGTTCGTATTTGTGTGTTTGTTTGTATGAGTGTTTTTGTGTTAGTTTGTGTGTGTGTATTTGTGTTTGTTTGTATGTGTGTATTTGTGTTTGTTTGTATGTGTGTTTGTTTGTTTGTAATGTGTTTGTGATATGTTTGTTTGTTTGTGTATATGCGTTTATGAGTAGTGTTGTTTGGTGTGTGTTCGTAAGAGCGTGCGCCGTTGGTTGATCTGCTTACGCCTTTGCGGCCTCGCAGAGTTTTCTCAGAAGCACAAGTTGTGTATCGGTGTGTTGGTCGTGTGTTTCTGGAACCCCGCGACAAGCGACCCCGGCGTGGCTGAGGTCGCTCATGGTGGGGTTGCTCAGACGCCGAGCTGGTGCTGGGGTGGTGTCGACCTAGGCGTTGGGGGGCGTCGTAGCGCTGTTCGGAGATGCTTATCGCCTCTTGGGCAGGAAGTCTCCCTGTGGCTGGAAGCCGTTCCTGTCGGCGATGTAGGTGATGGTGTAGGTCTTGCCGTCGACGCCGACGTATGAGTAGGAGCCTCGGACGGAAATGGCCTCGTCTTCGGAGCCCTGGTTCTCAATGGTGCCCTGCTCGTTCTGGGCAATGCCGTTGCTGGTACGGTATCTGGAAAGCAGAAGAGATTGTGAATATCTATGCAGAAAGTACGTCTATGCAGTTACATTGCCAGGATGTCAAAAAGAAGACCAAGAAGACACCAATTCCTACCAAGTAGCAATTCTACACGCTGTTAACATAGAGATAACTTGGAAAAGTACAAGTCCTCTTTTATTATTGATCCCCATACGATTTAAGAAGTGTCGTATGTCTTTCTGAGAGACATAATAGTTATCTTTTATTATATTTCCGCCATATATCAACCATAATGAAAAATCCAGCAGAATAAAGTGAACCTGCAGTTTAATTCTGAATCTAGGTCACCAATGGTGTTCCCAGATTTCACATATACTGAGCAGGCTTTGAGAGAAAGGGTCATCTGGGTAGCAAATTGTTAAAATTTCAGCAGTACAAGGGCTGGAAGGAAAAACCTGTTGTTGTCGAGGAAACCTATCCTTCCCCAGTCAGTTAATGCGACGTAAATCAATAAAACTTAAAGGATTGCAACTCCATCATATTTTCACGACAGGACGACCACGTTAAATTTTACAACCCTTGAATTAGCTTGCATTCCTAACTGAAATTCTGCCATAGGGCAAGCCGATGTTGCAATAATTAATTTAAAAAAAAGCTTTGTTCAAATTTATAATCACGGCAATAAATAACTATGACACATGTATGAGAAAGAGATATTAAACTGCAGAAAATCAAGGTTACATTTCAGTAGAAAGTTTTTACAGATTATTAATAGTATGTGAGGTAACAGGTCATGTGTTTCAATTTATGAGTTTGGATTTCAGTAACTAATAATTTAATTTAATTTTAATTGCAATGGAGCACAGGCTCCGGTAGTAATTTTCCTATACCCCCATCTTCCCCCTATCCTGCACCCACCTACATTTGCCCTCTACAAATTTTATCTTTAAATTCTTTCGACGTTTTCGGTAAATTATTCATCATTTGTCTTGGTAACTCATTCCAATCCCTGACACCCTTACCTAAAAAAGAGAATCTTCCCACACCCTAGTGCCTGAAATCGAGTGCCAGCTTGTGGTCATGGTCATCTTTTCCCTTCCGTGCACTACTTTTCATACCTACTCCAATATCTTTCCATGCCTTGCATTTACCATATCCAATTCAAATGCAAAACAAACTTTACTTATATCATTCTGTATATAATTTTTGTTTTAACTGTCTGAGTACTAATATTTTCTCTTATTGCACCATTTCATATTTCCCAGATACCTATAGTATCAATAATGTAATGTTAAAGTGCACTAACTTCGAACGTTACTTAAATTATGGCTCTCGTACCTGACATAAAAAAGTGTTTAAAAAAATTAGATTATTGTATAATAGTCCAACCTAAAGGACAGTGTTTAGATAAAGAAAAGTCCAACTTCAGTGTGTTTATAGACATATTGGAACTGAAATGCATATTTACCACATTTACTACAAAGCATTTAGGACAGACTCCTACCTTGATTGACATGTTTGGTAGGTAACTAAATTCGATAATACGGTTAAATATGAAATAGTGCTCAAGTAATGGGTACAAAAATGTTGCCCCATGCCACTTAAGCTCTTCTTCAAAAGAATAAAGAAAAATTACTTTTATCGAATGCTAATCCATACGAGTAGCTAAACAATAGTTGATTTAGCCTAGACGTAAAGAAGTTCAATAACGTAACTACTATATATTCCAAGATGACTGAAACTTCTTTTTTCGCAGGTGTTCATTAGCATTTTCCCAGTTTCGGCTTTTCTCCTTTAGGATGACCAGATGCGTTACGTAACAGGCAATGCGTGAAACCAGTAATATATCATGCAACTACATACTGACAGGTGTATGGTCATTCCAAAGGTTTCCTCATTAGGATCTTTAAAGCACTGCCAATTATTGCATAACGCGAAGATGGCCATGTAACAGTACTTCTGAGATTTATTGGAAACCGGTGAATGGCGTAATGGAGGGCTCTCTAACACAGCAATTTGAGAAGTTTCTTACGTAGTGCCCTGCCTATTGTTACTAAAAGAACACTTGATCACGTTCTCATTATGAAAAACGTATGTGATTCACTGATTTTTTTCCTACCAAATTCTACTAGTTTTGCAACTACAAGGAAGTGAGATGTTTTTAATCTTCAAAATTTTATTTACTGTCTGTAGAAACGTACTATGACTGTGGGTGGTAAAAAAAAAAGGATGCGTATGGCATAGTACCCCGGGAGACCCTGAAGGGTAGATCGGCCGCCGGGTGACAGAGTTTCGATTTGCCCCTTACGCTCCTCCGTTGCGGCTACACCATACTAACCTGATAATCCTACCAGGTATTAGGGACCTACAATTTTACGTGAAATACGAACCGCGGAACGTCCTAGCGTACATCACATAACAAAGCAAAGTTTTGGCAGAGGTGAAGGTCAGTTTTTTAAGGCCGGAAAAATTTGAGCCGAGACCGAGGAACTTGCGTTCCCTACACACGCGCCGTAACCAATTGAGCCACCAGATCGCTGCCTATGGGAAATAAAATGCCTGAGTATATGAAATGTTCTCGGGTGACTAGCCGAGTTAAAGAAGTGTTAATATTACAGGATATTTCAACAACATTGCACGCTCTCGACCGTCGAACATCCGGCACTTCACCAGAAGATGGCGACAGCGGATATGATGTCCGAAATATCGTGTAATCATAACACTTCTTTAACTCGGCTAGTCACCAGAGAGCATTTGAAATATTCTCAACGCCGAGAGAAACTGAATTCTTAAAATGCCTGAGATTTCAATCTTAACCTGCTGTCAGTATTTTGGAGGATTTTAGGAATAGTGTAACCAAAATTGGTACGTTATAACATTTCTACCTCAAAAATGCATGTTACACTAAACACAAAACACAGTAAAACAAATTGACATGTTTAGCACAAACTCATTTGATTCTCATAACCTCCGTCGTTCTGTTTTGACTTAAGTTGTTGCAAAATATTAAGTTCGTCCCTAAAATCGTTAACGTCCGTAGACTGGATAATGTATTCGAGCTGTCATCTACGAACACAGAGAGGAATCTATTCACAGCAGAGTCTCTAAAGTTTGCTGTAGTTCTTCAATAGATTTTTTGGTTAATTGTGTCTGAATTTCTCCTGCAGCTGGATTATTGGCAATAGATTGAGTGATGTGCATTTTACTCTAAATATTTAATGTTTGTAGTACAAATCGTTTTCATATTAATACTTTAATTTTCTGTTTGTTGTGTTATCACATGATTTAAAAAAAATAGAATTAATACTAGCCATAAGCTTTTATTTTCAAATCCTTATCAATATTTCATCAAGCAAGTACTATCCTTTCATCTGTGAGGTGTTTGAGCCAACTTTTTAACATTATCAGCAGAAATTCGTGCCTGCCTTCTCAATTTAGAACATTAGACTCTTTGGCGTACTCACCCCCAGCTCCATGGCCCGAAGCCGGCGTTGTCGTTGGTCAGCTCGACGATCTCCGCCGTGCGCGGGTCAGCATTCTGTGGCCTCGCCAGACACACGGCTACCAGGGCGGCGAGAACGAACACCTGCAAACACAGACAGCACAAACACTGTACAGTAACGTAACGTTCCTTAGATACCACGTCAGCAAGAGAAACTGTACACCAGCTTAACACTGTATCTGATTCCAAACCTGAAAAATACGACTTTCAGTTTACGCAATTCTATAGCACGAAGTAGGGATTAGGCAGAGGAAAATACCATCCCAGATTCCTTCTTCATTTAAAATTCCTCCGTTGGCCTTTTAGATTCTATACCCCGTACACCCCCTCCCCAATTTTCAAGTATTTATTTATTTGTCGTATGATATTTAACATAATATACAACAAGTGTAAACAAATGCGAACATCACAAGCTCGTACAATATTACACCTCTAGATCTAGTGTTTTGATCCATTCAAATGCATTGTTCAATACATCGTTATGTCCGCTATTGTCCCTTTGTAGGCTCGAAGAGGACAGTCAGAGGTCTAAGATTCTTCACGTCCGTAATGTAGCCTTCAATTGCTCTGCACGTGACTTCTATGTGGTGCTAAGAAAGCAACAGCGATAAGATAAAACCGAACGGTATGATTAGACCTCTCGGACAAAGTATTCCCGAAAAGGAGCCCGAAGATCATTTTTAGGACATACAAGCTCTTAGAACTGAACTTTCTCCACGCATTTTTGAAGCAATACCTATCTCTCATATCCGAGCAGCTTGATTACATGAGGCGCTAATGACCCCGCTGTTGACGCGCCCTTAAAACCCAAAAGAACAAAACAACTTGATTACATGGAATATCTCCGGCTGATTTTCTGAATCTCTCAATCCGAAATTACGGATATTTCCATCAGATAAGGATGTGAGCCTCACAATTTCTTGTCCTGATCAAAGAATCTTTTCCGAAAACCTAGATGTTGAAGTTATCTGCATACTGAACAGCGAAATAGATTAGCTGTGCAAAAGTGATGTAAAAATACTTTTATCAAACACGCGTATCCCCACTGCAAGTGGAGTTGGCAGCTCTAGTAACGACCACGTTGGTAATCCGGTCATGTTCCGGACGTGGAACTTCTGTCAAACGCACGCAAAAGCATCTACTTCTGTACACCAAGGCCAATCGTATACTCAGTGCCGGGAAATTTCACTACTACATTTTATAAAATTTCGTGATACTGACATTAGTCCCATTCTTTATCCTGATTACATTAATATGTTAATCCATGTTTCTGAAGCCGTACAAGCGACGTTAGAAAGTAAAGACAAAAGATTTGTAGACACAGAGGCGGAAAAATATAGATGTGACATTCCAACCCTGCAAATTTTAAAATTTCTGATTTTTCAATCCTCAGGAAGTAAGATAACAATGCGGAGTCATGAGAAAGTTTAATTATTTCATTATTCCACTGATGATAATCGCTGGAATGAAACTTTTGATAAAATATACCGTGGTTTGCTGATTATATTACTTAAAAATATAAAATTCTGATCAGTAAAATTCAAGAGTGTTAAGTAATTAGTAAATAACGTTAAGGAAAATCTAATGTTGCGTACCCTTCGACTGTATTTCTGCATCATTAATTATAGTTTGAAAAAAAAAATATACGTGAAATATATTCAGTTATATACGAACGAACTGTTAGAATTAATGGTTGTTAGCAATGAATGTAGATTAACAAAATCTAGAAACGAATAAAAGCATTTGAATGTGGGAATTTAATCTACGCATTGAATTTAGAAGATAAGTGCAAGCGGATTCTTTATCCATTCATTTCAAACAGCGATCTGCATAGCAAATACCGGTGAAAGACGCTAATACGGCATATATTTCACGCCTGAGTGTCTGCGTGAAGGCTATTAGCGAAGCAGTGAGATGCCTATCAAAGCGAGTGTAGACAGCCGTGACGGCGTTGGAAGCGTTGCTGCGCCAACTTACGGTCTTCATGGCTGTCGAGTTGGATCGGGGATGCGATCTGCTGGGTGGATCGGTTGCTTTGTGACTCCTCAAATGCCCGCGGCCCCTTTATATACATACCAGCCCGCGGCACGCTGTCCCCAGCCCCCACTCCCCCGGCTCATCTTCGTGCGCCTGACAACTCGGTCTCCCTCCACACAGCGTCCATCGCACCCCCTCCAGGCACTTGCTGACCTTTCGCATGTCCAGTGAAAGGGGCCACGGGGTCGGCAGATGAGCCCGCCTCCTCCCGCGGGAGACGAGCGCCTTTTTCAAGGACGCGGGACGTCGAGGCAAGGTCTGCACTGCGAGTCGAATTTATTGCGGTCGCGTTTGGCGCCCATTAGCGGTTGGCTCTGAGTAAACTGCCGGTATACGAGCTACCGTTATGTCACGGTAGACGCCGTCAGCGGCTGAAAAGTTCGGTCGTTTCGCAATTCCCTCTAGAAGCTCATTAGCAGTCAAACAGGTCGTAGAAGAGATATACCGGCACACATTGCATCATCCAGTCGAACACATCCATACCTGCTTGATTCAGTTTTCAGTAGCCAAAGCACAGTTTTCCGTAGGAAATGTGAGATGGAAATTTTATATAAATTTATAGCGTCCGCAGCAAAATTAGACGATTCCACTTTACTTAATAAAAATGGAAATTTTCGGAACTCCTTCAATTATTTCTATTGTCTTGAACGCATTATTTATATGTCAGACATACAGATCGACTAATTAAAAAATCTTACTGTAATTTCAAATTGGTGAGAGTAGGGTGACAAAAAAAATTTCAACCACGTAACTAAATTGAAGAGTATAACAAAATATGTTTATGAAATCAGAAAAGATATATAAAAAGTTGTGATCCATCCAAATAAGATAGAGAATTGAAGAGTATTTCAAACTAAATTGATAAATTCATGGGGTTCCATGTAATAGTGTACAAAGGTCAAGACCACCTAGTATGAATAAAGAGGGAGGAACCTCAGAGAAAGAAAAAAAAATTCTGAGAGGAGAAGAAAAGCGAACCAGTAAACCAGTTGTTTCCTGTGTTCGAAAGTGGGCCAAAATCAAACGAAGAAGAAGAACTACGGTTGTTCAGCAAAAAATGATATATTATCCGTGAACCTCACCCTCTAAACTATTACACAGATAGAGTAATTATAATACAGTTAGGACAGATTTCACTGCTGCATACCAACGAATGTATCTACTGTTACTTACATTACAAACTCCACGTAATTTTAGTCTGTTGTAAATATATATGCACTCAATATTTACTGTATGGAAGAAACGACAGTGGTTATTTTTTACTATTTACATTTAGCTCTCCAACTAGAAAGAAAAATTAAACAGACTGTGATTATTCTGTTACAGTTTTGCTTCCGTTCAGTCAAAAAATTACAAAACTTCTAGTTTCATTTACTATCTCCTTGACTTCAATACAAGAAGTTATAGATAATATATAGAGACCCATAAAATGATAATGAGCTTTCAGAAATGAAACTAGTTTTCTTTATAAACATAGCATCTTCAAAGTGTTATCATTTGTTAGTAAAGTTATAGATGTGGTGGATTTTCATTTTTTTGTGCGCTCAGTTGCACAAAAATGAGTTTCTGAGATATGCATATGCAATGAAGCGAAGTTTTCGTAAGTGGCTGTCTTGGCATAACCATTACCTCTATTCATTACAAATAATTCATCTAAACTATTTCCACTCACATAGAGAACCAAACACGTAATTTGAAGGAATAGAGATGCCTCGGAAACTGTTGCACGCGATGTGCTGCAATTATGATACTAAACACTCAAGGACGAAGTTTTGAGAAATTATGCGTTTGTGAAAGCAATTATTTTTACGTCATCGTTCCGTAGCTTCAATTTTCAAGTCTAGTAATCTTCTTCATCATTTGTCTTCCGAAAACTTGGCAGTTATAAAACTTGTTTGTTATCTCATTCGTCAAGGACAGTAAAGTATTCTCGCATGTAATTACTTAGCTTTGCAGTGTCAATTTCCATTTACATTCATCAGATTGAAATTATTTCTTAAAAAAAAGAACGGGAGGTGGAGGCAACTCTCCATTGAAAGCCACATTGTACGCGAAATATAGTCAAGTTAGTATGGAGGGACTGGTATGGATTTACTTGGCATTCTGTTTGAATGAATAACAAAATTATCTACAATCTGAAACAGTAGTATTAATTTCACTTTGATCCTTAATATATATATATATTATTTCCAGTTATCATGGAATAAACATCTTCCTATTTCAACCAATCCTTTCAGCTATATGGACAACATTTGCCGAAAGAAGCTTTAATATTTGTAAAAGACGTTGCTGGTAACTTGCCACTACATGTTCTCTAGTGGTTCTGAGATTTTTTGAAAACGAATACTACAAAAAATTTCACTCTTGTTTCTAACGAGAAGTTGTAAATATAAAATTCGACAAGACCAAAAAAAAATTCTACTTTATGATATAGGAAATGGGTTAATGAAATGTGTTTAAGCAACGAATTGCAACCAATAAAATATTTCTCATATCAGTCTAATTTCAGCAAGTGTATGAAATAATACCTGAAAGAGGCCAAATAAACGGATGTGTAATCATCAATACTAAAATTAATTTTACCCTTTAATAACTAAGTATGAAGTGTGTTGTCAATGTTATCATTAGAGACAATTGCAAACGCAGACAAAGGTAATTGCAAAAGCAGACGAAAATGGCCCATTGTGTTCTGGGTCCCAAAAACGTGAAGGCCCGTTAACAACCTCAACTCTTCTTACTGCAGTAAATGCATTTCGTTACATCATCTCATATGAAAAAGTAATTGCGTTGAGACATCAAATTTCGTATGTCTTTACCTAACGTTCCGAAACACTGATCATCATTAAAGAGTTATGACACTATATATTTCATTTTGCTGCCATAGAAATACAAATACATGAGCATACCGTTTTAAGGCTAGTAATGATATAGCACTCACTGAGCTTCCTCCATTCCATGTATGAGCATTGGGTACTACAAGTGGAGGATCGGTATTTCCTGAAGTTACATAAGTTCTAGAAGAAAGACCAGCCCCGTACTGCGACCTACGCATTTTGACTTTTGAGGAAAAATTCTGTGAGGGCACAGTTGACAGCGGATTGAGTTGAAATAAGGGCAGGAGTTTCTTCCAGGCATCATCAATCGAAATACTTTTTTCGCCTTTATCTGGAATTGAATCTTCGAGATTTAAATGCTTGTTAATCAATATGGACTGCCTATAATAAAACAGTTCTAGAAATGTTATAAGTGGATTTACAAACAGTATAGCTTGCAAGACGAAAAAAAATTTCGTTACTAATTCAAACATACAAATTTTTAGTTTTCGATTTTAAGTAGCTTTCAGAAATTCGACAATTATCTTTGTTCATTTTCGACGTGCTGATTTGTGTCAATTCACAGAATTGGTATTCTCATTCCCCGGCTCTAGTTATATCGTGTCAAAGAGAAATAAAGATACCAAGTTGCTAATGACCACCAACACGGTATTTCTGATGGCTCTTGAGCTTCATGAGTACCAGAGACTTTAAAAATCAGTAATTCGAGTTTTCCAAATTTTCGTTGCATACAGCGAACATCTAAAATAAGCATTATTTCACTTCAATTTTATAGTATTTAGTAAGGTGTTTGAGACAGCAATCTCATACTGTCCATGGTTACTCCAACCCGGTGTGGCGGATGAGTGGTGACGCTATGGCTCAACGATCTGCTGGACGCGGGGTCTAATCACCGTCTGGCCATCCAGATTTTGGTTTATCATGGTTTCTCCAAATCACCTCAGGGGAATGCCGGCATGGCTCGTTTAAAAAGGCAATGGCCGAATTCCTTCTCTTTCCTTGCCCCCACTTCTTTTCCGCCTGTAATGACCTCGATGTCGACAAGGTGCGAAATTAAAAAAAAGGTTACTCGTAATTTAAATCATGTTACGAAGTGTTGAAATAGTTTAAGGCGGTAGCTACTGTTATCAGGTTACCAAAAAAAAAAAAAAAAATATCCTTTGATTCACGAAAATAGTTTTTACATTTGACTTCGTGTTAGTGAAAAAATTATTTAAATATCCTTGACAGTGTGGGAATTATGCTCGATTAAGCAAAGCCCTGCGCGATTGGCAGCCATTGAAATCTTACTGCATTTGGAGGTAATCCAAATCTTAAATGTCTCATAACAGCAATTAATCAATTGATTTTAAATATAACTTTTTTCCACATGCATATATCGTTTTCAAATTTACAGGACATATTCTTCATACAAATTTCTACAGTACCTACAATTATTGTTTATGCAGCTTTTCACAAATGGAAAATATGCCTAAATGTTTAAACAAAACAAAAGGCAAGA
Organism: Vandiemenella viatica; assembly: GCA_031002005.1. Classification (NCBI taxonomy): domain Eukaryota; kingdom Metazoa; phylum Arthropoda; class Insecta; order Orthoptera; family Morabidae; genus Vandiemenella; species Vandiemenella viatica. Next base: position 153,461,223 of record CM061914.1, on the reverse strand, counting down.
ATTTTAATTTCTTGAAATATTTTTACTAACGACAAATATAAAGTTAAATGTGTTATATTATTGGTTTAACTAATTGCATCGATAATAGTTTACAACATTAAAAAAGATATGCAAATTTTCAAATATTATGCTTTCTACAATTAAAGGCCTTAATGGCGACATATTTTTAACTGTCAATTTGGATGGTACATTAACATACTATTAAATAATATTTTTATTTCAAAAATCAATTTTTATATATAACTATAACAGTTCTATGGAGCTAAGAAATTTGAACCCTAAAAATTTAAATAGTTTTGGAGAAAATGAAATTTCAGTTTCTACAAATATTTGTATATGTTAGCTGTATCTACCCACTTAAACAAACAGCGCGTCCTAGAATCATATGAGACCGTTGCTATGAACTAATATTTTTTATTAATTTTTATTTGGCTTTAAGTGCCTAGGCACTATGTAACCATCATCCATTTGTACATACATATATAAACATTTTACATATTGGTAAGAGAGCAAGACTTGACATGATTAGTAAAATATAAACGATAGAACAAGGAAAACTGATTAATCAGAAAGGAACATTTTTGTTTATCCCCTAAAGGGATTTGACACATTATGTTTAAATACAATTGCTCACACATAATTACAAATGATACAGTGAAATATACAGAAATATAAATTATTGTTAGTTCCTTATAGTTGTTGTTTGTTTTTTTTTTTGAGATTACAATGATTAAAATCCTTACAATTAATTAGTTTTTCACATCTAAATTTTTATATTAGTTGACTTTACAAAGTTACTTAGCAACTTGTATATGGTCACGTTGTTACCGTGCAATAGACAGCTAATGCTTGTTGGGAGAGGTATTCCACAGTTGACTAGTTGTTTTATAAATCTTTGTCGATGTTGTTTATATTTGGGGCATGAAAACACTACGTGATTAATATCCCCTATTTCTGCTCTATCGCAATCACAAATATCAGTATTTAGGATGTGTATCCGATGTAAATGCTGGGGGAATAAACCATGGTTAAAGCGCATTCTAATTATAGTGGAAATGACGCCTCTATGATCCGGAAAGTTGAAGAACCATGGGCGGGATGGTATTCGGGGTTGAATCGATCCATAATGATGTCCCTTCCTGCTTTTGCTGGAGTCCCATTCAGTTTGCCATTTGTTCAGAGCCTTTGTTTTTATTTTGAAGAGGTGGTCAGTGTACGGAACCTGGATATATAAGGTGTCTCCTATTCTAGCGGCTGTCTTTGCCATTTGATCCACTGTTTCATTATCAGGAACCCCTGCATATGCTTTTAGCCAAAGGAAGTTTATGGATTTATTTCTTCTGGGAACCAATACTTGAAGTGTATATAAGAAATGCGGATGGTGAATAATAAAAAAATGCTGTTGTAAATGCGTACCAGCATGATATTAGCTAAAAATTAAATTCTGAGTCTTTAAAAGACAGCGAATTAATACTGGATCAATAATACTCTTCAGTTGGCGTTTTACGTCCCGGGTAATGGATAAAACTTCTCAAAATCATTTCCATCAATTATTCCGTTAAAGGAAAAAAAGAGTTTTCAGAGAATATTAAAAGAATCCTTGTGTATATGTGTGTGAGGAGGTTGGGGGGAGGGGTTAATGGGAATAGAACACTAGAAATTCATAATATACACATAAGAACTCTGTAGGTAGGAGTGCAGAAAATTCGCAGCAATTTGGAACAGAAATTGTGACTGCTCTATTGGAAACGGAATTCTCCTCGATTTTCAAATTACAATCGAAACAAGAAGATATTATTATTTTGAGAGAGATTCTGTTCTTAAAATATGTAGCCGAATTTTTAACGAGGCGAGCTTGGTAATGTATGGCTAGTAAATAGAAGAATATTTTGTTTGGGTAAACATGAAATTTGTTATTTATTTTATTCAATTCAATGGTTTCTACGACAAAAGTCCACAACTTAATTCCTTAGATTTTAGGTTTCTATCCTTCTGTAAGCTTGCAACCTTCCTGGCAGGTACCCATTCTTAAATGTATTAAGGCCAGTATTGCCAACTCTTAGAAATTCGAGTCCCTAGACTCAAGATCAAAAGTCGCTAGAATGTCGCCAAAATTAATTCCACCAGTAGCCGATTGTTCAGTGTACAAAAAGTTCGGGGATTCCCTGACCACATTACTCTTTTGTTACTACTGGTAGAAATAATTCAATTACAAGTTGACACTTCGAAAAATAAGATGTAGTTGGACAGAAATAAATTTCATTATTACTTAATAATACGTATGTTTTTGTCAACTCGAAAAAAAATTTAAGTTAAAAAATTGAAAATTTCAAGTATAGATCGATGAGTTATCGACGATAATAAGGTACGTTGTTCAATAGTCAGTGAATTCTGAATTGCTACTATAGAGCCAATCGTCGCGTTCAGGTTTACTAAATGCCCTAAATGCTAAGCAGGTGCTGAAATCAAGGTTACTAAAATCCTAGTAACCTTGGCTGAGATTAGATTAGTATACCTTGTATACATGTATTCTGTTTGTGTACCTTAAATTTGGCGCGCAAGTCGCGCATAGTTTTTTTCAAATTCAACATGAAGATTTTTACATTCAAATTTTATTTTAAAAAAGTTGACTTTTTTAGCTAAATCTGAAATTAGAAGATTTCCGAATTCACTCAAAAAAGTTTAATATTGAATTAAAGCTAGAGTTTTTTAACAAATAAATGTAAAACTTAGATTTAAAAGAAAATTGGATGTTTTGATTTGAATATTTTTTGAAATAGTTAAAGCTAGAGCCAACACGAATGGAACTTTAATTAAATAAAGTTTGAATTTGGTGCGCAAGCGCGTTTGTCGTTTTCCATATCTATCTCTTGACACTGTATAATTCTGCGTCGAGTTGACAAAAAATGTACCCATTATTGGCTCTAGAACTGTTTTCACTTCTACTTTAAAAGTCGCCAGATAAGTCGCTAAACCATTTTTGTCGTCAAAATGTTTTTTTGGTCGCTAAGACTTAAGCAAAAGTCGTCACTTCTAGCGACAAAGTCGCTAAATTGGAAACACTGATTAAGGTAGCTCAATGAGAGTATTTTGTGTAGGATGACCCGTTAAAGAGACAGCGAGAGGCGTAACCTTGGCCATTGCACAGTTATCTTACGGTAATCTGAATGTAAATTACGTTAGCATAAAACAGAAATGTCAGCTAAAGTTGACATAAACGTCTCTATAATACATCTTTCGAATGCGTAACGCGAGGCAATATAAAGACATAAGCATCGTCTAAAGGTGCTTAGCCATGTGGTAGTAGACTGCTGATTACAGTGTTCGGTTGTGTTTTATGTTGCAGTTTTCCACGCAACATTTTTTCCTCGCTGAGCTGATGTACGTCAGTAACTGAAATAGCGGAAAAAAGGCCTTGAGCCTTCGTATGTGTAATTTTCAGCACGAAACACCCAGAGATCAATAATTATTTTGTTGAATGCATATTCAAAATGCTGTATTGCTTGCTGATAACTAAACCTTAAAATTTCTCTCTTTCTTTCAATTAGTGAGTTCATTTTCAGAAATATTTGGCAATATGCTAATGGAGATCCGAAAACAGATTCAGGAATGTTTACTCTGGTACAAGGATCGTGAGGTGTCAGTAAAATATTCGTTAAATTCTTGAAATCTTATCACATTGTCTATACGCTTACAATTCGTGGGAAAATATTTAATGTGGCATATTCGATGTTTGGTCAACAACATTGTACTGAAGATGACTAAACAGATGTTCCAACTTTTATACCGAAAGTAATATTAATTATTATTACTCATTGCGATGGGGCTCGTGCAATGGTGTAAATATTCCTGAATACCTACTTAAGATTCACACACATTTATATTTGAAACTCCCTTATTTTATTAATCATACAGTTCTTCATGTTTCTACGCAACTTCTTCCAGTCCTTGATTAGCCTTCCTTCATATAAAAACTTCCCTACTCCTTTTTTCCTGAAAGATAGGACTAATTTATCATCAAATCCTCTGTTCTCTTTAATATATTGTTTGCAAGTCTTCTCAGAAGATTTTGTAAGCCTTATAACCCATATATATTTTGAACATGTCAAAAATTTTCTTCACGGCCATCTATCTTCCAATAACTTCTGTCCCCAGCTTATTTATCTTTTCAATTATTGAGGGAATCCAGTTAGAATTTCCACATTTAAGTCTAGCTGTCCTCCTCTCGCACCTCCTCCAGTAATTAATCAGAGGGCGACTGTGGTATTACACCTCTTACGTATATTTGAAAGAATAATTTGTTTTTAAGGTGCAAATAGGTTATTATTCCAGCTTTCGTATAGATGTTTACGAAAAACTCCCAGAAAATCGCAGTCCATAAAGCTGGTAAGATGTCCTTGGAGATACAACCACCCGAAATTTATATATTTGAATGGTCAAAGACATTGTCTCGCAAATAGAGAAACCGGTAAGCTGTAAAAATATAAGCAGGTAATGGCAAAGAAGAAAACTAATTAACATCTAAAATAAGAGCTAACAGTAAGCATCATTTTGCAAAAACAAATATACTGATTAGAAATCAATAGTTGATATTTAATTCATTTACAAGTTCTGTAACTACCCATGTACCTATTATTAAAACTTTGTTGGTTTTTTTTTTTTTTTTTTTACATTCAGTTCGAGTTAAATATTGCAGAAAGTCTTAAAATAAATGTAAGAGGAAAGAAATATTTTTACATGTGATTATTATTTTGAAAGTGTAAATTAATAGTACTTTCAACCTATAGTTGTAAATTTTTTGCTTCACTAGCACGAGGTAATTTACATTATAGCAAAACCGTATTAATAACTAATTTCATTTGTTGTAATTAATTGCCCCTAAAATTATCCTTTGCAAAAAATTATTCGAAAGTATTTATAATGAACTATGTTATAATAATGACCTATTCCGTAGGCATAATGTACCACCCAAAGTGGAACATGTAAACCACGCAGATAAGGATCTCCTTTTTAGCATTCTGGAGACAATATGCGGTTATTAAAGTGAAAGTGCATCATGACGGCATTTCACGTTGCACCCAAGTTCAGTCATGCTGACCTGCAGAACAATGACTTCACTGGAAAAGATCCTTCGCAACATCCGCTGCCGAATGGATCTCTTCGGAATGCGGTTGGGGCAATCCTACCGGAACTGGCGGCTCTCCTGCATGTGGGATCTCTTACCACACACACACACAGAGAGAGAGAGAGAGATATCCACTCTCTCTTACTTCAAGATATGGACATGTGTTTGGAAAATGTGCATATTCAATCAAGGAAATAATTATTTCGAACTTGTGTTTGATGTATTTAATAGGGTGTTAAGCTGTGATTTGTTGATATTTGATTGCATCAACGTTTTTCCCTAAGTCCTCGGGGATCTTCTAGGGAGACGTTTAGTTTACTCGTTACTGAATATTCTGGTATTTTCGTTGACAACCGAAATATTCAGAGACCTGTAAACCGAAATTTACACCAGAAGATGGTCTATGGATTCGAGCGAAATGTTGTTGTAATTAGACATCTATAAAACTCAGCTCAACATCTGAATAGAGGAGTAAGGTATGAATTTACAGGTGAGTAAACAATTGAAAATTCTAGAATATTATTTATTTTACGTCTTTCATAAATCATGATACAGACAAACGTACACTACATAATTATAATAGTGAAATTTAATTACATATTAGGGTGCAACCTCAGTTCTTTTTCTGCTTTTCTGAGCTCAATAATTTAGTTTCTTAAAAAAGTGTAACCCTTATTTGTACCTCTTAACCAGATCGCAAATTTATTTTTCTCTTTCCCTCCATTTGTACTGAAAATTTTCCGATTTAAGAAAAAAAGATAAAACATGTTTCACGCTGTTTTTTACCCCAGTATCGAGGAATATTTTGATCTATGTCGAGAGAACCCGAGAGATATTAATTATATTTTATTTTTTTTACGGTATTTTCCAATAAATTTAAGTACTTACAATCATGAAAATTCGGTGACTAAACATTCAGATTATATAAAATTTGATTCATTTAATTCTGACTGAATTTTTGTATATCTATAGTAGTGTCTAGAGTAGTTCTAGCCTTTCTTAATTTCTCCTTGGAAGTAAATTAAAAGGCTGCAATGAATTTTACAATCATTTTAGGGGACCAGTAATACGGAAGGGAGATAAGTTCCTTCAATGCTTTTTAAAAGTGACATTCTTACCAAAGGACAAATTGAACGTAACATAAGTATTTCACACAATTTTTGCTAAATTAATATTTGATTAATATACTGAAAGAGTTCTGTAAATAATGTAATAAGTTACCAAGAGAAATAATGAATAATTTTCCAAAAACGTTTAAAGTTGAAATTGTAGAGAGAAAAGGTAGGTGGGTACAGGAAAGGGGGAAAAATAGGTGTGTAGGAAAATTGCCATAGTAGTGCGTGCTCCATCGCAGTTAAAAATTAAATTAAGTTTTTAATGTCTTTTTCGTCATTAAGTTGACTATAGGTTTTCGGTCGTCTATCGAAAACATCTCAAACATTGTTCTAATTAATACAGGATAATTGTAGGCCACTTGTTATTATTTCGCATGTGTACTGCTTTACTTATAGTTAGCACTCTGTACTCGTTTGTATGGGAGTGTATGGATCCATTTTTGATTTTAAGTTGCAAGGATAAATTAATCCTATAATTTCTTAATTTATTTCTCTGATGGGCAATGTTCCTGTATATCCTCCTTCTCCAGAAGCAGCAACAGTGGCTGGTTCAGAGATCCGGATTTCTCGGTAAAGCTGCGGAATTTTCCTTGAGCAGTTGGTCAGAAACGGGTTATCCAGAGGCAAGGTGATGCCAACAGATAAGTTAAAATTTAATGGGCTCTAAGCCGAAGAGTCCAGAAATACTGCACTGCCGAACCGGCTAGCCGGCGACATTCGAACTTAAGTTGGGGATAGCATTGCGAATCTCAGTATTCGAAATAAATAGAACAATTTTTCGTTCGAAATAAAACATAACAAAACATCAAGTCTTAGCGTAAGTGCAAGGTTCACATATATGTAAAAAAAAATAAATAATGAAGCCTAAGATTGGCCCTAATTCCCGCAAAAAAATAGTGAATAAACCTATGTCGCAATCAAGTTATTAATGAATCAGAAAATGACACTGTGATTTTTAAACCACGCGATAGATGCAAAGACATTTATTTACTTTAAATCGATCCATTATGGGTGTCAAATACAGCAGTTGGAGGGAATGCAAAGAAGGGTAGCAATAATTGTATGTAGACATTAAAGCAGGACACAATCACTAACTGATATAATAATGGAGCTTGCTTGGGAGTCATTGGAAGACACGGGAAGATTAAATACAGTTCTGGGATTTTTATTATTTTTACATTTTTATCTTGCGTGGAATTCCTTAATTTCTAACGAAGTAAATGGCATAGATATAAAAGTGTGGAAACGTGACCACACTTGGAGTCTATGTAACCAATATCACTCATTTTTTGTAGGTTTTTTGGTGCTGTAGTTTAATGTAAAAAAGCATTGGCAAAAATATTGTTTTTATGACTAATCGTCATTGACATATGTAATGACTAATGAAGCAGCTACTTAAGATTTCAAAGAGTGATAAATAATGCTCAACGACTGAAATATGACTACAACACTTTGTGTTGAAATAATAAATGATCCCTGTGCGATGAATACGTTGACATCTAACATTTGGAAGTATTAGTGAAGATTCCTGTATGGTGCAGCAACAACATGAGCTATTTCTTTCTCACTCGTGGCCAATATTTCTTTTCCGCCTCCACAACGTGCCAAAATGTGACCACACTTGGAGTCTATGTAACCAATATATCATAAAACCAACTGAATAGCTCAAAAACTACAAAAAGGAGTGATGTTTTTTGTTCATATTGTGGTTACGAGGTTTCAATATAATTTATCTTTTCTTGCTTCTATCATATTTTCAAAACTAAAGTAAGCCTTTGGCCAGCTACAAGTAAATTTAATCTTCGTTAACGGTCAGATTTAGTATTCTGCCAGCTGATTATTGTATGACACATCAAGGACAGCTACAAGACAAAGTCGACACTCGATTATAAGTGACCTTTACACAAGATTTGAATCCATGAAACCGGCCTCGCGACGTAAGACTGACGATCAAATGTCTACACTAATTGAGCAGCCAAACGGGCAATACTGAAGTGTACAATACCGCGGGAAACACTTCACGGTGCGCAAAATAATGACGTCACAAACGTCATACTGCACCCGCATAGACCAAATACCCTACAAATAAGCTGTTTTCCTTTTTCAGAATGTTGAATCAATTATTGGTGCAAGGATCATTTCAATCCATCCACTTGAATATTAAAGTTTTTGGTGTGATACCACTTCTTCTTGTACTTAATACCAACAGCAATGGGTCATCAATAACGTACCGAGCATGGTGCATGAGTGGTAACTCTCCGGCCTCTCATTCAGGAGGAATAAGGATCGAATCCCCGTCCAGCCGTCCAGATTTAGGTTTTACACGGTTACCCCAAATCACTCCAGACAAAATCCGGTTTGATCCATTTCTCATTTCTAATAACATCCACTCTATAGTCATAAAAAGAAAAGAACAAGCAAGAACGCCGTTCAAGATCAAATACCGGTTTCCATCAGAATGCCTTGCTCAATTCCTTACTGTTCCTTGCGTCCAAGTCCTTACCATCTTCTAATGATATCAACAAGTTGTAAAGGCATGGTGAAAAAAAAGAAGTGGTCGCTCCAGTATCGTAAACTTCAGTAAAACCGAGTAATGCCAAGCAATGCCACAAGAAGAACATAATACTCGAGCAGGAGGCACGCCAGTAGCCAGCTCAGCGCACAGAAGTGTAGTCTCACTTAGCCTGTACGATAGATGTAGTATAAACGAAACAGCGACTGGTCGGGCATTATCGGCTCCGCTGACGAAACCCGACTCCCAGGCGCATGTTTCCGCATTCTGACATTTAGAGAGGGGCCCGGCGACCTCTGGCCCGCGGGACTCGTCTTCATCCTATTATCAGCTCGTCCGCGATCCCGATCTCCTCTCGCACAGTAGGGACTGGCTGCCGACACAGTGACCCGGTGGCGAAGCGCGGGTCATCCACCTCGAGGCGCCCGCTGTTACGTCACGTGCCAGGCCCGAGTCGAATTCCTCGGAGGAGGACGAGAGTGAGTGAAGTGACGTTAATTTCACTTTCGTCCGCGCAGCCTTTCTCCACACCTCGTTTCAATGGGACCGCCACTGGACGTGCCTTTTGCGGCTACGTGCCGTTAGAGCCGCCTCGAAGATGAGCTAGGGTTACAGATGGAGGTATTAGTGATACTGTGTCTGTACAAGTGCAGACTTAGTGATAGATTTTTTGTTTCTCACTATACAGGAAAGGAGAATATGGCTGAAAGTAGTGGATTACTCACCGCATAATTTCTATTATAGCCCGTCCCATTGGCTCGGTTGGTTGTCCGGCGCTGACACGGAGATAGCGGGTTCGAGTCCAGGTGACCAATCAGTCGATTTTCCACCAAAGTCATGGGTTTAATCCCAGATGTCTCCGCAGTAAGTATGGAGTGAGGGCACACGAACATTGTAAATGGTGACACCTATTTTCACCATCTCCCTTATTTCATCTCTCATCCACAACCCATATAACACTCTACACTAAACCCACACCCTGTCACAGAAATAGATACTGCAATAACACGAATACTGTTACACTGGGAAAGGCAACTCGAAACAATCCCACTTCATCTATCCAATGGAGGAATAAATATCCGCCACGCTAACCCTCTACGTTTAGACATGGATATGCCCCTTATAAGAAGAATAAAACTATCTATTATGCTGATAAGAAATCATTGATCTGCTAAGACCACCTACCGTGTTAAGAAAGAATATATATTAAAGGTGTAAAAGAAAAGTAAATTTCTATACGAAACGGGGAAGTGTGAACTAACTGAATAAACTGAGTGGCATAATTTTCGATAAAAATTAAAAGAGGAATTAAATAATCTCACGAATTAGCAAGGACGAAACTCAGCAAATAAAAAAGAACGATATAGCTCATGGAATAATAATAATAAAAAATAGTTTTACACAACAGTCCTTTTAGCGAAAATATTTGATGCTTTCGAGGAGAAGCAGTTGCTTGGATTTGTATTGGTATTAGAGGTAGAAAGGAGAGGATTAAAGGCATAAACTAGCACTGGATTAGAGGCTTGAAAAAATTATAATGTTTCCACCTGCCGAAAAGAAGTAAAGGTTGGAATAAGTTATCAACGGAGTTAACTATTCCTCGCCCATAATTAAAAAAAAAAAACATTCCTTACTATTGGTGTTATGTGACAGTTTGTAATCATGGTCATCTCTTCCCTCCGACGTACTACTACACATTCTTATACATACCGATATTCATCCAAGCATCATCCACAATATACGCCCTATACATTCTCTTCACCAAACTCCTGGGTTCCATTGACTCCAAACAAATCCTCAGTTACTCATTGTATTCTGCAGTAATTCCAACAAACTAATCTAGTTGCCATCTTATCCACCACATCAGACTTCGGTATTTGTCACCAAATACGTACTACACCACTATATTTAATCAACGGCCTAATCGAAGATTTGTAACCCAGTTCTCTAGTACATCTGCGCATTCCTCTGCATTAATTGAAGGTTCATCAAACCTCTCCCAATCATTTTCCCAATATGACTTGCCATGCTGAGTTTACTATCAAATATTGTCTACATCAGAACTCTCATAATTACCTCTTATAATTCCATAACGAGTAATTACTGTTAGATGAATCGTTACTGCAAAATATTCTTAAAAAAACACAAAAAAACGCGAGTGCAGCGCGCTACTGGACATTACCACTATATAAGAATCAGTTTTCAAACGTATATCATGTGTAGGAATACTCTCGATCATCCACTGTGCAACCCTATGTCTTTAGGTATTACGGAGTACATCATAAAGTCACGAATTATTACATCAGTCTAAACTCTGGTTGCTCCCACTGTACGCAATGAGTAAGAGTTGTTCAACATTTATATTAAATACGTGAACCGTATTATCGGAGGAATGGTGTCATTTAACCAAAGCGTGATATCTGCGGTTCATGCATAGCGGAGCGGCGCAATGCAAGGAAGGGCTGTCGGACATTACGTAAGCGATGGGTGTTGCAGATTCACTCTCTCACTGAATACATCGCCATCCAGAGATTGTTGAAGAGAAGACAGAACCAGCACAACTCGTACGTCTTAACATCATGCTCCATTGTAAGAACTTGAAACGTTTTGCCGTAAAAATCTCAAACTTTTTTAATGTAAATAAAGTAAATGATCGTAAGATTATAGTAACATTTAAGAGTCCTCCCCATTGGCACAGATAATTGCGTCGCCATGACATTGCCCGACGCTTGGCAGGGTGTTAGCTGGTTCCAGCCCTGGTGGTGGAACATTATTTTCATAGTGAGGATTTGACCGGCAGGGAAAGAAAGTTGATGGTACGTATTCCTAATCACTAGTCCTGAGTTAAATACCTCTGCCGAACCCTTGGTATCTTTCGTAAGAGTAGGCTTATATGGGCAGAAACTATGTTCCACTCTCCCTCTAAATCCATCTACTATTCTTTTGAAACACTCTAAACATACACACGTCACATTCATCCACATAAAATATTTGCAAGTACGCACATTTACAGCACTATGAAAAGCAAGATAAAAATTATAAAAAAAATAATACAAGCCCTGCAGGGTAGACACCCAGTAAAGGTCAATGGGTAATGCAGATGATCAGCACTGCTTGAGAATCTAACACTTTGCTGCCTCATTCTGCTTTTTCTCCTGAAGGTTCTTAAGATGTAGGCACTTTTCCTAATTCTAACATCATATACGTGTTAACTTTTGCTGGATAACTTTTATCGCTTGTCAATAGTTTTCAAGTGGAAGACTTAGATTGGAATGCGGGGAATAAAGCGCTGAAAGTTCAGTAAGATCAGTACAGATCTCTCTTGGTTTTACGTCTGTAGTCAATAGAAGTTGAGTTATCGACAAATTACGAATGACATAACTAAAATAATAGGAGAAGAATTACTACCAAATGTAAGAATAAGGTTATGAAAATCATCAGAATGATAGCAGCAATAGTGGGGAAAAAATTAAAAAGATAAGATTTACTGCAAAAAGTAGGAGGATTATCTTAGGATATGAAATTAAAAATAATGGATGGACTGAGGATGTTATTAAAAATGGTTTAACTCAGGTGGGCAAAGGCTTCCCTAGAACGTGGCACGAAGATTCTAAATTTTTACGTACAAACTAAACTGTATATTAGAAGCGGAAACTGATTTTTCAAATATTAAAAAGAAGACGATTGAAACATTTGAAATGCGATGCTTTAGAAAGATGCTAAAATTTAGTTTTGTGATTTTCACACATGCAATGTACAAATTATAAACGAATGCAATTTTTCTCGGCGTTGTTTATTTATAAAAGTAACCGAGTAATATTATTGTTGATGCACAATATTTCGGCGACATAAAACTCCGTCGCCATCTTCAGGCGCAGTTGTAAGCCTTGAAGTCTGCCTTGGGCGCGTTGTTTGAAAACTGGCATGGCAACGACAGACGTTGTTATGTTGCCTAGCAGCATCTCAGACGTCATTAGACGCCCGCGGAACACAAAAAGCAGAGCGTTGGTGACGAGCAGCTTCAATAACAGGTATCCATGAATCACTTATCTGCTAATTATATTGCACCGTAGTGTTTTATACTGGAACTGATTTGGTCAATGTGACTAAACTAATTAATTTTCAGCTATTCCTCCTAGCATTTCCCATTATTAACCAAGGATATGTAAACCTGTTGTCCATAACTATTACTTCAAATTTTTAAATACATTGTTCATCTCTGTGGCAGACCAAGCAATTCTTTTGTAAGTTTTTAATTAGACTATTTTAAAACATACTTCGCCAATTATATACTTTTATATCTGGTTATTTGGCCTCACATCATTTCAGGGTTCCTCTTTATCGAATTAACTGTTGAAATTGTGCATGAAACCACGTGACGTCAGTTACTGCAGAGCCTTAATAAAAAATATGGACTTCATTGTTAACTGTGGATTTTGTTACTCGGATTCGTTTCACTAAAAACATTCGGTGTTGTACATTAAAATCATTAATATTTGCGTTGTTATATTAAAAGTATTGGGAGATGATTTCATGCTCAGTGCAGTGAGTAAAGTTATTTTTTTTTGTTTACTTCAGTAGAATTAGAAACCACAGGATGACTGGTAACTTCCTTAGTCAATACACAGGTCAACTGTTGCCTCATAAAAGCATCTGTACTGATTTCGTCATGGTCTTATTAAGGTTGCATGCAACAAGTAACCCTCTCCGTAATAAAATTCGATTAGTTTGTGTCGAAATGGTTGCTGTACCGATTGTCAGATTCCATGTCTTATAATACTAACTGCAGTTTGGTAATGATTATTTCCACTACTGCTGGCGAGAAGTGACTTCAATTACATTCAGTTTATGAAGTAAGGTCACACAGCTACAAAGTCTATTACGAATAATCATATTAAGAAGAAAGTATTCAATTAAGTTCCAGCGATCTTTAAATTGATTACATTCAATACAGATAATATTCTGTATTAAGGCTAATAAACCTAAGAAGATCTATTCCCTAATTCGATAAAGAAAAATGAAAATGATTTTAAGCAACTGGTTTCTTCGTAGAACGGTAACAATTTAAATACTGATGAACCGAAGCGCTTTGGTCTCCTGCTTAATAAGTATTGGTCGGTCCTTCTTTGGAACGAAATAGAACAGTTATTTGGTGTGGCATAAATTAGACAAATCTTAGGTACGTTTCCGGAGGTATCTGGCATCTGATGGCTACGCACAGGTAACGCAATTCCCTTCAATTAAGGAATTTACGTCTAGAGATCAGGCGAATGTGGTTGCCAAACATCATCATTATGCTCCTCAAAACACTTTTTTTTTGTTTTTTTTTGTTTTTTACGAGTCGTCGACGTCTAGGTCACTAGAGGCGGGAAAGGATGTGGGGCAAGGAACGGAAAGGAATTGGGCAATGGCCTTTTAATTGAAGCATCCCGGCATTTGCCTGGAGTGATTTGGGTAAACCATGGAAAGCCCAATCTGGATGCCCGTTGGGAATTCGAACCCTCCCGAATGCGAGGCCAAAGCGTTACCGCTCACCCCAACACGTTCGGTGATTTGTACAATCGCGTGAATTATTTCACAGACTTGACCGTTTCGAAAATAAACCATATTGCATTATACTCAGATGTGAATGGTATTTTGAGACTATTAATATGATTTCTAAACGTTTAATTTTGAATCACTGCTTCAGACAGATAAGGGGGCGATTATTAATTACGTGAACATAAATAGGAGAGAGTACGATTAAATCTCACCATATCTCAACCAGAAAAACGGGGCTGTGGTCCACAGAAAGTTCACCATATCATTTCAATATTCATGAACAATAAAGCTAAGAAATGGTTGGGAGAGGGGAGGGAGGGGGGGGATGTGGGTCAGGGGGGGGTGTAAGGAGGGGGTCAGATTAAAAAAAAAAAACTGCCCACATAAATAATGGACGTTCCTAAGTCCCTTTGAATATTCTATCTCGATTTTTTTTTTTTAAATTTCCTTTCAATACCATTATCGTCAGAGAATAATTAAGATTATATGTACGATTTCAGTTTTAAAAATAAAAGCAGTGGCGGTATTTCTCAGTACATTCACACAACAAAGGCGATGATCGGTATAATACCATCATGGAACGAAATAGCCTTCTTGATACTGTATCGATTGGGGAGGAGGGGGGGGGTGTTAAGGGCGCGTCGACTGCGGGGTAATTAGCGTACTGTATGGAATACATGATTTCATGTCATTCCGCCAACGCGATGCTATACCTTTCCGTAAGTTTTGCAAGAAAAAAATTTAAAAAATTGTTTTTCAGAATTGTTACTCTCTCTCAATCCTCTAAGCCTTCGTCAAACAAATTTATTTTCGCTTTACAAATTACCAGTACCTTACGTGTATGTTTCTTGCTGCAAAGTGATATTACTTTTTTGTTTTATTTTTAGCTTTAAGAATCATCAACGTCGAGATCTTTAGAAGCGGAACAACAATGGGAGGCAAAGATCAGGAAGAAAATCGGCCACGGCATATTGAAGGGACCATACCGCCATTCCTTGAAATAGTTTCGAGAAATCATGGAAAACATAAGACAAGATTGCCGGACGGGATTCGAACCAGCGTTCTCCCAAATAGGAGGCCAATGCTTCACCCCTCACCCACCCCTTTTGTTGTGATATTACGACAGGCAGCTCTTGCAAAATAGAAATCAATCATTAGAGGAAATCGTATCCTCGTTAACGAGTCAGATTACTCACTATTTGATAGGTTGCCAGTTCGTTAAGTCAGCATCCCACCGTGACAAGAACTCCACTTTGCTACAGGCGAAGAAAACAATTGCTCTATCAGCAAGTTGTCGAGGTGAAACGTATGAGAAGTACTAATTGGCCTGTCTGTGAATCTGTACAGAGAAGAGTGAAAGATATATGCGCTGATGCGTAATAAATAGAAGTCCTGCCAAGCGATGTAGGGGAGTGAGGGAAGATGGCACAGATAGAACCAGTTTCGGCACTGTAAGTGATGGGCTGTCTGGACAAGGCACAAGATTACAAGGAAACTAAGACCGGGAATCTTAAAATATCACGACATGATCAGCGGACAGGTTTTCCACTTTTTAACTCGTAATGATACGTGTGCCAGTATAATCTGCATCCTTAACGCCGAGAACAAATTAATGCCTCTGGTTTTTATTGATGCTAATTCAGGTTTGAATACTGCATTTCGGTAAGGGTAAGACCATTTTTTTAAATTAATACATTCAGAGGCTTCTGAAACAAATTATTTTCAAAAGATCTTAAAGTTGAAAAACGTTTTTTCAACCTAAAACACAAACAAATTGGAAACAATGGAAGATAGTAATAACGAAGTATTGAATTGGTAATAAACGGATTCCGAATGTTCAAATCCCGTTCCGACTATGTAGATTTCGTTTTTCCATTGTTTGCCGAAAACATTCCTGGAGTATGTCAAAATGGATCTTTCAAAAGGACATTAGCAATTTTTTTCAAATTTCTTCTGTATCATCATGTTTAGCTGTAATGTCCTACTCAAACAAGTCAAAAAGCATGATATATTTTAATTTTCTAGTGACCACTGAGCAGTTTGTTAAATATACTACCTACGTCAAAATGACGCTTCATAAGATCGTTTACTGTGTCAAAAAAACACTTGTTACGACAAATGGATCTAGGATCGTGAGACCGATTTGGTGGGTGAACGGTTAGCGTTCTGGCCTCGCATTTGGAAGGACGCGGGTATCGAATCCCCGTCCGGGCATCCAGATTTGGGTTTTCCATGATTTCCCCAAATCACTCCAGGCGAATGCCGGAGATGCTTCCTTCAATAAGACCATGGCCGAATTCCTTCCCGTTCCTTGCCCCAATCCCATACCGCCTCTAATGACGTCTCTGTTGACGAGGCGTAAAGCCCAAGCAAAAAAAAATAAAAAAAAATTTAAAAAATAAAGGATTGTGGGCAATTCGAGTGATGCAGGAAAGGACACGTGTCAGAAAGAAAGTGAAGCAACATATTCGGTATGTACTTTTTACTTAATGAGACGAAATGTATGCTATTAGTATTTCGCAACTGTACGCCTTAACGTTACCCGGGCTTATACAGTGGACACATTAACTGTAAGAGTTCCCGAGTCCTTCTTTAACGTGAAAGTAGTCGTAAGTACTACTGAAGGTTTGTTTGACTGTGATGCGTTTGTTCAGTGTTCAGGATGAGAGATGACAGAAAAAAGAGGCTGAAGCCCAACGTAAGACAATTCTGTCCTACTCTTTTGAAAGACACCTGCGCGTCTGATGGAAGCAACAGCTTCAACAGTGTCGCATGTCCCACCATCACTCCATACCTACCGTGGAGAGGTTTGGGATATAACCCTGAACTTTGGTAGACAGTCGAATGATCATGAATCTTATACCACCAACTCTACAATTCACCAGGCCAAGTCCCTATGGTGAAAATTTCTTCGAACACCTGGGCTGGAATAACTGCAAGGGGTGATCAAATGAAAAGGTACGAAACGACGTAAAAACGTGACAGTTAAATATTTGCATATTCCGCCATGGGAGAACGTAGCGAGACATCTCGGAATGCGATTGGAGTCTCTGATTGGAACGGAGCGTGCGCGGGCGCCCACATGCGCAGTAGAGAGCAGAGGCTCTTATCAAAAGCGGCGTCCAAATGATGCGGCAGTCCGTATGAGGACAGGATGGCGTACAGGTGGGGGAGGTGTACTGTGAGACACTCCGACGCCTTCGCAGGTCCGTCAAGAACAAAATACCGGGTATGCTCACGGAGGGTGTGGTTCTGCTCCATAGTCACACACATGGAACTGGCCAAATTCAAGTGGGAGACGTTGGACCATCCGCCCTACAGTCCGGACATGTCGCCATGCGATTTCCATGTGTTTGGTCCACTCGAAGAAACACCTGAAAGGGAAGCGCTTCAACTCGGACGACATACTCAAGAACGCTGTGAAGGACTGGGTCTCGTCACGGCCACAGGAATTCTGGGAACAAGGAATCCTGCGGCTTGTTCATCAGTGGGATCGTTGTGCTCAGGCCTATGGTGTACATTTTGAATCTCTACATTTGTACCCACCGTGTCGTTTCGTACCTTTTCATTTGATCACCCCTTGTAATCTAGGGGTGGCCAACCCGCGGGCTCTTGCGGCAGCCTTGAAAATTTTTCCGGCCAGCGAGATTCATTAAACTTTTACATATATTTATTTTATAATGGCCAAAGTAGCGAAAATCCATGTATTTTTTTAAAAAAATATTATTTGTTCATTAATATATTCAAAAATTAACTGTCAAAATTGTGACTATCGTTATTATTATGTTATCTGAGTCCACATGTAGGAATAATAATAAACCCAAAAATAATAACTCATTATGTTACAATGTTACACCCCAAAAAAATGTTTAAAGTAGGTCTAAATCTAATACGGTGATATATGATTTTATATGCGGCCCGCGGAGTTATGGCGCATTTCCAAAGTGGTCCGCAAGATCATTTGGGTTGGTCACCCCTGAACTAATACCTTTTCAGATACCACGACAGTACCGCAGCCAAGTGAGCCAACGGGGCAATTCTGCAGTAATTATCAGCTTGATACAACTGATCTTCTTCTAGGACAGAAACAAAAATTCTTGTCAACGTGAGGCATACTCAGCTATCTTGGTCAGATGTTCTTTCTAGTTGTTTGATCTGTTTTTCAGACTTGTCGACTGTACCACACTGATCACCATTTAGTTCGTTTATCTGAGCTCTGTACCTCTCCACTGTGTCGGCAGCACGGAGCCGTGGTTGACACTGGTGCTGTTACCCGCGTGACAAATGCAACTAATGAAGTACTGAGTTTCTGAGAACTGCGCACTCAGGTATTTACGACTCTTCGTGGAGAATAACTCACTTAAGCCGACAGGCGGACAAGACGAGACGCCTAGCGGGTAACCCGTTATTCCATGCTGGAGGTTGGTGTCCTTGAGATGCCTGATGTCCCCGCTGAGGAGCACATTGTCTCTCGTGTCTCGACCAATCAAGAAGGACTCTACCAAGACACTCCTCCACTTAGACTCCATCACAGCAGTTGTTGTTTCCTGTGCAATATACTTCATGGCTCACACTTTTTAAATTAAATTAAATTTCAATGGAGCGCATGCTCCGGTGGCAATTTCCCCAAGCACCCATCTTCTCCTTTTCTGTATCCACAAACATTTACCCTTTACAAATTTTAACTTTAAATTCTTTCAGCGTTTTTGGCAAATTATTCATCATTTCTCTTGGTAACTTATTCCAATCCCTAACACCCTTACCTAAAAAAGAGAATCTTCCTACACCCTTGTGTCTGAAATCGAGTGCCAGCTTGTGGTCATTGTCATTACTTTCAATTCTTACACCAATATCTTTCCATGCCTCATCACCAATATACGCCTTGTACACTCCCATGACCCTCTTCACCCTCCTTCTGTCTTCCAGTGAGTCCCATTCCAGCTCTTTTATCATATCTGTTACTGATTGCGTTCTGCGGTAATTTCTAAAAACAAATCTAACAGCCCGTCTTTGCACCCTCTCCAACTCATGTATTTGATACTCAAAATGTGGGTTCCATTCTACGCTACCATATTCAAGGAATTATCTGACTAAAGTTTTGTAACCCAATTCCTTTACTTCTCTCGTTCATCCCTTCATCACCCTTTCGAATAAATGCAGAATTTTGATAGTATTGGCGATGGTTGTTGCACACCGTTTGGACGCATGTGAAACAAATAAATCAGTGCTAGTGGAATTTAACATTCGAGATAGAATTTCTCATATTTCTTGTTTTCTTTCACCATGTTCTATACTACTTTTAAGAGGTGACGGGGACAGTATAGAATGATTGACACTCCAATGAGAGTTACGTTTAGTACCAATGAGATGGTGAGGCCAGATTTAAAACATAACTATAAAACAGCTTCAGATCGCATTAAAAAAAAGCAGAAAACGTATATCAATGGGAACGGTAGTGCACAAAAGTGCCTCAGGCACAAAATAATAATTCGTGAAGAGAATGATCCTTATTAAATAAGTCTTTCCACTTATAATATTAATCTGGTTGAAGGCCAACTTCTGAAGAATAAATTTTATGAATACGATGCACTCTATAGAAGTGTTTTCACGTGTAGCACTTACTAGCGTTTTTACAGACTTGTGTTTTTGATTTTGCGGTTAAATGTTCTGCCACGTATTTATTTACAAGCCTTTACACACATGTGTGCTAAAAATAGCGCGTTTACTTGTGTTGTTACTTGAAAGAATATTCAACTGCAACATCGAAAACACAATTCTGCAGACAGGTCTGTAAAAGTGATAGAAGTGCAGAATGTACTGTTCCAAAACGCCATGTGAAGATTGGCATCATACCTTCATTGATGATGCCCGACACCATAAGAAGGACGAAACGCGTCTAGGGAACAAATAGTATTCACTATAACAGTTGCTTATAGACGGGGTATTGTTTATAAAATTTAGAGCCTTTACACATTTTCTCAGACGGCATACTTTAATCAAAGAATACAAGAATTACGAAATAATCAAGTTTTCATACATTAGTTTTCTGAATACACTGGTATAAAAGTATCGCAAATCATTTAGACATGATTACTTTAAATGTGAAAAAAGTAGAACAATATCTCGAGCTGGCGCCTTTTATATAGTGTTTTAAATAATCTATCGATTCTCCATATACCTGACAATATTGGTTCGATCCGGAAAAATATGTAGAAGAATAAACAAAATAATAATGAAAATAAGCATACTTGTTAAGAAACTCGACTTTAAATCTAACACTAGATACCTACTAGCGACATGCAGATTAAATTAAGAACAGCCACAGTAAAGTTTCTTATCTTACTTCGGTTGAAAATCAACCCGTGCAGTGCCGTGGATGGGTCTTTCAAATGTCAAGGATACGCAAGAGTACCCTCTTGATAGTCATCTCTGAAACGGGATTGGATCGATAAAATTTTACGCTTAGTTATAATAAAATGGCTTGTTATCCGGCAATTGCTTGCGTTTAGGCGCCACCATATGGGTACTGGGAGATACGCGATCTTGCTGTTAGAATGTGGATATCAGTAATGCAATCAGAAATTGATTAATCATAGAGAAAGTACGAAAATTATCAATCCAGTTGTGTCAGTAAATTCGTCATTACATCTCTCCTAACTGAGATGCTGTACCGAAATAATTTTTTGTGAATGTCTTGAAATGTCCGTGTGATAAAAATCGTGTTGATGAGTAAAACTGATGAAATTAACGATGGCGAGAATAATTTGTAAATTTATTTTGTTTGTATCTTTCTGGGTGGTAAATGCCTAGATGGTCGTAAACTTTATCTATCTTCAGAAATGTATGAAATAGTGATTGAATATGTGGATAAATTATAAAAAATCTTCTATCGCAATAACAGTTATATCCCTTTGTTATAATTGTGGTGTCATAGGTATGTAAACATCCTATTTTCTAATGAAAGACATTGCCAGACAATAATTATTTTTGTGTCATTATGTTTTGATTTTCCTTTTCTAATGTTCCTTCTACTATGGCATCTTTCACTACCTAATTTGAAATTTTGCGAGTTGATGTATGGTAGCATAGTAAAAATCTTTATTTTATATCAAAACGGAAAAATAGCGACTATCTTTCTAAACAAACCATGTCATCATATTCAGTACTATTGCGAGAGATAGCACCGAACGAAGCAAATCAAACTTGACAAGTATCGAGCGGGCACTTCATTATGCAATTCGTAGAGCGCTAGATTAGTGCGAGCAATCACTACACTACACTAGATGGAGTAGGTAGTTAGTGAAACTTCCTTTCATTTCGTTAGTGATTGCCGTTCGAACCGCTACATCAACAGAGCACTAAACGAAAAATAATACTTAAATAGCACCATACAAATTACCAGAAAGTTAGTATTGATTTAGCATTGCGGTAAAGCTCAAATCTGATTTCCGAGGTAAAAAGAGGCGCCGAAAATCCTTGGTCAAACAATATTTACCGCCAATAAAAATTCGCAGTGACAACATTTTCTGCACACTGGAGCCGTCAGATGATGTTCATAGTTTGAAGAATTGCGTGCATACAGATGGAACAAACACTTCTTACAGCAAGTATGAGCGCACGATTTGTTGCCACAGGAAGTATTTATGAATGTTTAAAGTTCGCATCCTTAATGTCAGCATCTCTCTTAACTAAAATCATACCGGGAACATGTAGGGCTAGTTATAAATATCTTAAACACTACATAAGGTTAAGTAAATTGAACAAATTTTTACATAAGATAGTTATTTATTTTACTTAACTTTTCTAATAAATTAACTTAAGTAAGAAGATAAATAATTATTACGTGGTTTGAAAATTACGAAATCCTTCATCGCGTCTCCATCTCTTTCGTATACTGTATTCTGGAGATTGATATTGTCTAAATGCACTAGATCATGTAGCGTGGGAAAGCCCATATTATCGTACTAGATCGGAGCTCTAACTAATTGCCTTTACACAGAACAAAATAAGCACGCTAAGTTACTTAGTGTTCTGCCAATTAAGTAATGTAATGCCCGATTAATACATGTGACAGTAGTCATATCTGCTAAGATTGCCCGACATCCGGCCACTTTAACTTAGGCAACGCAGACTTTTTAAATTCTTTACATGTCCCTCTTTGGATTGCATTATACTTTTTTTTTAAATGATTTTTTTTTAATTTTAATTAAATTTTTTTTTTGATGATGTGTTGGTAGGTAGCTCAGCAGAATCGTTTTCTGCTACTTAAAATGATACACACAAAAATTGCAATTCAATTAAAGCACAGATCGGTGTGGAAATCATACAGCTGGGTATTAGACCAATACCATTTATTCGCAGCAGAAACCGGTCACGGATTATCCATAATGGTTCAATATAATTAGTCTGTATAGTACTCTTAACATTTAAAAAGCTATTGTCTTTTAAAACGTCTGCGAGAAGATGCGCAGTTGAGTTCTGAAAAGGGTACCAGATGAAAATGGTAAAAATTTGTTTACATGAAGTACTGTGAAATAACAGCAAATAAACGTGTTGAAAACGAGTGTGAGTAGAAAAATTAGGACGCTATTATTTTAAACCGTCAGTAGTAAATGTTTTATGTTCAGCAGCATATTAGGGGAAACGGTATAGGTAGGATAAAATCGACAAGGGAGACCAAAGTAACAGTAAAGTACTAGAACTTACCAAGGCATTTAACAGAAGTGAGCCATAAAATGGCTGTAAATAAGTAAAAGCGATTTACTGCGCAGAAGAAATATTAAACTCTATAAAACAAAACGTTAGAGTAGGAAATGCGGTATCAAAAGAAGTGGAAGTGAAAGTAGGAGTGCAATGGAATTGTGTGTTGGGACCATTACTATTCGTATGAATGATTACGTTAATGTTTTACTGTTAGAAGTTACGTTGTTAGCAGGTGACGTAATGTTATATAAAAGGATCATACTGTAAAAGATTATGAGCATTTACAGGGTGACCTAGTCCTGATATCTAACTCGATAATGAAATGCAAATATCTTGGCATAGAATTTGATGATAAACTCAACCGGGTAGCAGACATTTGGCATGTGGTAGGGAAAAGATTAAAAAATCGTTTATCTACTGTGGAGAGAGATGAGAGGATATAGAAGAAAAGTGATGGAACTCGGTTACAAAACATTGGGCAGATCATTATTTGAATGTGATGACCCGCATTTTGGGTACCAAAAACAGGAAGGAGATGATGGGCGTGGAAAGTAGGGCACATAGAATTGTTTATGGACACAGTAAGTTATATGACAAAGGAGATGGATTTGGAGACAGGAGGAATGCACGAGGCGTATAATCGTGATGAGGCGTGGTCGAAGAATTAGGAGTAGTAAATATGACCATGAGCAAAAGATGGCACTCGATTTCAGGCATTCGGCATTGACAATTTTCGTTTGTAACTAATGTAGTAAGAGATTGGAATAAATTTCTTAGGGGGTGATGAAGAATTTACTATAAACGTTGAAATAATTTAAAATTGAAATTGGTATAGGGCAATGGTAGATGGATGTTGTAATTTACACTCAGAAGATAGATGATGATAATGATAAAAAATAACGTTAGCAACAAAAAGTATGGTGAAATTGCCACCAACGAAGTGCTCCATCGCACTTAAATTAAATATTAATCCAGGCTTATTTATAAATTTACTGTAAAGGTAGCTATTTACAAGTACAAATTATTATTATTCGTTAATTGAGAAACATCCTAAAGTCCTACTTTTCAATACGCAAAACTTTTGTTTTCTATCTAAATACTACTCCTAATTTTTCTACCAGCATTCATACAAACATCATCGTCAGTGTAAATCTTTCAGCCCCTTAATGTTTTAAAATGATTCTAAACCAAAGTCGTTTTCATATCAGTTACTGTGTGTGTGTTTTTTAATTTCTATAAACGAATCCAGCTGCCAGACATTGCAACCTCTCCAACTCCTGTATCTGATACTATTTATTGATAATCAAGCAATGGCCTTACCAACGTTTTAAACCACACATCTCACACTACCCTCATCATACCCCTGTATATTAGATGCTGTACTTTATAATCTCTATCTACATCCACTTGACGATGACAAGATATTTACATCTTACGTCTTCAACAAGCAATTCTCCGTCGATTGCATAAACGTACTTAATAAATTGTTTTTTGGCATTTATTTTAATTATACGTTATGATGCTCAGCAAGATATCCTGTCCAGATCTCTCTGTAGCTGTTCAGAATCTTCTTTCGTTTAAATTAAATTGAACAGCAACATGTCACCAACAAACTACCCAACTACTGGTTGTAAACTAGCAAGAGAGTCGTTGACCTGAATAGTGCATCGTGTCGGTGCTTTTTTCCACTCTGTTATTTTGCTTCCCAACTCTTAAATGTCCCAGCTTGTCGCTAGTAATTCAAATATTGATTTTAAATATTGGAGGGTTAGTATAGTGTTTTTATAGATCCTCTGTGGTCTTATAACGAGACACATGGCTTTCAATAAAATACGCCATGAGCTACACACAATTCCAACCCAGTGAGTGTATTGTACGCAAAGCTTGTTTCCATTTGCCATGAAATGACATAAAACGTCCACTCGCAGCGTCGGATTCACAATCATTGGACGAAATCCAACATTTCTACAGTTTACCAGTTTCTTACGTGTTTGCACCTTAACAGTCTGAAAATGGCGTTGAAGGAAACTCAATTTGCGTCAAAGAAAATTGTGATGACTCAGATCTACCATAAAAGGATCTTCTTGAAATGCTTCCACAAGTGGATGAACAACGCAAGAGTTATTTGCTACATTCTCTTCATATATAACGTTAATAACAGTGTTATTCCTCATCATGAGGCCGATACTATATGCAGACACTAATCATAAGTAAATTATGGACTTGTTTCACTTACTTGAGTATTAATTTTTGAGTACTTATTAATTACGAGTAGGGCTATGAGGCCATGGAACTACGTCGCTTGATTAGACTATGAATTTAAACAAACATCAAGGTGTCTAAATATAAGAATACAGATTTTTTTAAAGTAAATGTTAGGTATGAATTTCAATAAGCAATCGTCGTTTAGTAAAATTACCGTCAACTAATGCTTATTAGATAAAGGGACAGTATAGTTTCTCAACAGGCGGGCTCAGTCGATAATTCCACTGTGTCAACTACATATAACTGTCGGTAAAGTAAGTTTTTTTTTTTTTTTTTTTTTTTTTTTTAAATGTTCCAGAAAGATCATATTTTTTTGCACGCCGATGTCATTGAAGCCAGCAAACTTTGGGAGACAAGGAACGGTTAGGAATTTGATCAAACACTTTTGAAAGTACCGTTCCTGCATTCGCTACAACTGATTTAAGAAATCGTGGAAAATCTACGGATGGATGCCGGAATGGAGATCGAACGGTCGTTCTCCTGATTGTTGGACTCCTGAATTTGTTCATGGTCGTAGGACAGAATGTCATCAAAAATCGAACGATTCGGAACACTTTCTTTCATCTCAGTTACATTATCGTTTCTCGCTGGTTGCGGAATTATCCCGGGCAGGATAAAGGGATCGTCTATTCGCGTTGGTTTTAGTCATCCGATAACTATTTGTGATGTTTCATGCACCAAGGTATCCATCCTCTTTGAGCGTGCTTTTTTGTATCAGACAGTTCTTACATTTTATCCTTCTAATAAGCATGGCACTAAAGCACTTGCGGATAAGGTGTTACCAAAGGCTCACTAGTGTGATCCGATTATTCGTAACTTAAGAGGAGATGGTTAAGGGTTTGAATTTTCTTTTTTGCTCTATAACGTGAATGTGGATGATACGTCTACGGTTATTCCAAAGCAATGAGGTTCTGTCCTGAGCCAGACATAATTCGTTTACACATTATCTTCTTTATTTAGACTTTTATGTTGATATGCAACACTTATAACACATTCTAGATACAACAGTAAAAGTAGTTAATAAAATCTTATGAACAATTTAGTTCAGCAGTAGAAGGTATAAGAGTAATTTAATGTTTATGTTCTTATATAATATGAAACTCATGTATTATGAGGGTATATCAAACATTTTGTTCTCTATAACGAGAAATACAATAAATTTTCATATATTGAGTAATAGAATAATGTTTCCTTAATCTCTTGATGAACTACGCATATGCCTTAGCGTAAAAGACTGTCAGTGCATCCACATTTGGATTACTGTTGTGGTGTTTGGGATCCATATCGCAAGAGACTGATTGACACGATAGAGGAAGTACAGAGAAGAGCCGCTCTATTCTTGATTGATTGCCACAGTCATTACGAAAGCGTCACAGAATTGATACATAGACTGGGCTGGAATTGTCTGGCAGGCAGACGACGTCGGTTTCATTTGAATTTATTGGCTAATAGATGATTATGTTCTTTCATTTACAAGTGCGATGTAATACTTCGTCCAGCAACCTATACAGGTTGCAGTGACAGGGGAGATAAGGTTAGAGAAATAAGATGTTGTCCCGATGCGTTAATACATTCCTTCTTTCCTGGTGATATTAGAGATTAGAATGCACAGAGTTAGTTCTTGTGCAAAACATTCTCTGCACACGCACAGTAATTCTGATTTATAGCGTATAGATGCAGATGTTCGTTGTCATTCGAAGAGCAATAGCGGCCGCACCAGGCATCATCAAAATGAAGCGCCCTGCCGAGTTTCCCGATCAATTGCTTTGTGGTACTGTTCTCATCATATACTGGAGACGACTTGGTTCCTTGGTTCAGCCATCCAAATTTCGTGTTTCCATGTTTCAGATAAACCACTGTAAGATAAATTTGTGGTTGATTCTTGATTATAGAAGTACTTCATTTTCTGTAATACTCCAAGTAATGTTGTAATAACAACAAGCGGCAATTACAAAATTGTTTGGAGAAGGAATGGCAGAAATAACAATTAATTTGTGCTGAGTTAAGTTAGTGTTGAAGTGGTACTTATAAGGATTCATTTAATATACCTAAAACATTAAAATAAAACGTGCCTTAGTGGAGGGTAGGTAATTATTTTATACTGTAAAAATTAATACGTTGAGGAGATTCTCAAGCTGTGTTTCTGGTGCTACACCACTAATTGCTTTTTGGAGATGTGTTCCTAAATTTGCACTACGAACCTTCCCAGAATTAAAAAAGAAACCCGGAAGAAAATGAGAAATTTTTGGATATAACATATTTCAACACGACATTGCTGCTTCTTAATTCCCACCACTAACAGCTATCTATTGGTGAATGTATATCGGTATATTAATGATGGATTGGCGGGAATCCGGGACTGTGATATCAAATTTCGTTTGATAATGAAAGCAGTACCCAGTCACAGTTTGTTGTTATTATGTTAGTGATGCTTGCTTTGAGTGCCATAAGCTTATTTTTATGTCTTGATGCTATAACGTTCCTTTCTTTACTCAGTAAGGTGTCAATATACAAGAGAACATAATCTAGCTTTGTAGGAGAAAGGCATTTTCCTAGCTGAAGCTGAAGCAGATAGATTTGATTATTGAGGTGGTCTTTTGTTTTATAGTGTGTTTTGATTTCTGATTTTAACCATATTAATTCATTTGCTTTTTGCTATTTGAGCAGATTTAGTGGTTTTACTAATATTGTATAACATTCATTACCATACAGTCTTTAATAAATTTCCTTTCGCCATTAAGAAGAGTTCGATTTCGAAAATATTCAAGTAATGTAATTGAGATTAACCTTCATCAACACAAAATTAAATTACTCTCATTCACTAAATGCTACTTTTCTGTTGTTACAGGACGCACGCTCGCATTTTGCATCTGCTTTTTTAAATACATTAAAAATGCAAATCATCTGACGATGAGCA
Source organism: Vandiemenella viatica (assembly GCA_031002005.1). NCBI lineage: Eukaryota > Metazoa > Arthropoda > Insecta > Orthoptera > Morabidae > Vandiemenella > Vandiemenella viatica. Next base: position 153,433,045 of record CM061914.1, on the reverse strand, counting down.
TCTAGCTCGAAATCGGTAATGGTTAAATAAACATAATAACAACAAATTGTGACTGGTTGCTGTTTTCAATACTAACCGAAATTTGCATATCGATAAGTTGTATCCTGTGCGGAACCGTTTGGTTAACATGGCCATCGCCACAGGAAATGTCGTATGGATTCACAATAACTTGTTCTCGTGGTTTAACTAAAATTGAGATGTCAACGACCGACATTAAGTATTTTACATCTATACGATCCCCAAACAGTTGGTGTATTAAATTTAATCGCCTGTAACTTTGTTAGAGGTATCTTCACAGAACTAGGTGTAGTACAATGAAGCAGGTCATGCAAATTTTAATAGATGTTTGATAGGTACCATTTCTGAATCAGAGCTGCCTCAATACTGAAATGTCTCGAATATGTGGCGTTAAAATGTATTGTGCTTTAAGGAATAGTCTTATTATCGAGAAGACTAATTGTATTTCGATTTAGAATGAAAATTTGTCAGTGTCAGCTTGAGGAGAAATTCATGTTAGTGGGTTAAGTAACGTTACACGTCTTTTGAATGCGGGTCTTTTGTCGATAGCGATACCATCTGGAGAGAGTAAGTAGTTCTCTTTCCCATACCGTCTCCAACCTGTTGTGTCACGCAGCGAGGTATGGCGCTCAGAACGTCACGACGCGACGGATTCCTCTATTGTCCCTGACCTCGTTGTAGCGTCACGGATGAAGTTCACCTGGAGCGCAAGCATTCGTGTCAGCCGGAGCTGGAAGGTGGCAGCGATAGCTTGCATTGTATCAAAACAATGCCGCATGGACACACACATTTCGAGAGACTAGCCTCTATTTTTTCTTACGCCCCATCGACGGTGAAGCCATTAGAGAATGGAAAAGACTGTGGGCAAGGGACGAAAAGGATTTTGACATGGTCTTTCGAAAGAAGCTTCCAGGCATTCGCCTGGAATTATTTAGGGAAAGCGTGGAAATACCAAATCTGGATGCCCGGACGGGAATTCGAACCCGCGTCCTCCAGAATACGAGGCCAGAACGATACCGCTCAACCACCCACATTCAGTAAGAGAAACTAATAGTTTAGGTACGAAAGTTGGAACTAATCACACAGGAGTATAGGACCTTAAAGCCGCGTTCCCACGACCTCTTTTAACGAAGGCGGGACGGGACGGGACGGATACTCAACAACACACCATGGGAACAAGGCCGCCTCTGCTAGCGGAGATGAGACGCAGCTACCCACTCTATGTCGCTAAACATCACAGGCGTGTGTAGTGGAGCGCTGTTGCCATCGGTTTGCAGCAGCGGTGCGCACCCCTTCTGTTGCTGTAAAGTGCTCTGTGCCAAACGACACTAGGCAACGTGGTGGGGAGGTGGCGGCGAGGTAGCGAGGGCTAACCTGCGGCGTGCGCTCGTCCCTACACTTCGGCTAATGAGGCGCCGCCCCCGTTACAAGAGCTCGTGGGAACGAGGCTTCTTGACACGTACGACTAAATCGACGCACATAGTTAATAGTCTTCGCTATAAATATACGTCATTCACACACAATTTTATAATTTTTGACCAGTGATTTCTCTGAAACGGAGGCCCACCAAGTAGAACTACTTTAGGGAGAGAAGCATGACGACTGCGATTTCCACACCGATCTTAATCACTTATTGTTGTTCTAGACATCCTCCGTCTGGGGTGATTCATAACATTTCTTCTGCAAGCTACAGTTTTCACAAACAGTAGTCAACCATTTTAATTATATTCATTAGAAAATGGATGGAAGACATTTGGCAAATGAATAAAAATTATTATTGCAGCTAGAAGAAAGTGCAAATTTTCATGAATGATTGGTATTACTGTATTTCGTATATTCATACTGACTATTTCGTATTTCAGCTGTCATAGATAAATGATATAGTACAACTGATTCATATAAGAACCACAAATGAATGCCAAACTGACTTTTAAGTTTATGAATCTCCTTAAAAAATTAAACACGTGCTTTTTTTTTTAAAAAAAAAAAAAAAAAAAAAAATAACAGCCTATCGTCTCTTAATAGCGAGATCTTTAGAGACGGGAAAGGATGGGGGGCAAGGAATGGGAAGGAATTCGGCCATGGCCTTTTTAAGGAAGCATCCCGGCATTTGCCTGGAGTGATTTGGGAAACCATGGAAAACCAAAATCTGGATGCCCGGACGGGGATTCGAACCGCCGTCCTCCCGAATGCGAGGCCAGAAGGCTAACGGTTACACCACCACGTTCGGTAAAAAAAATAAAAAAAACATGGTATTTTTGGTAAAAAAAAAAAACACCTGTGATTCAGTGCAGTGATTTTCTACCGGTTTGATGCAAGCACAGTCTTCACTCCGAATATGGTAACCACGTCTTCTGACGACTCGGATGTAAGCCTTCATTCGTGGTCGGAATTACCATTCCGTAATGCTCAGTTTCGCTAAGAATCATTACGTGGAATTGTTGAATGGCCTCTTACGCAGAGAAAGTGAAGCTCCTTGTCTGTTATACTGGTTTCAGGCACCATCTCGATAATATCTTACATGTGTTGGTGTATTTTGCTACGATACAGCTATTTTTTTTAATGGCTTTTGGCAGCTGAGGCCATACAGCCAGCTCAATGTGTTATTTTAAAGCTTCCAGTGAATCAGTTAAGTCCAGTGTTTATATAGTCTTCAAAGTGCGGACGCCACAGGACGGACAGGACACACACACAGACACACAACACTTAACATCCATGCCCGCGGCCAGATTCGAACCGGCGACCTTCGGCACGTGATACAGCTATTATTGTAGAGGCTGTGGGATATTTTTTATTGGAAAACCCACTTTTCACCCAAATAAAGTGAGGAGCGTAAAAAGATCTTAGCCGAAGCAGTCTTGTGACAAACTGATTGTAATCGTAATCTTCTATGCTTGTGATTGATGTCCACTATTCTTTCTACAAAACTAGCCTGTAGACAGAATCGTTAAACTTACAGCAGTACTTGCAAAACTGTAACATAAATTTTACTTACATCCCACGTAATTCAGCTTTTTTTTTTTTTTTTTTTTTTTTTTATTGGCATTCGGCTACTGGGCCATACAGCCAGCTCAATGTGATTTGTTGCTATCAAGTATTGACACAAGGACACTACAACACCGACAAGACATTCACAGACACAACACTAAACACCCATGCCCTCGGCCGGACTCGAACCGGCGACCTTCGGTACGCGGAGTTAGCACTCTAACCCCTACGCTACCGAGGCCGGCTCAGCTTCTTATAGCTGTCTTTTCATGAGACACTTGCGCTTCAGTATTTGGAGAGCAGGAAAGAGGACATTGTGTAAGAAAGCTCTTCTCTCTGGCATGAAGTACCGATTGTTACTTTTGTCTGTATGCTGGTTATCTAATGCGGGAAAGAAGTTGTTCTGCTACTCACACGCTTATTAAAAACGCTACAGACAATACTTACATCGCTAGTTATTTATTTATTTATTTATTTTTTATTTTATTTTTTTATTTATTTATTTTTTGTTTGCTTTACGCCTCGTCGACGCCTAAGGTCATTAGAGGCGGGATGGGACTGGGGACAAGGAACGGGAAGGGATTTGGTCATGGCCTTTTTGAAGGAAGCCACACGGCATTCGCCTGGAGTGATTTGGGGAAACCATGGGAAAACCCAAATCTGGATGCCCGGACGGGGATTCGAACCCGCGTCCTCCCGAATGCGAGGCCAGATACATCGCTCGTAGGAATTGGTAATTGCTGATTGTAGCGGTAATTCGGGAGGACGCGAGTTTGAATCCCCTTCCGGCTATCCAGATTTCGCTTTTCCATGGTTTCCAGAAATCACTCCAAGTAAATGCTGGTATAGTTCCCACAAAAATCCATGGCCGAATTCCTTCCCGTTCCTTGCCCCTTATTTTCTCCAACCTCTAATGACATCGAAGTTGACGAGGCGTAAAACCAGAAAGAAAACATGATTCTGCATGCTGGTACCCATCTAATACAAAAACAGTAAATCTTAACCAGAACTCGTGCAGGAAGAAAGGTTGTTACTATTACGGATCAAATCTAGTCCCTTCAAAAATTGATGGTTAAACTTCCATACTGTCAGCAAATTTACCAAAACAAAATAATTGTTTTTTTCTACTTCCTAATATTTTGTTCTTGAAGAATTGTAAATCATTGAGGAAAAATAAATAAAAATTGATACTGGATATTTTGAGTTGATTAGAAATCAGTTATGTTGCTGCGATAGTTCAGCTTCACTTCTTCTGTGACGAATATTGGTTACAGTGTCTATTAATTCCTCCAACTAGTCTTCTTGGATATGAAATTCGTTCTTTCTTAAACACCTGTTTAAACTAACCGATATCTTCCGAATATACACTACGGGCTGAGAAGGTATGTGATTCTTTCAGTGAATTCAAAATCGAATCAAATTTACAAAAACTGACAGTATTAAGTATGAAATTACACTCCCTCTGGCCTATTGTATGCCACTGATTCGGTTGTAATAGGTGCCATTGTATCATTTCCTGAGGCAAGCTGGCCCACAACTGTTGTAATTGGTCACTGATATCCCGGATACTGGCACTGCAACGGAGTTGACGTCAGAGCTGGTCCCACACATGTTCTATCTGGGACAGATCTGGGGATCTTGCTGGCTATGAGAGTACTTCAACATCGCTCAGATTTTTCATAGACACACGTGCCGTGTGTGGACTAGCATTGTCCTGATGATAAATGGCACCACAATATTATCGAATGACGGATAACGCATGAGGATGCATGATGTCTATGAAGTACGGTTGTGCCGCCAGAATTCTCTCAAAGATTGAGCGGTGATAAAAATGGTTTCAAACTTGAACGGCACTCACATATTTATTTTGCAGCGAAAATAATTGAATAATTCGTAATACTTTACTTGAATTGCCTTCACAAATAAGAAATAGCTTCTGCTATTTACATATATGCGACAGCCATAAAATACAATTTTACAAAATGTTTTGTACAATATTCCTTTCCGGATGGATTTTTTCTTTTTTTCGGAATCTTCATTGGTTTCCAGTTGAAGCAGCCGACCGTGAAGATATTTAGGTTTTATTTTTCGATTTTTACAAGGGTCTTTTCTGAAAAACATAATTATTTTTTTATTTTCTAAACCGCCAAATTCAATTTTTTTTTTCTAAATTTGCAATGATATATTTCAGGGATCTATAGCGATCTTCCTAATCTGTAGTATACGGTTTTCAAAAAATAAGCGATTGAGTAATTTTATCAAATTTGACTAAGTAGTAGACAATTATTGGGGTTAAAAATTAAACACCTTCATAAATGAGCGGAAAGATTTCCATGACACGGATTATGAATATGTTGTGAAATTTTCAAAATCTTTCTAATGTCAACTACATTTTGTATCATCTGATGTTTTTGTTTGAGTTAATTAACTTCATTTACTAATGACTTCTTTACGAAATTTATTTTCTTTTTTAAATTTTTTTTTATAGAAAATACTTTCTTTCATAAATTCTATCTATTACCTACACAATCTGTGTACGGAACTTTCTACTTTGGGATTATTTATTTTTTAATGCAGCCAGCAGTTAGCCTTTCTAATTTATCAACCGTTGCATTAGGTTCTCCTGCATTTGATAAATGTATATAAATAATAATATCGTGTTTTTCGTACCAGCTGCATAAAGTGTCTTCACCGCAGCCATCTAATGTAACATGGTAGCCTTATCGGGTAAGGGGTATGTATGTTTTAATGATGAATCCTAACCATGGTGCGTCCTAGCGTACTTGACATGAACAAAGCAGTATTTTTTTTCCAGAGGTATAGGCAAGTTCGAAGGCCCGAAAAAACTAGAACCGAAATCAGGATTCGAACCGAGGACCTCCCCTAACACAGCGACATACCTTAACCGACTGTGGCACCACAGCAACTGGTTAATAGTAAGTACACAACAAACTGATATCACTAAAATAAAACCACTGGTCTCCGGTGCTTCGTTGAATGCAGAGAAGCTTCCTACGTTGGATCGATGACTAAACCACTACGTTCTCTTGATCACCTGAATCTATGATTAAATATTCTTATCTGATCACAATGCGCTAAGTGAATTGTGCATGGAGAAGGTACAAATGAACCAACGTGAGACGTTTGGAAAGCTATGCTAACAGTTTGATCTCGGATAGTAAGCACGAGTCGAGCTGGGATATTGTCTCGAGAGACTTGTCTTTAATCCCCTGTGGTAGGTGGCCTTCACCTTTAACAGGACTTCAAACGCAGCTTCCTTTCCGCTTTTTATTTATTTACTTGACACATGAACCGTTCATCACAGACTGGCAATCTCGGCGGAATTTAAAATTAGTCATTACCATACTATTAAAAGAACTACACGTCGATGTGGCTCGGAGAAATTGTGCCATCAGCCTGTTGGCGAGTTGTCAGGTGTGGAAAAGCATTTCGCGTGTTGTGTTCGAGGATTAAGTTTTGGCCTTCGAGTCAGCAGGTCAGATATACGGTGAGGCTGTTTGTTTGGCTGGTTCTAGAAGCAAAAGCATCAACGCAAGGACGCTATTAAGGTGGTAATTGTTCTGCTTATTACTAGTGACGCTATTAGCATCTCTTAGATTATGAGAGAGAGCAGTAAACCAGAAATTCGTTTAGAAAAATGACAGGTAATACGTAAAACCGTCGTCTGAAATGAATGAGATTTTCTTTCTTATGAACATGGTAAACAGGTTTGCTCAACCTAACACAGGGAGGAAGGAAACGTAAACATGGCTCCAAAGTTGGAGTCTACTAAATACCAATTCTTTAACCTAGGTCTTCAACATTTGTTTACGAAAGACAAGCCGAGAATGGTGGGTGAGCGGTGACACTCTTGCTTCGCATTCGGGAGGAGGTGGGTTCGAATCCAAATTTGGGTTTTCCAGGGTTTCCCACATCACTCCAGGCGAATGCCGGGATGCTTCCTTGAAAAGGCCATGGTCAAATTCTTTCCCCCGGTCCTTTCTCCGCCTCTAATGACCTCGGCATCGACGAGGCGTAAAGCCAAAAGCGCGAAAGGCAATTGAGTCGTTTGAAACATTCCAATTTGTTTGACAGAAGTATCTTCGGAATATTTCGTAAAATACATCTCCTCAATTTGTTGCGTCAATTCTCGGAGAGTGAGAATTCTACAGACTGTGAAAGAAATTTCTTTAAAGTAGGAAGAATATACTTAAGGCGCCATACGTTTCAGTCGAAAGACATCAGCAGTACATGATTAATATTGTGGGTTTTATTATTTATGGACAGGTCGTGGAAATATGAACAGTACATCAGGAGAAAAATCTGTTTCATTTCAAAATCAGAACATCCTTTGCACTATGACTGAATGAGTACCAACTGTTGTCTATGAAACATGTAAGCTGTTAAACTTTCACTGTTTATACTACATTTTGCTACAGAGAATTTTTAATTTTGTGAGCTTGTACGTTTTATGAACTAATTACTAAATCAGATTTAATCGATTTAGATTTGTATCAATAAAACGTGTTCTGGCCATATACCTTACAATGAACATGTCTAGAATGTGTTCGAGTATAAAAAAACAACAGTATTTCTTATTTACTTAAGCGCTACCGGTAATCGCTGGTAAAACAATTAGTCTCTCTTCAAAATAAGGCTTCCAAGATTGCGAACAATGAATAGTTTCCTTTAAAATATAATTGATTTTCCACATCAGCCGACTTCTTCTTTAGAGGGAACCACGAAATACATGTAGTATCTGCAGTAGCATTCCGATAAAATTTTAACAATACTGGAATTGCAGTAGGTGTTAGTTACTTCATTAGTTCCATGAGTCAAAACTCAATGCTATGACTCTGCAGAGGATCTCTGTAAATAAGATTTCGGCAGGTGAAAGTATCAATGTTCGGAAAGATAAAAGTAGGAAAATTCTCCAGTATCTTACACAGGCGGAGTGCATTCAGGGTTTTGCATATTTTACATTGAGAGCTTTCCTACTAGTGGCAAAATCAGTATGCAATCAACATTACAAAGATTTACTTAAGGCATCAGTTACAGTTTGTCTCGGGTGTAATGGCTGAGCAGTAATGCCCTGCGCTCGTGTTTGGAAGGACTGAGGTTCGAATCCTCGTCCTGCCATCCAGTTCTCGGTTTACCATGGTTTCTCTGAAAACACTCCAGGCAAATTCCAGGATGCCTCCCTCAGAATGGGATATCCCAATTGCTTACCGTTCCTTGCCCACACCCCCTCCTTTCCAGTCTTTAATGAACTCGACGTTGATTGGGCGTAAAGCCATCAGAAAAAAAAACTAGACAATAATCTCAGTGCCTAAAAAGAAACTATTTAACGATACTTACAATTTGGGTTGATCCTCTGAAAAACTATTTTATTTGAGAATTTATTGTTTCGACTTTTAATGGAATTTATTCGTTGTATTAAAGGTTGATTTGTAGTTTTGCAGATTCATAGGTTTTTTTTTTTTTTTTTTTTTTTTTTTTTTTACCGCGTTACTTCCGTAGGCTGTTTCGAGTTCTTCAAATTTGAACCAATGCCTTCACAGTTTCACGCAACTCCTGTCCTGAAGTGCTCTGAGGTGGGTTTGTCTTCGCCCTTCTCTTTGCGTGGTCACTTTACATACAATAACGACAGTCTTTGTCAGCCAGTGAGACTAATGCCAGGAGGCGGAATTTCGTTTTGAGCTCTGCTGGTCGGTCACTCGACTGGAAAGCGAAGACGCCGTGGGAACCAGCCGCAGGGCGGAGCACAGCAGACACCGTTTCAGGCGATGACGCGGCGTGGTGCACTTACCTCCTGACGTCACTGAACCGCTCAGGTATCGCCGCTTCAGACTAAAACGTAACACCGACCAGCTGTCCTGACAAGAGCCAAAAGACTCTTCGTCGTCGATGGGCTTATGTATTTGCAAGTTGCGATATTCTGACAGGTACAAAATTCTCCATTCTTTCCTGTATCATCAAAGTAAGGTATTAACAAGACCGATAGAAATCCCAGGAACTGGTATATCATTTGACAGTAAGTCTGTCAGATTTGGACGATCTAGTTTCTTCGAACGTCAGAAGACAATGGCGGAATGCACAATGTTTATGAAATGGACGACGAGTGACGGCTCCAGAGGTTCAGTTAGTGAAACAAGCAAATTATTCAGAGTCTTTTACAACGAGGTTAGTGGATTTCGCGATGTCAGATTCACAGCTAGGGGAAATTATTGCGCCAGAGGTGTTCCGTGCCACAATCTCTCTGTGGTGACGCGTCGATAAATTGGGTCATAATGAAACATGTAGACTGAAGGTATAAATATTAGAGCAAAGCTACAGCGAAGCCATTCACGAATTATCAACGCAGAGGTGTAACATGTGTGGGAGAACTATTTTAATCAATCGCTAGTGTAGAGAAGTGTGTGTACGTGGTTATGGTATAAATTTATCTGAGTGTCCCTTATGAGAATTTGTTGGGGAGTAAGTTTTGGTCTTTCACCTCATATATTTATATACAGGATGATTCATGCAGATATGCAAAAAAATTTAACATGTTATTCTACAAGTAAAACTAAAAAAAAAAAAAAACATAGGTCAGCAAATTTTTAGTTACCAAATTACGGCTAATAGAATATTTTGCCTGAAATTCAGCAACCTCGTTAATATGAAGCCATCGCAAAACTGTACGAGGTTACAGTAAAGCACGATTTCCATTTATTTTAATAAGATGCGTATAATGCAAGAAAGTAATCACATCAAGGCGTAGAGTGTGGTAGAAAACATCTAATCCTGCTTTTGAAAGAATCGCTCCATAAAGCTAGACCAGTTTGACAGAAGTCGCTCCAAGGTGACAAGTACTGACACTCCGCTCCAGAGGTAATTTTCCAAAGTCAGTAGTAGCCATTACGTATTGGCAGATTGTGATCAGGCGTCATTTATGAAGTACAATCTCTCTCTTCTCCATCGCGCTGACGCTTTGCTCCAGCCATCTTACATATCAGTAAAACTTTGTTTTCTACTTACCTCAGAGTTTATGAAATTAGTAAACAATGTTTGAAGGCATAGTTGTGGTTTATTACATCATGAGAGACGTGTATATTTGGATCTGTAAATTATAGAGAGATGTGTTATTGCAGGAGTCCCACTTAATTAGTAAACTTACCTTGGAATTTAGCCACAGCTTTTTGTAGCTCCAGAAGAAAACTCAAAAGCTGGAGAACATGTAAGGACTTAATTGAGGCTACATTGGTGCAATGCCTAGTAGGGGTTTTTGAATACATACCCTTGTTATTGATTCCGTAAATAAATAAACATCATCATCATTAGTTTTCTGCCCTCGGGCAAGTTTTCACTTGGCTGCTCTCCATGATCTTCTAATAAATAAACAAAGCAAAAAAAAAAAAATTTCCAGTAATAATAGTCGTTGCTTAGTCATATCATAGAGCGGTTCGAGTCTCAAACAATCATTGCTTGTTTGAACTTGGGTGTAGTCTGGGTCGTCTGCTGTCCACACGGGATTATACAAGTAAACAAACTGTTAGGACACGTGAGGTCCTACCATACGCATGAAGCACTCCATCAAGATAGAGCTCTCTCTACACGACTGGTCTTGATGCCGAGGACGTATTGTTGATTAATGCGGCAGAGGAGACTTCGGCCGCGCATCGTCAAGGCCGTCCTCCGGCTCCATTGGATGGCCATTCCATTACTCACATGACGTAATGTGGCCCCCCGGTCGTTGTGACCCGAACAGCGATTCATTTCTATGACAAATCGTTGAAGGCCTTTGAAACGGTACATTGTTTAACTGTGTTGTACTGCCTGTTTTTTTTCTCCATACGTTTTGCTTCTTTCGATGAACGAGAGACCAATTAGTGACCCTTGTGAAGTAATGACAATAGAAACAAACGAGTTAGGTCCGTAGGGTTCATCAGATTCTTTTCTTTTGAATGAGGCGCTACAGCTTGTCGATGATGAGGACATTAGATCTAAGAGTGGACTGTGAGCCAGGAACGGAAAGCAAAGTGTCCTTGGCGTTTATCAAGAAACAGTTCCGACGTTAGGCTTGAGAGATTGAAGGAGATTGAATTATATTAAATAACGTGAATAATGAAGATACGATTCTGTAGGAAAATCTTAAGTGAATACCAGATAACTCTACGACACACACTATACAATGAGATGGACTGCTGCACAAAATTCTTAAACGATCTGGTGAAGGACAATAGCTCCAGTGCTAAGCAGAATAAATCAGCTGAATCGAGGTTTTTAAAAATTGGATGAATTTGCCTGAACGTAATAAAACCCGAATCAAATAAGACTTCTGGACACTAAACCAAGCATTAATAACTACAAGTGGAAGAATACTATTTAGTTCATTCAAACCGTCGACCAAGTTGATCACGACTCTTTAAGCATAAACATCGAAGTAATGAAATATTTGAATGGAGACGGGAAAGAAATCATTAAAAAACTATAATAATACAACATCATAGAACAACAAATATCTCGAGACAGAGAAATAATCAGACGATATTAAAGAAAATATTTTTTGTTTTACGCTTTATTGAACATTAGAGATGAGAGAGGACTGGTCGGAAAGGAACAGAAAGGAATTCGGTCATGGCCTTTTCGAAGGAAACGTACCAGTATTTGTCTGCAGTGATTTTGGGACACCATGGAAAACCCAAATCTGGATGCCAGGACTGGGATTCGAACCAGCGTCTTCCCAAATGGGAGACTAGAATGTTACCGCTCACCCAGTACGCTTGGTCTCTTCTTATAGAAACCTAATTACATCATCTGGTATCGTTATCATATTTGTATTTACAGCTGGTGAAAGATGAAATCACTAACATTTCTGCTGAACTGCCATAGAAAGATTTATCTCTGTCAGTGGTGTTATCCATCTAATCCCTTATTGAAGTTCACAGATTGATGTGTACATGTACGAATTGCTAGTTCCGTGGTCTTAATGTTATATGCTTATTGTTATTTTGTGTAATGCACACCATCATGATGGACAGAGATTCAGTCTCATAGAGCCGCCTCTATAATATCAACCCAAACAAAAGTTTGTGGACTGTGAAACATTACTGTTGATTAATGAAATAACGAGCTATTAAAAGACCAGTGCACGCATCATGCAGTGAGGCAAATACACAGATTCATATGCACCATCGATGATTCCATAACAACAAATTGTGAAAGATCCTTCTACCTGCACACAAAGCAGTTAATACGGAAAGCTTCTAGAAGAACCACAAAATAGATCTGCAAATGCACGTTGACTCTTTAAGAAGGATTTAGTTGTCCGGATATATTACGTACGTGATTGAGACACATCTACGTAAAAAGCTAACAGAATAGGAGAAAGTTTGATGAATTACTCCGGTAAAAATACTAAAAAATCTAGGATAATACACAGAATACCCGCTAGTATTGCTGCGCGCGTTAAATGTTTTGATTGAGGTTTCAGACGGTTTCACGCAATCATCTAAACCAATATTGATACGGTACCCAAATTCTTCAAAATCAACAAATTTCTAAAACAGTATACTTTTATCACAGAGACACCAGTTAAGTGTTTCTCTGACAGATGATAACACTTTGCTCCTTCAAAATAGAATAGGATCACTAATCGGTCATTGAAGCAGTCGTGGTGGTTAAAGCTTCGTATTCTTAAGAGCTAATTAGATGTATATGACGCTAAAGACGTCATATCATTTGTGATAGGAATTTGCAGAAAAAAATACTTATAATGAGACCAGAATTTGAATTATTATTTTTTTTTTTTTTTTTTTTTACGTTGTGATTACTCTCTCGACTGGTTTGATGGAATCCTTCATCTCTTCCTGTCTTTTGCTAACTTCTTGATCTCTTTGCAACAAACTCCATATAACCAACGTCCTCAATTATCTGCTTAACCTGAAACTAGAAGTAAGATAAAAACAAAATGAGAATACATGGAAATCACAGAAAAATTCAAGGATTATATTACTCTGGGAGAAGTTTCAAAATGATAAATGGATTGTGTATTATTTAACTCTGAAATTCGTCAAAGGACGACAATTTATCCGAAACAGTGATTACCACGTATTTACCTGGTAATAGAAGATGTATGAAACTTGGACTTTACGTAAACCTAAGAAAGCCCTGCTGGAGGAGAGAAATAAGGATGTTAAGGTGGTGACTGGGTTTTCTCTGTGACACAGACAGATAAGAAAAACAAATGGAAGGGTTCGTATTAGTGAAGTCGTTAGATAGGGAAGAGTAAGGTGGTATAGGTATATCATGAGAAGAAGTGAGGAAGAACGAATGAAGAAAGCTTGGGCGATGCCAGTAGGAGATCCATAGGGAGACTGAGGATAAAGTGAAAGGATCTACAGTAGTTAAGAAAGACTTTGTTAATACAGGGCTGAAAGAAGAGGTTAGTGTAGATCGGGAAAGATGGAGGAAATTCGTCAACGCAACCGACCCCTGATGTCGGGAAAAGGTGGTGAAGAAAAAGAAGAGGAAGATGGAAAAATAAGGAGAGCTGAATACTGATAGAGAATTTCCCACCGATAATGCCCACTTCGTTTCCCAACGTTCCTCTCGTTCCGGCTGGTGCATTCCTCCCGCCGCAACAGGTGTTAAAGGTCGTGTCGATAGCTGCGGGCGGCGGTTCGTGCCGAAGGGCAGTCGAACGGTCGGTGGCGGTAATTACGGGTCGGGCCGAGCCAACGCTAATATCCGCTGTACCGGCGCGGCGGCTGCTCGTAGCCTTGACATTTGGACGGCGACTCATCCCGACGACCCGTGATCACGCGAGTAACGGCGGACCAGCTGGCTTCTGCAACGACACGCGTGAGGAAGATCCGGGACATCTTCTACGAGAGGTCAGAACATTACCGTAATGTGGCTGCTCCATCAGCCTCAGCTGAAATCCCTGGCTTAGCTATGCGAGTCAGTCTGGGGAAACTCAACTAAATTCGTTTTGACAATCACTAAGAAAAAAATTACTTATGAATGTAACCATGAACTTTCTCCCCTCCGTTTGGGAAGTTGAGTGTATGGGGTTTACGGCAAGAACAAATTATAGAAAATAGGTTTGTTCCAAAAAATAAAAACTAGAAATACACAAATTATAGAAGCAAGAAATTGTGACAGGTGAAAAACTGAATATCGTTTTTGAAGTGAAACTTCTTTGGGCACGGTGAGGAAAATTTTGATACCTTTACGCGTTAAGTGCGCATGCGTCGCAACGTTCTGCGCATGCGCTCTTAGCTATACTATGACGCAAGCAGCTACGATAGTGACCGCTGTCCCTAAAGCTAATGCTATTAACAGTGGATCATATTAAACGTGGAACATAAAGTTTTTTTATTTCAGCTACCGTAAAACTTTGATATTACAGGGGCGGATCCAGAATTTTGGTTTGGGGGGGTGCTTTAGCGGACTTTGGTTTGGGGGGGGGGGGTTGGCTTGAGTGAATTTTGGTTCAGAGGGCTAGCCTTCAGCGGATTTAGGTTTTGGGGGGGCTTCAGTCAGTAGTCTTTATGGCCTCCACGGGCCTGAAATCTGTAGAGCTAAAAAAAAAGTTCTCCAAAATTACAATGTCGGCGGTGGACCGAGGTACTTTTTTTTGGGGGGGGGGAGCCTTGAGCTCCCTAGCTCCCCCCCTGGATCCGCCCCTGTTTGATAACAAAATTACATGATAAAAATTCACCAGATGAAATGGAAGTAGAATAATAATAACAGTAACAAATAGAAAAGTAATCAATAGTAATATAAAGCCGAGCATGGTGGGTGAACGGTTAACGTTCTGGCCTTGCATTCGGGAGGACGCGAGTTCGAACCGTCGTCTGGGCATCCAGATTTGGGTTTTGCATGGTTTACACGAATCACTCCAGACGAATGCCGGGATGGTTCCTTCAAATAGCCTTGGACAATTCCCTTCTCGTTCATTTCCCCCTAGACCCTTCCCATCTCTAATTGTATCGACGTCAACGAGGCGCAAATCCAGAAACAAAAAATTAATATAAAATAATAATAATGCCCCGAATAAATTTTCAACCTCAAAACCATAATCAACATGCGAGCCCTCAGACGAAAATCCGTAGTATGCACATTTGTGGATTTCAAAAAGGGATATGACTCAATAGACAGGATTTCACTATTCCAAATTTTATAAGAAAGGGGATTAGATCCAAAAACACGAGAACTCATAAAACGGACAGTAATTGGCACTAAATCTAAAATAAAATTAATGGGAGACTTTTTAGAACCCGTTGACATTCAAACAAGGTTGAGACAAGGCGACAGGACCTTTCCTCTTCTCTTCGACTTCGTTCTAGACAAGGTTATGGAAGAATGGAAGAAAGAACTCAAGAAACGTTAGCTTTGGAAACCAATTCCACTTGGCTTTCCCAAAAACAACTTCTATATACCATACCTCGCTTTTGCGGATGATTTGGCGATACTAGCAGAAGATGAAGAGACTGCCATCAAACAGCTTGAGACATTCAAGTAATGTGCAGAAAAAGTAGGGTTACAAATCTCATTCGAGAAAACTGAATTAATATGTTCAAAGACAGAAATAGCAAGTTTGAAAACAAAATACGGTAAAATCAATAGTCCCATAATTTAAATACATCGGAGAGTTAATCGAACCGACAGGCCTTGAGAAAATCTCGCAGCAAAATCGCCTCCAAAATGTAAAAAAATTGTTAGGATTAGTGCAAAATCTTTACAACAAAAAATCCATGTCAAGACAGACCAAAATTCGGCACTACAACACAGTCATAAAACCAACAGTCCTCTATGCAAGTGAAACGTTAACACTTTACGGAAAACGTGACCTTGAAGAAATAAAAAAAGTAGAGCGAAATTTCACTAGAAAAATACTAGGAACAAGGCTCACTAAAGATGGTTACAGATTAAAATCAATCAAAACAACAGAAAAGTTTTCAAGCATCGAAATTGACATCAAGAAAAGGCGAATGAAATTCTTTGGTCACCTGAAGAGACTACCAGAAAGTCGATTGACAAAAAAGATAATAGATTATGTAACTTAAAAATCCAACACCTTTACTGAATGAAATTCGGAAGGATCTTAAAAGTGTAAACATAGGAGCAACAGACATCTTAGAAAGAGATACCTTCAGACACAAAGTAGACAAATGGAAAGTTATAACTGAGCAACCAAAACAAAAACAATACCGACCAAAGTGGTCGGAAGAACGCAAAGAAGATTTATCGGAAAGAATGAAAGCCTACTGGAACTCAAAGAAAACTTGATTGGGTCATTTGCTGAAACGTCTCCCATTTATTGGGAGAATTCGCCAATAATAACAATACTGATAATAATCATTACTAACACAAACTGTAAAAATCCATACAATGCAACAGTTTTTATTTCCCCCAAATAGAAATTTTATTTTCCTGCTGTCTGTCGCATCTTATTGATTGTAAGAGCTGTTATCAGATATTTTGGTTCAAGTTCAAATATAAAACGCTCTACACTCAAAATACTGGTTAAGCCTTGATGCAATACTCTATAATCCAGAAATGCATGCTTTATCTTTTTATTAATTTTTATTTATTTACGGGAATAATTTGGAAAAACTTCCTACTTAATGTATATTGCAATAAAGATAGTGTTGTAAACATAAAAAATACAGAGAAAAAATGCACCTTAAAAATATACAAAAAAGTGTGAAAAACATTTTTTTTTTTTTTTTTTTTTTTTGCGTTACGCTCCTTCGAAGTTGGGGTTATCAGAGGCAGGAAAGGACCAGGGGCCTGGAACGGGAAGAAGTTTGACCATGGCGTTTTGAAAGAACCATCCCCGCTTTCACCAGGCGCCATCTGGGGAAACCAGGTAAAAACAAAATCTGTATAGCCGGATGGGGATTCAAGCCTGCGTCCTCCCAAAGGCGAGGCCAGAACATTGCCGCTCACCCACCCCACTCGCTCTAAATCACTTAGAATATGAGTTCACTTTTACAGCGGAATCTATATGCAAAATTGGATAGCGGTGCCGATGTTGTCGCTAAAACAGGTTTTCTGATATGCTATTGACTGCGTGCACTGCCTACGGACTACTATCCGATTTGAGGCCTCGACGCGGATAATTATCCAGCTGTTGTCAGTTTTACATGAGGGCAAGTGTCCATCGAACAATCGTGGTTTCATAAGACACTACTAAGTTAGCTGCAGAAGACTGCAAGGACAGCAGTTGACCTCTGATTGTTAAGTGGGCAAATGATGAACTGCATAGCCTATTTCGTGAGAAGTGACCTCTCCCACCCTCTATGGCCCTGGAACCTATAATTTGATAAGTTAAGGCATACAGGTAATTCAGAACTTGCTGGTTGGGCCATCACCTGAAGCAATAACCTCATAAGTCGCTCCATTAAGCATGTCATTCGGCCTACTGTGTGGTGGCTTTTGAAAAGCTTAAACACGTTGGTCAAACTTCATCCAGTTCAGTACCAATGTGTGCCAATTGGGCAGTTTCCACTCATGCAATATAAACAAGCTACCGTTACCTTATCCCCGTGTATTAAGTGTTAATTTATTGCACTGATTTTCGAGAGTTTAAATATCAACTTATGATCAAATAATTCAGATCTGCATTTTAAGTGAAATCTCTTCGGGCTAACGACATCCAGTTCAATGCGACTTGAAGATATGGCAATAATGGTGTTTCCATTAACAGTATCAAACTTTATTATTGTCAGTGTTGAAATCCAGATGTCGTAGTCTGAAAGTCCGATTTAGATTTTTTGCAGTTTTCACAAATGAGTTCATCCAACTGGCGAAATTTTTCCCTCCATTTCCTCAATTTAATTACCGTCTACAACCGACTGCTCTAATTACCTTGATGTCTAGTGATATTAGAAGTCGATAAAACCTTCATCAATAAAAATTTACTTCATTTCTTTCTCCTGAAAGACGATATTTAAAAAAAAAAACGACACTAAAGTGAAGATGTAGAACCACGCAGCAACAATCACATACTTCGGAAAGGTACAGTAATTCTAAGTGTGTAACAAACGAGCGGCAATTATTCCACATGACATTTTATGATATATGATTCATGCACTGAGAATTACACAGAGAAATTTCATTGGTTCTCTCCTCTTATCAGTTGCTAGCTGTGAGACAGAGTCAGGTATTTTATCAAATCACTCTTATTCTTATAATTTACAGTAAACGCATAGTGAGAAAATGTTACAAATACAGTGAGATATACAGCTGAGTCACGGGTCTTAGAAATTAATTAAACGACTGATTATAACGAATATCAGTTTCTATTTCACACAATTTCGAATATTATGACGCCATTAACAATAACATATAACATATCAGCTGCAGGAAATAACTTATCTTTAAACAGATACTTAAACTAGCGGACACTTCAAACTTATAAACTCGTTGACATTGAATAAAAATGAAAATTGTTTTGTTTTGCATGAAGCGCGTTCTACAAAACAAACTGGTAGACGAACAGAAACATTTTTCTGTGTTTCCCAGTTTTCCAATGCCGCACCAAGATGAATTGTACCTCATTTTAGTCCCGGGCTGCACTTGTTCTATAATTACTGTAAAAATCCATCATGCTATTCATGCGTGAATCTCGCTTGTCGAAAGATTTTTCTTCTCGCAGTCGATATTATTACTACTAAGTATATAAAAAATTCTAAAGAGATTGTAGATTGTTTAATATTTTAAGTAGTTACTTAGTATGAAGTACAATGTATCGCCTTGTGAGGTGCTTGTGTTTGTTATTATGTTTCGAAGTATAAAACTTCGGTAGCTAATACATTTGCAAAAGTTGCAATCTGTCGCTACAAGATGCGTGTGGCAAGTTGGCAACGCCATGTTTGCTCTCTTGATTTGTCATTATCATGGCGAACGCTGATGTCTCTTTCCCAATATCGAAACGCGTTCATCTGATTCCTCTCTCGGAAATACATGCCAGACTAGGGATGGGCATTTCAAAAAATATATCGATAAATATCGAAACGATATTTAAAAACACTATCGATATACATCGGGAAAAAAATATCGATATTCCGATATTTCGATATTTTTGGCTAAAGGGACTCCCTTTAAGGGAGTAATTATCTAAAGAAAAAAAAATACAACAACAACAACAATATAAAATACATCAAAATATTTAAGAAAATTCTGAAAGTTAAAGTCACAGCCAGAAATTATACAAACTTTTATTAATTTATTATGTTTTTAATCAATCAAACCAGCAATAGGTTCATTGTTTCCTGTTTTTTTTTTTTTTTTTAAGAAATTCCACACAAGAGACATGACGCATTGTTATTAACAAATGAAAGAAAGCAACAAACCAACACAACTTCTTAGCCTCAGAAAAATCCCACCGTCGTACACTTACACACAGAGACACTAAAAGCACTGTAGATCAAAGAAGTTGGATTATTATAGAAGAAACACATATAGAGATCAAAGCTCTTTATTCGTGGTTCGCTTTCTTAGTATTTGAGGATAAAATAATTGTTACAACTTTCTTTATTCTCGGCTGAAAATGTTATTATTCGCAAATAAAAACTAACGATAGTACTGAAAATTTAAGATTTTCATGACTATTTATTTACTAGCTATCTGAATGGGATACCATAATCTCGGTTGTTTTTGACGAACGGCGGCGAGTTATACGCTTTCAATATATTCCGTATCACACCTCACGTTGACTTCATACTGCAATTTCGGCATTCCTTGCAATGTTAAAGTATTTTTGAATTAATAGAACATGTTCTTTCAATTTCTCGTCCTGTTCGCGGATTATTATCGACTGTAATAAAAAAAAAATTAAGTTATTTTACGCTTCGAAAAAGATTATTTCTCCACTTTCAATAAAAATAAAAACGCTTGACCGTTTACATCTTGGTGCAGTCATTTCTTTTGATATCAAAGAATCAACAAATCAGGAGAAAACTAATTCTATGGCTTCAACTCTCTGTTTTCTGCGGTACCGTGATGGTACCTGGCGCTGCACGGGGCTAGCTGGTTCGATTCCTGACGGTGGAAGAAATTTTCATCATCAGGGCTTGACCAGTAAGGTGCAATTTCTAATCACCAAAACTCTCTGCAGTGCGTATGGTGCGAGGGCATACGATGTTGTTGATGGTGATTCATCCGTCGGATGGGAATGTTAAGCTTGGCGCCCCCTTTAGAATGTTTCGCAAAAGTAGGCCTGAACATGCCGACACCGGCTTCCACCCTCTCCCTTCTTTCGTCTCTCATCCACAACACTCTATAGTGAACCACACAGTGTCACTGTCATACACACTTAGGAGCACTGTCACACTGAGGAAGGAAACGGTGAATTTTTTTTTAACTGCTTAACGTCTCTTAACAGCGAGGTCTTTATAGACGGGAAAGGATGGAAGGCAAGGAATGGGAAGGAATTCGGCCATGGCCTTTTGAAGGAGTGATTTGGGAAACCATGGAAAACCCAAATTTGGATGCCCGTACGGGGATTCGACCCGCCCTCCTCCAGTATGCGAGGCCATAACGCTAACCGTTACACCACCAAGCTCGGTGAAACGGGAAACCACCGCAGTTCATCTTCCTATGACTTTCCTTGGAGGGATATACATCACCCATGGTAATCGCCTACAACCTGACACGGGAGAGGCGTTCGAAGAGGATCTTGCTATCAGTAAAAACTATTGGTGTCACAGTAATTGAAAAACTAAAAACCGCTCTCACTACATCAATCGAAGACAGAAATCACAAGAAAGTATTCTTTAGTGGGGCCGTAATTCTCGAGAAAGCTATTTGTCTTTATGCATATTTTAAAGAGCATTACAATGAACATTGGGATAGAGGATTTACAGAAATTGAGGATTGGTTTATTAAGTTCAAACTGCGATAATCACTCCATTACATCAAAATTTTTCTGTATACTTGAACGTATTCCCTTTAATCCTATATAAACTACCATTCCGTATTCAAAGTTTCCGTATTCAAGAATTTCGTATTTGCAGCATATTTACGGAACGCATTCCTTGCGATTAAGAAGTTTTGACTGTAGACTAGATTGTAGACATTTAAATGAATTAACGATCATTCATAATGAGTTGCGGTTCATCAAACCATTAATTGTTATTCGTAAATGAAAAAAAAAACAGTTGAAAAGAGAATATTTCAGCTAGAAAGATAAAATAACCGCTTACATGCTAACATAAAAATGACGTTAACGTAAAGTTGTTAAAATTGAACAGCTTTTTTTAACCTCTCAACCGTTGATGAAGCTGTTATATTTCGACGAATTCACTTTTTAAGATACTTTCAGATGATTGGATATGTAAGTATATTTATCCTATATACATGTAACGATTAAACTAGATACTGAATTGCGTTCGTAGAAAATATATCGAATTGGTGCTTATAATCGATACACCAAATATAATATCGATATATCGAAAATAAAAATATCGGCGATAAATATCGATTATATTTAGAAAAAAACATCGATACATCGATATATTTTGCACATCCCTATGCCAGACTTTCCAATGCCAAGTTAACGACAGCTGCTGTCTAGGAGACACTATCGTTTATGAAATACTGCGATAACAACAGTTCTCGAGCAAGTCGTAGCAGAATTAAAACGAATTACAGCTCACTTCCTTATACTAAAACTAAACAATAACAGGCAGTATTAAATGGAAAACATAGAATGAAGCCTCTTTTCAAATAAAATTATGCTTTTAAGCAAATAAATTTTCGATTTATTTCACTGACACTAATTTTCAGTATATTCTGAGAAGATAGCCCTCAGTTCTACAATTATTCACTATTTTAATGCTCAAATAATGTAAAACATAAATTTATTCAATTAAGTCTTCAATATTTTTCAGATACCCATTGCTACCTCCCTTTTCTGTTAGTGCCGTTCGAGAGTTAAAAATAAATATATATATTTGTTTACGGCTTTATGTGTCTCGACGTCGAGGGAACTAGCGGCGGGAAAGAAACGGCCTTTTGAAGGAATTCTTCCGGCATTTGTCTGAAACGATTTCAGGAAACTATGGAAAACTGAAGCCTGCATGGCCGGGCGGGGATTTGAACCTGCGTTCGCCCAGATGCGAAGCCCAGCGTTATCGCTCACCTTCAAGGCCCGGCAAGTTCCCACATCTATTGCTAAGTAATCAGACAAAAGACAACGGGGAATCACACCAGATACTCATTCTCCAAGATACCATTATCGAAAGTACGGTTAAACAGAGTAGCAATGGTTGTAGTGTTAAAAGTTGTTGTTACCAATCTACCAGAACGATGTTTCAAGTGACTCAAACATCAAACCGCAGATCGGAGAATAGCGGAATGTTAATGGCTTAAGAAGTAGCTTAATTACTTGCGGAAAATAAATCGCACCAGTCATCGATGTAAATAAATTCTTGGTGAGTGAGGTCAACGAAGGACGGACATAATTGTGCAAGGAAACTGACAGGCTATGCATTAGATTCTAACCTTGGAGAGCAGTTAAAAGTGAAAAAAAAAAGCCCCAGTGCATCACTGGGTGACCTTATAGCGTCTTTTATATAACGGACACATCGAGAAGCATTATCGGAACGGAAGAGAGCACACCTACAATTTTGAGCGGCAACATCGTTTTCTTGAAAAAATCGTGAAGTAGGTAGCTCGTCGAACAATCGGCGTGGAATAGCAAAATGTCACAGATTAGCTATGATACCGTCGGCGGCGTGTCAGAAACAGAAAAAAAACTTTTACTTTCTTTCGACCAAAAGCCAATCAAATGCGACAGCAAAATGGACCATCAAAAACGAACTTTTTCCAGATATCGAACTTTCGAGGCAGTATATAATTTAAGCATTTTCAAGAGATGATTTCGGTATACTGACTGCAGATTCGATTCGACCCTTGCTGAATAAAAGTATTATGTGGCAATCCGGGGAAATCTAATGATAAAACTTCTCAAAAAAAAAAAAAAAAAAAAAAAAAAAAACACACACACACAAAAATAAGGATGTGAACTGCATCCGATCAATGAATAATGTATCGTTCACCAGAATACGTCAGAAGCAACAAATAATAACCACACAGTATATTTCGTTCCAAGATACGAACAGGAACACATACGTTTTCATAAACCCATTGAAATTTTTCCATCATTTGCCTATTATACATCCGCACAGAACAAGTTTTAGTAGGCCTCCATCATTTGTTATTACTTTCTTATTTCTGGCGAAATTTTTGCACATTATTACTTGAAACAGGATTTTTAGTTGCATTTCTTCGTTATGAGCCAAAAAACTGAGGATCAATCCGTTGTTTTTGTCGGGACTTTGAAGCTAGTTACTATCAGAACTGTTATCAGTTAACATTTTTCAAGATGTTCGGGAGTAGATTACATGGTGATACGTGTCGTGACTAACACGAAGCTCAAGAAAGAAGCTTATTAATGACTAATCTTATGTATACATAAAAATAGACATGTGTTTCCCCATATTTCACTTTTCAGCCACCACTACCTAGCACAGATCACTGGTGTTTGTGTGTGGAAGTAGCATGGAGTTTCCTGTCATGCACAACGTTGGCCGAAAGCCGATAGCTGTGGGGATGTGGGAGATATGATGGTTAAAAATGTTCGATGCAGGGCATTTTCATATTTCGACCAAAGACTTGTATATCTTTATACTTCTCTTTCCAGCCGCAACTACATAGGATAGAGCATTGATGTTTGTGTGTGTTAATAACATCGAATCTCCCATCTCCTATGGTGGTTAGATGTCGGTAGCTATGGAGATGTGGGAAATATGGTGGTTGAAAGTGGTCGACCTTCGGCTCTTTCATATTTCTACCAAAGACGTATATGTCCTGGTGTACCACTTTTAACCCAAAACTATGTAGCGCAAATTACTGGTGTTTGTGTGTGGTAGTAGCACAGCGTCACCCATGGATCACAACGTTGGCCGAATTTCGGTAACTGTGGGAGTGTGAGAGATATGGTGGTTGAAAGTGGTCGATCAAGGATATTTTCGTATTTCGACGAAATACATGTGTCTTCGTATATGTCACTTTGCTGACACAACTATATAGCGTAGATCATTGGTGTTTGTGTGTGGTAGTGGTATCGTATCTCCTATCGTGTACTATTGTGGTTAGATGTCGGTAGTGTGGGAGATATGGTGGTTGATAGTGGACGACCTGCAGGCTCTTTCATATTTCTACCAAAAACGTATGTGTCCCGGTGTGTGGTAGTAGCACAGAGTCACCCGTCGATCACAACGTTGGCCGAATTTCGGTAACTGTGGGAGTGTGAGAGATATGATGGTTGAAAGTGGCCGATCAAGGATTTTTTCGTGTTTCGACCAAAGTCAGGTGTGCGCAATATTTTACTGTGCTGCCTGAACTACATAGCGCAAATCACTGGCGTTTATGTGTGGTAATAGCATCGAGTCTCCCATCGTGCACTATGGTGGTTAGATGTCGGTAGCTGTCAATCCAAATTCTTTACAAATACGAACGCAGTCGTGGGCACGAGCTAGTAATAACTAAATTCCTCGTGATTTGTGCTGTAAAAAGAATACACTAGGCAGGCTCCATTTTAACCTAACCACAATCTCCGGTAATATTGCTGCTACAAAATTGAACGATGAAAACACACTAAATGCATAATGAAATAACTACATTGTCTACAAAAGGATTCCCAATTCGCATAGCATAAATTATCATAATTAGTTTCATCATACACCTTCAGTGTGAACTGCAATTGGACTAAACAAGCGCAATAATACATTCACTGTATCGCGGAGAAAACATGACCCAGATTTTACGAAATGCTCGCGTGTAATATTTCGGAGATCACAATCGCTGTCGCCATCGAAATATCGTGTGGTGACACTTCCTTCACTTGGCTAGTTACCAGACAACATTTCATAAAATCTCAATACCGAGGGAAACTTCGTTCTTATGTACGACCCAGATGTGCTCCGATATAAAAGCTCTAAATACTAAGGCTAGATTTAATACTCTATAATCTAGCGAAGAGTGCTTTCAGATTAGTATAATTTCCATTTTATGATGAGAATAACTTGGACAATATTCATATTTACTGCAAAAATGCGATATAGGATCATGGTTCGTCAATTCAAGTGCGAAACAAACATTAAAGAAAAAAATACACAAGAAAAATACATACGAGTTTCATTTCTTGCGCGTGTACATACTGATATACGCACCAGACTATATATATATATATATATATATATATACATTTAAAAAAAGGTTCCATGTAATATGATATGAACATTTGGCCACAAATTAAAAAAAGGAAGTATTAAGAGACAAAAATTAAAATCATATTTTTAAAAAATGTTCAGATGATAGAGTTAATTACAAGTTGCTCGCAAAATTTTTAATTTTTTTCATCAATTTACAATCTGATTCTACAGGCAAAACAACAGGTGCATACAACTCAACTGAAACCATTAAATCCCTGGAGAAGAGTCTAGCTGGTATCACTGATTTATTTTCTTATTTGG
The DNA here is from genome assembly GCA_031002005.1 of Vandiemenella viatica. Lineage (NCBI taxonomy): Eukaryota > Metazoa > Arthropoda > Insecta > Orthoptera > Morabidae > Vandiemenella > Vandiemenella viatica. Next base: position 153,407,504 of record CM061914.1, on the reverse strand, counting down.
TATTCACATCGTTTGCAGAATCTCAGTCCCACCTGGAAATTCTTTTATCCTTTCCCACAGCTTTCAGCGTATTCAACAAACGCGCGTCCATCATGATTGTGAAGGGTGACATAAAACTTAGAGGCGACAGTAATGGCCTGTTTTCATTGAGTGAACACGATGAAGCAGGGAAGAATACTGAACAAGAAGACGCATTGACTTTATGGTGACGTCATACCAGAGCCTAACCACTAGAAAATGCTGCTGACACTTATGGGCGCCTTGTTCTCAATACTACAATTGAATTAGAATACTCTGTTTAACAAACTGCGTCCATTAGCACAGAGGAAACTGGCTATCGTATGATAATCTGTTATTTTGGCGCGCCGGAAGAAATGTTATTTTTTGTTAGTCTGTTATCTAACGTTTAATTTTTCATGTAGTAACTTGAAAATATCGATAGTAAAAATAGCGCCAAAAGTGTTTTATGTTGAGTAGCAATTAATATTACTAACATGCAACATTTGTATATGTATACAGCTTATTATATCATACTGAGTGACCAAGTATGGTGTCGTAATTTCTATGCAGAAACATAAGTATGTTTGGATATTGTGGGCCATTTCCTCAATTGCGATAGGATCAATTTTATGAATAATTGTAACGCCAATGCAATTGAAATTGTTGTTTTATTTTCCGGAAAATAAAACAACAATTTCAATGCATTGGCGTTACAATGATTTATAAAATTGATAAGTCTGTTTATTTAGTAATTAAAATATAACATTTTGTTTGATTTCTCGGTGGTCACTGTCTTTTCTTGTCATTAGTTTCCCGATATTTTTGATGCATTATTCCATCTCTTCACCTTCATTTACGTACCACATCATACTTCATTTGTATTTTTGCTTCGCATACACTAAAATTTGTCTTCATTTTTGATCTTTGCTTACATCTGAATCTTCTAGCCACATGCTAATCAATTCCATAGTTCTATTAATTCTCATTGATTTGTGATATTTAGTATAATGTGTCTGTTTAATCTCCATTGCAATTCGTTTTATTTATTTTGCTTTCGGTTTCGTCTAAATCTCTAGTTCAGTGCCCTCCAGTAATACATTCGAGTTTTTTTTATCTTATCTATATAAAAAAAAGATTATTATAGATATTCTAGACTACATCTCTGAATCAATTACTGCTGGAAATGGTTTCTCTATGTAATTATGTTGTACTTTCTTCTAACCACTTTATTTTTACGAGATCAAAATTTATTTTTCCATCTCGATGATATGTGCATAATTTCTCTATGAATTTAATAATTCGTTTAATCGAATCAAAATCTTTTGTATGTTCTGACACCTGATGGAGAGTATTACTCAAATTCCTTTATCCCTTTTAGTCGTTTTAAGTTTATATTTGTTTTTGACAAATTTTAATTGACCTACTTACGACGCTGTGCACCATTCCTGAATTATTCCCTATGATTCCATTGTTACGTGTAATAATTTTGAAACTTTTGATATCAAGATGTGTGGGGACTGTTCGACTGTTTCCTTAGTGGAGGAAACAGCTAATGGTATGAACTGTAGAGAAAGACAGAGATTAGAATATATAAAGCAGATAATTGAGGGCTTAAGGTTTAAGGGTCTAAGGGGTATGTTGAGATGAGGAAGACAGGAGCAAGATAGTAAGGGATGGAGAATTGCACCAAACCAACCGAAGGACTGATCATAGAAAAAAAAAAAAAAACTTTCATGTTTAAAGTTCTGCAGCATATCACGAATTTCGTTATAAACTTTTGACTCTTCAATCTGTATTTATTTTTACGTTAAGGCAATAGTTTTTATTTGCTTATGTTTTGATTTTTAAATTTTGTTTTTGCATATTTTGCTTATGACTATGCGCTTTGCTGACATCGAAATAATTAGAGCGGGGAGAGAACTGGGGCCAAGGAAAGGGAAGGAATTAAGCCGTGGTATTCTGAAGGAACCGTTTCGGGAAAGCACGGAAAGCCGGAGTTAAGGCAGTAATAGCGTGTTCGAATATTACATTATATTTATTTTAAGTACGTTATTTGCTATAATTCCATTTGAAATCAATTTTATTTATGATGTTAGTTTGTAACAATGCTGAAGCATATTATTCCTTAGCGTCCGTTATCAGTCTACTACTAAATACTGAATATTTCGTATAAAAATAAGCTTCGTACGAAAGAGTTAGCGATGAATTATTATACTGTTTTTACTTTGAATGATCTTCGTACTATGGTGAAGACTAAAAAAAAAAATAGTATTCTTTCTGAACGATTTATTTTCATTCTCAAAAGTCAAGTTGTAATTTTTAAATGATGGAAGGCAGGGGAAAGGCAGGGGAATAGTATCAGGGCAGCTGTAAATTAAGGTTAGCTACTTGGTTTCGTTTTATTAATTAAGATGTACTTCAGAACGACTGCTTGCTTCATACAGACATAGAAGCGAGTGGAAATGCGAAACAGCATCTCTCTACCGTGCTGTGCTGGTCTCTGACGGACAAACCTTGAACTACATGGTCAAGTTTCGCTGCGTGTATCTCCGCGAAATTCAAAATCGCAAACTCCCTGCTCCCACTTAAAGCAGAATTATTTTGCAGACGCTTCGGGGTTCTGACGATCGTTTGTAATCACTGAACTTGTCTTTAAGAGTAAACACAAAAATATTTATTTATGCAGTAACCAGTTAAATATTTTAAAAACTATAGCATTTATTGTTCTACAAGGTAAAAAGAAAAAAAAACGCTTTATTCTTTAGCTGTATTTAATTTAATCCCTTCCAGTTTATTTCTGAATTTATAGTGCATTCCTCAGATTTTTAGATCATTCTATGAAATCAGTTTTGAGTTTACGATACACGCAGGAAAAAACAAGTTCATAAACAGAACGAAAATGTTTCTGACAGACTCGGGAAAGAGGAACAACACAGCTATTACAATGATCTGATAACCGCAGATATATTACGAAACGTTAGCTTGCTTTTTAGTTATTTTCAATATTTTAGCTAACATCTCTTGGTCTATTTCTATTACATACAGTCTTTTAATACTATTTGCGTGATTAAAAAAAAAATGTAGTTCCTACGCTTTATCAAGCGAATTAAGCGACTAACTATCCACAGACTCCGTCAAGTACAGTATTTCTCAAGTGTTTATTACATAAAACAAAAAATGAATATAGAAGCCAACGAATAGTTTTATTATCATAAAACGATGTAATTTACGTTACTCAATCAAATTACTCAAAACGATTGGTATAATTGTATGTACTTGAAATTGTGCTCTAATACTAAATATAAAAGCAGGCTGTTAGGGATGATATAATTGGCGTTAAGCCAGCAAACAATATAAATATTATTGTAAATAGTATAGAATGGGCTACTTTTAACTTTCAAGAACTAGCGTCAACTGTGTTCTCACAATATTTTTCAGCGTAGTTTACTGATTTTTCTTCAGTATAAAACTCTCAGTCTTAATAAAAAATGTTACTATACTATTTGAAAAAAAGACAAATAATAATAATAGCGATTGCCAGCATTTATGCACCGTAACAAGATGACACGGGCAGAGCACAGAAACTCAGACTGCAAGAATCTGAAACGTTAATTTTTGTTTCTAGAGATTAATAACCGAACAATTATTTGTATAGTAACATATCTGAGTTTCTGATATTCCTTTCCACTAATTTTTTTTCTTTGTTTGGTAGCACGAACAATAGTCACAAAACAAGAAACTATTTCCAATATTATTTTCCATTTGGAAACACAATACTCACCAAATTTCCTTCAAAATCAACCTCAACCCTAATATCAAAAGTAGTGAATTGAAACAGCAGGATTTAAATTTTAGCTGGGTGATAGAAGAAAGAAACCAGTAACTGGTAAAACTTACAATAACAATTTTCTGTGCATGCTGCAAAAAAACTGGAACTGGTGTTTTAATTTTGCTGTAAATTCTAAGGAGTCTGAATGTTGTAGTTTGAAGTGTGAATTTTAATCTCGATGCGTAAGAGAACCTTTATGAAAATGCGTTGGGCAGTTCACCTTTAACAACGTGTATAACCGGAGTAAATAAAACACTAAAATTTTCTTTAAAAAAAAAAAAAAAATGAATTGAGATATTGTTCTTGGTATGCTCTAATGGGAACAATGTACCCGCATTTGTGGTGCAATACATGTCCCCTGTAGAATTAATTAATGGCTTTACCATAACAATCACCGCATTGGGATTTTTTTTTACTTGTTTCTGGCTAATTGAATAGTGATAAAACAATTTTCATCGAATTTCTTGGTATTTCTGTCGATTTTTTTCATTTGAAACATGTTTCTAGTACACATGTATAAGAACCAAGTTTGATACTCACAACTTTAAAGGACCGCTTGGTTCTGCGGTTCATACATTCTATTATTTACGTTGTAATTCAAACTCATTTAAAGGAAAAAAAAAGCGCTATAGCAATAGCTTGTTGACTTTAGCTTTTAAACTTCAATTTTTTTGCTTCTCATTGCTTGAGATTCATAAAACCTAGTGTTACACAAAAGTAAATTACACTCGCGGCAATTCGATGATTCGTACCAAACCTTAGCTCATTAACAAAAACAGGTTTTACATGTCGAAATACTAACGGAACCTGTGACGATATATTTTGTTAATCTGTGATTTTCTTTTCAGCATTTATGGGAATTAACTGAGTTTTCTTTATGCGTCTACTGTATGGTTCAGTGGCTCGGATTACGGTATAAACTGTAGGTCCAGGTTGAAAGGAACTAGCTTTGAGGCATTGGTTTAAAATGCCTTTTTTGGAAGGATCCAACAAACCTGCTAATTGTGGACAAAGTTAAGTTTTGTTGTTATTATGTGAAGAAGTTAACGGAATGGCTCACTAGATCGTTAGTAAGGTATTTGTATGGAACATTTTAAGTCAACTCATTGGCGGACGAGTATCGATTTGATTTTGTGATCCACCAAAGAAAGGGCAAAAAAAAGCTTAGCTACGCTAAACAACTTCGTTGGTTTGTTAATATTTTTCCAACCTCTGTTACGTAAACTAAATCGAGCGTGCTGTAACTCTAGCCTCGCGTTCGAGATGATGCGGGCTCGAATCTCCAAATCACTCCAGGCGAAAGCAAGAATGGTTCCTCCAAAAATTCCTTCCAAATTTCTTCCCGATCCTTCCCCGCAGTCCTCTTCCGCCTCCTGGCACCAAAGTCGACAAGGCGTAAAGCCATAACAAAAAAACTGTAATTAAGACCGATATTAATGAAGTATTAAATTGAACATTTAAGCCACCAACACTTGTTATGACTGTGGCAGCAAAACATTAAGATACATCTGTGAATATTATTATGATCCCCAGTTGTTCCAAACCAACTTAGTTTCTGAACATCTGTACCGTCGCAACGATTGATACTATATCTCTGAAATGAAATACAATCTCATCGTAGACATAAACCTAATTTGAAACTCATGCATAGCTTTACACTTATTGCAGTCACCAAATCTTTAAGCGGAATTTCTAAATATGAAATTTGATGGCAAATTGGCGTTTATTATGAGAAGGTTCCTCTATGGTATTAGTTTTCGCTAGTTAACAACAGCAAATTTGCAGGTGCAACTCAAATAATTAGGTTTTAACAGTTTTGGATCAAAGTTATTACAAAAACATCTGAAAGTGACTTTACAATAGGAGTACAAGCATAATATTCATGTAGATCCAACCTTTATACATAAGAGGATCATAATCGTTACAAAGAAAATCTTACATCCAAACGCAAAAAAACAAGTAAGCGTACAAAAAACGAACGTTCAGGACATCTCGTGCCAAAAAAGGTTTTTTTATGGCTTTATGCCTAGTTGAGATCATTAGAGGCAGGGCAGGACTGGTTACTAGGAATATGACCTTATAAAGGAACCATTCCGGCAGTCACCTGGAGTGATTTCAGGAAACAACATGAAAAACTGAGATCAGGATAGCCAGACAAGGATATGAAACAACATCCCGCTGAATTTTAGGCCCAAGCCTCATCACTCAACCGCAGAGCTGTGTAGAAACGAAAATATTGTTCAAGAAATTTTGTCCTTGACGTGTTCCATTTGCATATATTCGTTGCTATTACATACGATTTGTTAGGGGGCTTTCATTGATTATGTAAGGTGAAATGAAAGGGGGAGGGGAGAGTCCAGCAAAGTCTCACTACGGGGGGGGGGGGGGGGTCAACAGAAATCTCATACGGAGGGGGAAGGGGGGTAACAGAAATCTCACGTCATCTGTTTAACTCCTTGAAAAACAGTAAAACTAAAAAAAAGTCTACAAACGACGTCAATCCCAACGTTAAGGGAAATTTTAACCGCCATTGGAAACAGGACAGCTAAAAAAGAAGGTCTTAGGAAATTACAAGGTAGTCAGCAGGGGAGGGGGAAGTCCTTCAAGATCTCACCTCACCACAGGGAGGGAGCAAGGGTATCACCAGATCTCACCACAGGAGGGATATCCAAATTTCTGAAAAAAAAACACCTCACGTAATTAGTGGACGCCTCTTACAAGTACATTATGTTACATGGAGCGTGGCTACGGACTTTCAGCTCTACATCTGGAGGCGTTGACGCGGTCGCTGACCCGTTCAAGGCTTGAGATCTGGTTCAGCGCGCTGACTCACCGCCCGGCAGTGATCTGGTTCACGGCAGACGGCGTCCGTCCTTGCCACTGACCGCTCGCTAATGCTCTGTGCCAGGCCTCCAAGTAGTTCGTTGCCCGCTCTGAAGGCGGGGCAAGGCTGCGAACTAGTTCTCGCAAACCAGTCTCGAGATCAGGCGCGCCATTCATCTCAGCGTCGGCCGCTCAGTGACTGTACGGGCGTTGACCGCACAACCCTGGTCAACGACTCTCAACTCGACTTGGAAACGTTAATACTTTATATTTCTGCTACCAACTTATTTATACCGACATTTCGATTCGTGTCTTTATTCTTCCTTTATGTTGTAAGTATAAGTTATGTATTAGTCCTCTTACCTTCCAATCTACTCCTTTCTTCTTCAAAATATCCATCAGCGTTTTCAATTGAATCCTGTCAAAAGATTTTTTAAAGTTAATAAAGACGGTATAAGTTTTTCTTCCTTTCTCAACATATATTTTCCCAACGTTGTTGTCTTTCCCACTTATTGTTCACATTATAACTGGAAGAGATTATATGGAAATGTTTAGATGGAGAGAGAGAAATGCGTATTGGTGACAAGAGAATTAAGGTTGTGAAGAGAATGGAATGAGAATCAATATAACAACAACAACAAAAAAAAAAAAGTGTACCGTATAAAGGACAAGCTAATATTAACCAAGTAAGAGCCTTCAAACACCTTGGAAGTATAATCACTGAGGATTTGAGATACCATCAAAAGGTCAAAATACGTGTTCCTTTAGCGAAAGAAGCGTTCGACAGGAAGAAAAGATTATTAAACGGGAAATCAGATACAGTACTGAGAAAAAGAGTTGCCAAAAGTTTCGTATGGAGTGGGCACTTTATTGGGGCAGAGATGTGGAAATTGAGACGAAAGAATGAAAAAGTGATAGAAGGGTTTGAGATGTGGATGAGAATGGAGAGGATAAACTAGACGGAAGAGTGCTGGAAAGGATTGGTGAGAGGAGAAAACTACTGAAAGTCATAAGAGAAAGAAAGAGGAACTGGATGGGATACTCGTTGAGAAGGAAGTGTTTGTTAAAAGACGCCTTTGAAGGACTAGTTTCTGGAAGGAGGTACATGATCATAGATGACATCAAGGGAAACAAAATTACATGGATCTGAAGAGGAAGGCAGAAGACAGGAGAACATGGAGAGCCATCAAGTAAAAACCTGTGTTAGGGCAGAACTCTGATGATAATGATAATTACTCATATCCACCCCATTGGCTTAATTATCTGGTGCCTGAAACGGTCTTAGCTGGTTCGATTTCTGGTTTTGGAAGAAACTTTCATTTTCGGGGATTTGCTGGCAGGGTAGGTGAGGTGGTGGTGCACATTTTTCAATCACCAGATTGTACACCAAAGTGCTGGGCTTAATCTCAAACCTCTCCGCTGTTCCTGGTGGTTCAATCATCAGATGTGGACGTAAAAATTTTCTAATCCCAGGTATCTTTCGGAAAAGTAAGCCTGGACGGGCTGACACCCGGCTTCACCCTCTCTCTTCTTTCACCTCTCATCCACAACACTCTACATTCAAAACACATATCATCACAGTCATCCAATTTTTTAAACTACTTTACGTCTCTTAACAGCGAGGTCTTTAGAGACGGGAAAGGATGGGGGGCAAGGAATGGGAAGGAATTCGGACATGGCCTTTTTGAAGGAAGCATCCCGGCATTTGCCTGGAGTGATTTGGGAAACCATGGAAAACCCAAATCTGGATGCCCGGACGGGCGAACCACCGTCCTGCCGAATGCGAGGCGAGAAACAGTCATCCAAATACAGTAACACTTATAAACACTACCCCATCGGAGAAGGAGTGGTACGTTACTATGTAAATTAGCAAGAAGTGAATATGGACCATAGGGACGGCGGAAAGGAATCGATTGGAGGCATTTGAGGTCTGGTGTTGTAGCCGAATGATGAAGATAAGCTGGATGGATTATGTCACTAATGGTGAAGTATTTAGAAGAGTTTCTGAGGAACGAAGATTCAGGAAGGAAAGAAGAGGCAAGATGATAGGCCATGTTATGCGTCACAATGGTTTGCTTAAGGTGATAATTAATGGAAAGATAGAAGGAGCAAACCACAGAGGAAGAGGAAAATTAAGCTATGTGAACCAAATTATGAATGATATGCCCCGTCCGGTCATCCAGATTTGGGTTTTTCCATGGTTTCCCAAATCGATCCAGGCAAATGCCGGGATGCTTCCTTCAAAAGGCCATGGCCGAATTCCTTCCCATTCCTTGCCCCGCACCCCCAATCCATTCCCGTCTCTAAAGACCTCGCTGTTAAGAGACGTAAAGCAGACAAAAAAAATGAATGATATGAAATGCAACAGCTATGTAGAATTTAAAAGGAATGGAGAGAAGTGGCATACATGAAGAATTGCTACAAACTAATCTTCGGACTGATAACTAAAAGAAGGAGAGGAAGATAACACCTTCACCTGGATATCGAGTATGGCATAAGCTTTGGCTTTTGACCTTACTTAATGCTCACGATTGTAGCAACGTAAGAGGTGTACGTATTGCTTATTTAAAATATACCATAACCAACATCGTATTATACAAAATATTACATAAGGAAGAGAAGTAGTGATACAAGAACATGAGATAAAGTTCAATTAATTGAGCCCTCAAACTCAGTTCTCACAGTCGTTTAATCTTAAAGGGATACGGAAAGATCGATTAAACAATGAAACAGTATTTATCCTAAAAAAAGAGAACTTATGTGTTTCACGTTTACATCAGACGTCAACAAGCGAAATGTATATATCCGTAGTCTGATGCAAGTAACGGCAGTGAATGTATACTGTGGACAGTTGGTTGGCTTAAAGCATTTGAAAGCAAACTTAGCGCTCATGCCATGCAATAGACTACCTGTTCACTCTTACATCTCCCTGCAAGAAATTGTATTTTCACTTCATAGATCACTGTCACTTGCGTTCACGAGATAAATAAATTAACGTTACAACTGAACGTGGTCATACCAATATTAATCAAGCGACTGATAATAATAACTGTTCAGCCACAAGGCATGTATTGCCTTGACATGTCTACTCTAAATCTTCATTCCTGTTTTCCGCCAGTCACTTCATACTGATGTAGGTGTTCTGCACTTTAATAACGTCGAGTAACAGGATTTCTGATTTATTGAAGGAAAAAGAGCAATCTGCTAATTAAGTAGATGTAAATTTTACATTTTTTTCAAGCAAAATAACCAAATAAAAAACAACTAATTTAAGACTAGTGGTAAACTGTGCCTGCTGTCTTTAGTTAATGATATCACAGATGCTTGATTGTTGCTTCATAACGTCACAACTGATGACCGAAGAAAGAGCACCTGAAAATTAGACTAAGACTAATAAAACGAACACTTTTTTGTATTCAAATTTTGATTCAAATATCTAAAATTCTAAGAATGGAGCATAACAGTTTAAAGAAGTGAGTCTTGAACATTAAGAATACCAGTATGAATTGAAATTGAATCCTTTGAAATGAGTTGCTATAGAATGATGTTAAAATTCAATTTACAGACCATGTACGAAAGTGGAAAAAAAAATGCGTGAGGAAAGAAGTTACTAGAAAAGTCACAGAAAGAACAAAGAATAAGTTGGGTCATATTTTAAGGCATGCGGGATTGATTAATTTTGCTGGTGAAGGTGAACAATTGATGATAAGAAATGTAGAGGAAGACAAGGATTATATTACATGTAGGTGATAACTGAGGACATACATTGTAATGGATATGTTGAAGAGAATATTCTAAGTTTAGAAAGTCTTTGTGTTCAAGTCTGAGCAGGTTCCTTGAAAAAAAAAAAAAAAAAAAAAGTAAAAAAAAAGTCCTTTAATACCGTCAGTAGGCCTACGTTTATTACAATGCTGTGACGTGTTTGTATGAGGTATTCAGATTTACAGTGAGACGCTGTCGTAGCAATGATTCTTGTTTTATTTCGAATAATCCAGGCACATGGCGGATGGCATGCAACGAAATAGCAAGCAAGCGAATAAACGACGGGATGAACGAATTCTTCCATGAAAAATCTGAAGAGGAAATCTTAACAATTGTTCAATCCCGTGACCTGCACGCCACACTTTGTGTAATCCATCTTTTCCGAAGCTCAACAACTCATGATCGTTTGTTGCGGTATGAAGGTAAGTAGATGCACCTCCACGTGAAACCTCACGAAACTTGTGACTGAAAACGGTATTTTCTCCACTGTTTCCAGCAATACCTGGTGCTGGAATATATCATTATTGTAAACGATTTTGCGATTTAAAAATGTCTCTGCTTTTTTATTCGTATCCAAGTGCTTGAATTAGCGCTCAATCCCTTCAGTTAATGGTTCCTATTTGTGTCTTCACCTAGTCAGGAATATTGCAGTCTGAAAAGCGTCCACCCCTAGTTTTCTGCAACGTAACTGAGTTTCTACCTGGTTAAGAATCCGAGTGTTCTGGGACTGCTAACTTGACCGAAACAGGAACCAGTCTTGCTGGCAGTAGGTCAGCAATATTCAGCTGAATGACGTAATAGTGGTCGTGGCCGCAGGTAAGTGCTTGGTGAGTAATATATTGACTGACCAGCTCCGACGCGAGACCAAATAAGGATCTGCGGCTTCCTTGTGTCACAAGCTCTATGGTTCGGCGAGTAATCTTCTGGGATTACAGCTAGCTGCTATTTCTGTTACTGAATAGCCCAGCGCCTAGTATCTATTCTGGAACAGATTTCAGTTTTGTTACAAGATTAGAATTTTGGTTTGAAAATATCAGTTGACTATTGTTCTGGATGTAAGGCTAGAATAATAGTGTATTTATCAATTTACGTGAATGTTGTTTATTTATCTAAAAATGCGTCAGATGGGTGTTAGTTTTATATACTACCAAATTAGAATAATGTGCTATATACAGTTAACTAATGTTTACAGATGAATATGTAAAACATACACATAGACACACATATAATATTTGTGCATTCATGTACAAAACATATACATACTGTAAGTCTCTTACACTTTAATTTTTTTGAATAATTTTTGTTAAAAGTTAATTAAATATTAGTCTTGCTTGTGTTGTGTATACAAATGTGTAAAATTGTTATGAAAAAATGATAAAGATAAACGTATATTAAAGTGCCAGAATATCTATGGACAATGGTTATCTATGATAATGTATATCTTTGGAAGAGAAGACAAAGAAAATATGGCGAGGGTATGGATGAGAATATAAAATATATCTGGCAAGTCGTTGAATAAAAGGAATCTAAGAAGTGTGTTTTGACCCTTGTGAATATAAGTAAAAAGTGTTTTCGAGTGTTTTTCAAAGAATTCGTTATCTAGATATTTATTATTTATTTGTTTCTGAACTGTGAATGGAAATAATCTGCCGGCTTCTGCAGCTTAGATTACGGCTTGAAGACGGGCAGATTACATATACGTAAACCTAAATACAGGAAGAGGGGATCTTACAATACACACATACCTCATAAATATTTATATGAAACAGGTATCTACTTTTCCCGCTTTGGTCTCTCTTAGTCTTATTTTTGCCGCATTTTCTCGCTTCAGCCACTTCAAAGTAACTTCCCTCCCTCAGGAGGTGGCTGCTGAATGTGGACCTTTCTTCCTTCACCCTATCGAGAGTTCCTCCCTCCGTATTTGATGGAGCGTGCAAGAACACAATTTCATCTGTTATGTCAAGTGCTAAGAACTTTTCTTTAGATGCCTTAGATAACAGTCTGCAGCCGGTACCTAGAAAGTACCACCGTTCCCAATAGAGCGGTATGTCTAAAATGCGCCTGGGTTGTAGTATTTGAGGGTACGGCGATGTTCGTCAGTTTGTTACTCCGTTATAGCACATTCCCATACGACATTTTCCGGAGTGCTCCCGGTGTCGCAATCAAAGCTGCCGCAGTCTGCTATTCCTCTTTTATGCAGTTGGCAATTGTTGGTCAATGTCAAATTAGGTAGTTTATTAGCCCAGGTGATGGGTAAAGAGGCGACTTTTTCAGCCTCTCGCTAAAATTGAGAAACATGTCGTAGGTTATATTACGTTAGAATAAGACCAAGTATTGCCAAGTATTGAACAAGAACAATCCGGTGATTGAAAACTGTGGACCATGATACTGATGCTGAATTACGTATGTTTGCAGGCGCTAAGAATCAGAAGTGTGTAGCAAAGCTTTTATCAACAAACAGAAAAAAATAACAAGAATAATTGTGAAGCATTAGTTTTTTTTTTCTGACGACTTTACGCCTCGTCGACGTCGAAGTCATTAGAGGCGGTATGGGACTGGGGACAAAGAACGGGAAGGAATTCGACAATGGCACTTTGAAGGAAACATCCAGGCATTCACCTGGTTTGGGGAAACCATGGAAAACCCAAATCCCGATGCCCGGAAGGGAATTCGAAGCCGCGTCCTGCCGGATGTGAGGCCAGAACGTTAACCGTTCACCCACCACGGTCGGTGTGAAGCATTAGTCACATTCTGCTTTGATAATGGATTTATTATTTTTTTTTATTTTTTTTTATTTTTTTTTTAATGAACGTGGCTGCTTGTATTAAAGTCTAATTATTATTTTAACCTCGGTATTGGACAGTAAACACTAAGAATAACGGCAGTACAATTTTTAGGCTCTCACACTGTGAAGTGTATGAAGTGATTATTCGAAAGTTCCAGTTAATTTGTGAGGTAAATAATCTCTATAAAGGTACAGAGTTCAAGCACACAAATCCTACGGAGGTTTGTTCTAGAGTGGAATATTTTCTTAGTACTTTTGGTGTACCTTGTAGCATTCCTTAGAGAGCAAAGTGGAGGCGGATAATTTGCCAGAAGTCAGCAGTGTTTGCACAGTGAGATACTACCCACGCCGTGTCGGAGACGGGGCGAGGTGAGTATTGGAGGATGCGTGGGAATCCTGAGCCGTGAGGCAACGTCCAGTGAAAGTGCCGTGGCATTAGCGGCGGGCGCTGGAGCGTGCCACTATCCTGGCTCCCGGGCGGCGCCTAGCGGGCTGGCAACAAACAATGGCCTGCGACACCTGGCATTTACCCGGGGCGCACATTGAGCTGCGTGGCGCAGTAGGGGCAACGCAGAGCAGGGCAGGGCAGCACAGACTGGCAGTTACTCGCGCATATTAGAGCGCAGTTTCGTGCAGCAGTTTACAAAGCATTGTGTTGTGCGAAAAACCGACAATAAAGCGTAACCAAAAACATGTCGATGCAAAAACTCGATTTTTTATTTCTGAATCAGATTGGGATGCCGAGCTAGGAAAATTGTTATTACTTTAACAGAAGTTGAGTTAGATAAAACAATGAAAAAGTGAGTATATGAAAAGAAGAAACTCTCATCTGGCTTTTGCAGTGACAAGAGAATTCTCAAAAGATAATTTCCGGATGACTCGAGCGGAGATTCACGGCGTAATGTAACCTGTTATTTTCTCGACAAAGCTCAAATATCTATTAGAACTGAAGAAAATCTCGCTGTATTTTGGTGGTTATTTATTTAATTATTTAGCGTTTGACGGTACATGACATTTATAAGAATGTTTCTCTCTTTTATTTCATATTATATTTTTAAGAAAACTATATAACAGAACATAAACACTTGTAACTAAAAAAAGCAGTGTCAACAAATTAAGTGTTTCTCGGGGACACTATTGAATGATGTAGTACAAATAATAAGAATACAAATAATGTGATAATAGCCAATATATATCAATCTTTTTAGAAGTTTTATTAAAAATGAATTGAAAAAAGGAAAGAAAAGTGAAAATTGTAAGTGAACAGTTGTATGATAAATAAATGCTGAATTTACTCGCCACTTGTTGGGCTCATTGTCCAAATTTCTTGTTTAAATTTAATTTTTAGGTATTTTTTATGACTGATATTGTGAATCGCAGGTTGGTTACGCACCAGATTAATCAATTTTTCTTATTCCATAGTTGAAAATGATTATAAGTAAAGCAACATTATAAATAACGCAAGAAGTGTTACGTTGTAAACCGGCACGAGTGAGCTGCGTGGCACAGTTTCTGTGTCGTGATCACAACGTGGCGCAGGCCACGTGCGGCGCAGTACTGCGCTGCCCTGCTCTGCGTCTCAATACGCGCTGATCCGCCCCAAAACATAGAGACACAGAAACTGTGCTGCGCTGCGCTGCGTTGACTGCGCGTCAATGTGCGCCCGGCCTTACGGTCGCGTCGTTGAGCCAGCGGTCGCGAACATACCGATATGGACCCTCTCCTAGTCTGTCCTACCGAAATCTAACAATTTCTGAGAATACAACGAAATTTTCCAGAATTTATTCACGATTTTACATTTTCAGGTTGGCAACCCATCTCGTTTACGCTTTACGGGGAATCGTTCCATCAATTATATGATCAATTATATGACAGGTAGTTAGTTACCTTTTACAGAATGTTAGGTATATCCTTTGGGGACTACCGCTGTGCGTTTGTGCCCTACGTTTTTAGGGGATTCCAGAGCTAGTTCGCTTGTCTACATTCATTACCATAAATATATTTTGTTAATAAAATGTAGATACATTTTATTAAAGATAGTGTGATGGGCAATGCAGTAAGAGGCAATGCGCCGTATTTGGTGAATTATTTGTTTTAAAAGTGAGTCGAGGTATACTCACAGTCGACTACCTTGGTCAGGTCAACCACTCGCAGCTAATGGAATAAGCCTTCCAAGAGTTAATATCTTTTTGTTAAATAACTCAATAAATGAATTACAAATTACTAAATCTGTTGTTTTTGATATTTTGATTATTTTCTGCTAGTGTTGACTAGTATTTATTCATGAAATGAAATATTTATTTTAAAAAATCTGGTATTGGTTTTAAATTTATAATATCCTGTCATTTCTCTAGTATTTGACAAAGATAAAGAAGTTTAAAAGAATGTACAGTAGTAATGTCATGAAGTTTTAAATAAACTTAAATAACTTTTATTTCATACTTTAACTAAAAAATCCTAACTGCCATTTTCTAACTTCAATTTGTACTATACCAAGCTAAAAATGTAACACGAAAATCAGCCATATTTTTAAATGAAAGTTGAAAGCAACCATTTTTTTTTTTCAAAATTTGATGAAGTTGCGGCAGCAGATTGGCAGATTGCCAGATTGCCCCCCCCCCCCCCCCTTCCCTACCAATCGACATGGCAACTTTTTGAGACCTTTTATTAATTTTTTTCTAGCTCTACCATTCTACGAGAATTTCAAAACTTCACGTCATTATTTAAATAATCCAGTGCAATTGGACGAATCCGATTTTGATCTTGTCAATGAGACAGGCAAATTAATGGTGGAAGCAGTTTGCCGTTCCGACGCAAATTTATGTGCAGCTCATGTTGCTCTGAACTTTCTTATTAAACAACTGGATGGCAGTCACTCAATCTCGATTGATGGATCACCTACAAGAGTGAACAAAATGATTTGAATATCATTTTATGCTATTTGTAAAATCCTCACAGTAAAAACGGTGACTTGAACGATGAATTAAACGATTTTTTTTTTTCTAGTCCAATGACGCAAACCGACGAACCCACACTTGAAAGGACACACAAACTTAAAGCCGAAATAGATAAAAGCATGTAAATACTGTCTCCAGAATCATACACAGAATCGGATTCTTCGAACATTGTTAGCAAGGAAATGAATCTTTTTGAAGCTTCAAGCTCCAGCCGGAGTTAAGACCTGGAACGAGCTTACAAGTGTTTATCAACAATTCCTCACGAACGAGCTTTCTGGGCAGCAGCATACATGTGCAATAAATTAAGAAGCAGGCTGGGTGACAAAAAATTGGTCACCTTGTTATTTATTCGATCGTATATTTAAAATTAGATTCAAATTATTCTTAATCGTAAGGAAAAATTGTTTAGAGAAAAAAAAAATGTAGTCTAAGTGTCAGAAATTTAAACTGCGCTAACACTCAATATGTCGCAAAGCCTTTTCTTCCGTTCATACTCTACATATACAAGAAACTTTTTCTCACCAATTTGAGAAAAAAAAAATCAGCTGCAGGGCTTTGTAATTACCCAACTTGATAACTGCATCTTTCTGCCTCATCTTCACCACCACCTCTTCCCAGCATTAGGGGTCGGCTGCCATTGACGAGTTTCCCTCCCCGAGTGGTGGAGATTTACCACTTACCGTTTTGTCGGTATTATAGTAATGTGAGTATGTACTGTACAGTGCAGTGTGATGAAGGAAGCGAGAAACCCCGTGCCCGACCAGTTAGGCCTATTCTTGCGAAGACATCACGGGGGTGATCAAACTTAACATCTCTTTCCAACGGAGTATCCGCAACTTGCACCAAAATGGTGAAGACATCGAGTGGTCGACCACAGTTAAATACCTCGGCGTGATTCTGGACACTCGTCTAACCTGGAAACATCACATTGAGGAGATACGACGAAAAGTTGCAGCTAGGCTACAAGAATTATACCCAATACTCAACGGGGATAGCTCTTTATCAGCCAGCACCGGCGTCAGTGTTTACTGCAGCCTAATACGTCCGGTGATTGAATATGAGTACCCTATATGGGGGTATGCATCCAAGGCCCAAATAAATCGTCTGCAAACGATGCAGAACAGATCACTTCGGCGAGCACTACATGTGCCAAACCGATTTCCCACAGCAGAACTGCATGAAGCAACAGGTGTCCCACTGCTCCAGGAAAGAATTGAGGAAATAACCAAATCTTTCTATAGGACATCACGAAAGTCAACTAACCCACTGATCGCCAACCTCGGCCAGTATTATACTAATTTTGACAAACACAAAAGACCATTGTCAATCCTAACTAATAACTAAAACAAACAAAGAGCAACCAAAAGACAAACCAACAGTAAAGGGACTAAATCTGTAAGATTGAAGGAAATGTCTAAAGACAAAACCTTCACCACAACAACGAATTTGATACCACTATCTCTCCTACCCTGCCAGCCAAGTCCTGATGATGAAAATTTGTTCCACAACCATGGCTCGAACCAGCTAAAACCATGTCAGGAGCCAGAAAGCACCATCTAAGCCAATTGGGCATTCTTTAGTTAATATAAATACAACCTATTCGTAGTAATAGTTTCACACTCTTTCCGAACCATTTACTGTATAACTTGTCGTAAGTAAATTTTAAGGAAGGAAAATAAATTCATAAAGCCGTTTCTTCCAAATCTAATGCTCAAGTCTTTCCTGAAGTTAGTTTATGGGAATGCCGGAAAGGTTCCTTGATCAGAGCAGTTATTGGCCGTCTACCCTTCCCGTAATCACAACGCCTCAAGAGCCAACTACCGAGAGTGGTGGTGTAATGGTTAGCGTTCTGGCCTCGCATTCGGGAGGACGGCGGTTCGAAACCCCATCCGGGCATCCAAATTTGGGTTCTCCATGGTTTCACAAATCAATCCAGTCAAATGCCGGGATGCTTCCTTCAAAAGGCTATGGCCGAATTCCTTCCCATTCCTTGCCCCCCATCCTTTCCCCTCTCTAAAGACATCGCTGTTAGAGAGACGTGAAGCAGATAAGAAAAAAGAGCCAACTGCTTACTCTACTAATCTAACTGGTAACATGACAGTGAAGACATTCTTGCACAACACCTTGCCACCCGCGGTGTAAGGATTGCGGTGCACTGGACTCGTGTAATCTGTAATTGATGTGCATTTCTTATTCGAGGTCTTCAAGTTCTCACTCTGAGGATACCGTCTATGCTAGGATTTTCCTATCTCTGATCGTTTCGTCACCGCAGCGAGTCCGGTAGTTCCGCGAGAGTGAATCCAAGTGCCACTTGACCGTAGAAGGTGTTGTATGTTTTTGAGGAGCGGTTCGTTCAAGGACTTCGAGTGAAGTCCGTTACTGCCGCATGCCAGCCTTAATGGAGTGAAGGTGCATAATAGATTCTATCACAATGAGAATGTTCCGTGTAATTGTGATTTATGGGTATCTTAATCCGGGAGGCTCGACTGCGCGTGAAATGGCACTTCATCCGTTTTTAAAGTGACGAAAGAAAATTGTTTCTTAGGTCCTACGCAATGAAAGCTACCAGTGTTACTGTGCAGACCGATCTGATAAGTAAAATGTTTGTTCTTTACTATCATTATTACGATAAAATTACTATGAATTCTACAATTCTTGCATGATAAAGAAAATGATTTACTTCGTTCCTGGCTGTAAAGAAGTTCAAATTTGACTTGTGATATTTAAATTGAGGTAATGTGCCCTACAACATGTAATAATGACGGTAAAAACTCTTTAACTGAAAATGCATGAAATTAAAAATCTTCGTTCATAAATACATAATTTTTACAACGCTAAATTTCAATATATAATTTTTTATTATGGCTTTATGGATCACGGATGTTTTTTATTTATCCATGGCTTTACACATCGTCGTCACCGAGGTCATTTTGGGTAGGGTAGGAATTCGGCGATGACCTTTTGAACGAAATATCCAAGTATACGCCTCGAGAGATTTGGAGAAATCATGAAAACCCCAAATCTGGATGACCGGACGAGGAATCGAAACCGCGTCTTCCGGAATGCGAGACAAGAGCATTACCGTTCACCAACCATGCTTGCTCTGAACTGAACATGGTGTGGGATCTGTCATTTTCGAATCCGGATTCAATTCCTTTATCGCCCACCCCGAATTGGGCACTCCGCATCTTCCTGAGATTACTCCAGTAGAATTCAAAGATCCATGCATCAAAGAGGCCATGGTCGACTTCTTTCACATTCCTCGCATCAAACTCTCTCCAGGTTCTAATCATCAAGTCTTCAACAAGCCGTAAAGCCCTAATCAAAATACAAAATACCCGCACGAATAATTAGAGGTGGTCTCTAAGGTTTACTTGGAATAAGACACTTATATGTATAATGTAAGTACCTATAATTTCTGATAATTGGACGTATTTCGAAGGCAAATACCACTTTTACGAAACTTCATGTTTATAGTAATTGCTCGGTGAGTCTATCAGCTGCAGTTTTGTCAGCCCGTTACACCTGTCACAAATCTATTTTTCACTTCTTTTTTTCGCGTGTAATATGGGATGAGCGTCGATTCCTCATTTCGCGCAAATTCAAGCGCTGCTGATGGGGTTTCAAGGCGATAATCGGCGTTAAAGCGACTGACAAATTAATCTCACCGGCGAGTTAGGGACGTGACCCGTGGGTCAAGGCGGGTGCAGCGAGGACAGGTCGGGGCAGACATCCGGCTGGGCTGCCAGAGGCGCATTTCGCAAGCAGCACACGATGTGGGGTAGGGCACGGCGCGGTGACCAACATTGCAAAACAAAACACACTAGACTACGGCTACGCGACCCTGGCAACTGAGTTAGCCAAATGGCCAGCAGCAGATAGCGCTACGACATAAGACGATTGCAGCACCTTGCTGATCGCCTATTAATTAATTTACAGCAGTAGAATAATGATTACTGTAATCGTGGTGATTGTACAGCCAGTACAGGATTGTTTTAAAATACTGCTATCACAATGTGGCCACAACAGTTGGACGCTGGTGAATGATGGATGGAACGTCTAGATCGGAAGTGTGAACCCATTTGATAGCCTCTTTTGGAACAAAAAATTACTCACCGCCTCACTTTTGAAGAAAAAAAAATCCTTCTTCATTTCTAGTAATAAATAATGTAACACATAGTGCTCAAACTTTTTTCGTTCATAATCCAAATTTGATCGTGTACCACTGACGTTCTTCTTAGATTAAGTTATAATATTGTATACAAAAATAATAATAATAAACCCTACAGATTTACAAAATTACTGAATTAAAACCTATTAACTATATTGGTTTACAGTTAAGATAACAAATAGATATTATCAAAAATAAATATTTATAATTATAGGACTCTTTATTAGTGGCTTTACATCTCGTCAACGTCGAGGTCATTAAAGCCAGGAAAGAACTGGTTGTAACGTACGGGAAGGAATTCGGCCATGGCCTTTTGGAGAAAGAATCGCGGCTTGGCCTGGAGTGACTGGGGGAAACCAAGGAACACCTAAATCTGGATGCGAGGATGAGTATTTGAACCCGCGTCCTCCGGAAGGCGAGGACAGAGCGTTACCGCTCACCTACCTGAACACTGACACAAACGTAAGTGACCTTAATCCAACTCTGC
Source organism: Vandiemenella viatica (assembly GCA_031002005.1). Taxonomy (NCBI): domain Eukaryota; kingdom Metazoa; phylum Arthropoda; class Insecta; order Orthoptera; family Morabidae; genus Vandiemenella; species Vandiemenella viatica. The sequence continues at coordinate 153,386,690 of CM061914.1, read as the reverse complement.
AAGGCTAGAGATGTACAAAGTTCTAAGCCCAGGTAATTTTTATCTTACTGTACCAACTCAGGACTGAGAAAAACTGCACTTCCAAAAAACTATGATAGTCCTAGCGTGTGGACCATCACTGTTCGTTTACTCGCTCACTTTGGGGACGTATTTTCATTACGTATCCAGTTTTTTCGTAAATCTGGACCCCTGCTTCCCCTTGGTGAGGTCAGGTTGTGCACTCCTCCCCCTTTTCTCGAAGCGACCAATTTTTTTCAGCCCTACTGTTCTTGAATAAATAACGTTGACGTGAGCTTTCTGTGGACATTCCCCCTCCCACCCTTGGTGAGATTTCTTTGGACTCCCCCCTCCCTACTTTTTGTGCTCACGTAATTAATGGACGTGCCGTTAAGTTCTAGCAATGTGTGGCGCTGAAACCCGATATTCCTTCCATCATGCGAAATACAGGGCGTTCGCCGGAAAACGCTACCCTCCCAGTCTGTTGCCGTCGGCAACTTGCTCGGTCAGTCAAGCCAGCAGTTTCCGCCACACGGCACCGTGAATCACCGCACTGTTTAACACCTCCGCTGCCCCAACAGTGCAGTGCAGTGACCCTTATATTGTTAAGAACGGTTTCTTTGCATTGTAGATAGTTTGTGACTTCAGTCTCTTATTAATCAGTGTTGTGAATAAACGTTTCTTTGCGGTTTGGCTGGTTTGGGGCTTCATACTCATATTAATCTGTACCGTGTTTGAGTGTGAGTAAAATTATGGTACGTTACAGTTTGCAACAAAGAATATTTCTCTACGATACATATGTGAATAAGAAGTCGTTTAAAAAGTGTCGCAGTAAATTTCGTCGCGAATTTCCTGGCGCTTTACTGCCAGCTAAATCAACAATTCTGCGTCTGGTTAAAAAAGTAAGAGAAACGGGTTCATTTTTTTTAACAAAAAGAGACTGTCGGTCAACCGTATTCTCACAGAGGAGAAAATTGACGATATCGCTTTTCGACTAGAACAGTCACCCAAAAAATCATTAAGTCAGTTAGGGCAGCGTGTGTCTCGAAATATGTTCAGAAGATGTGAAATGTGCATTACACAAGAGGGTCAACACTTCCAGCATCTTTTATAAGGTAAGCTAATGAATTACGTCACATTTAAATGCTTAGCACACAAGTTTATGAAGTTTATGAAGCGTAATTATTATGAAATAGTCCGCGGCCGACGGTCGAACAATGCCGGAAACTGAGCGCTCGCTCGCCGGGAGCAGTTTCTTCCTTGTAGCGCTAACAGTGGGTTGCGTTTCCCGGCGAACGCCCTGTAGAAAACTCATTAAGTACTAGTCAAAAGATCTTTCTTGAGAAACAGAGATTATTTGTTTTCAAATACTATAATAGTAAAATTTTATAATCAAGTAGCTATAATAAAAGTAGAGAACGACGACAGACATGCATCAGTTAAAAATGGCGTGAGTCAAGGTTGTAGTCTATTCGTCTTAATATTCAACTTTTATGTAGAACAAGCAATAATAGAAATAAAATAAAAATTGTTATGTGGCATTAGTGTTAAGGGAGAAAAAATCAGTATGCTACGATTTGCTGATGACATTGTCTTGTTAGCAGAACGGGCAGAGGATATTGAGAAGTTACTGAATGGCATGAACAAAATACTGAAGGAAGATTTTGGACTGAATATAAATAAAAACAAGACAAAAGTGATTAAATGTAGCAGAAATGATAGCAATAACAGTAGATTAAATATAAAATTATTATCGGATGCAATAGGAGAAGTAACTGAATTCTGCTACTCGGCAAGCAAACTTACAACCCATGGCCGAAGCAAGAATGATGTTAAAAGCAGAATAGCACTAGCAAAAAGAGCCTTCATGAAGAAGAGAAATCCTTTAGTTTCAAATAATGATCTAGGAATTAGAAAGAACATTTTAAAACTCTATGTGTGGAGCACTGCACTTTATGGTAGCGAAACATGGACCTTAGGAATACCGGAAAGAAAGAAAATAGAAGGATTTAAAATGTGGAGCTACAGAAGAATGCTGAAAATTAGGTGGACAGACAAAGTAAGAAATGTACGAGTTTTAGAAATGATGGGTGAGAAAAGAAGTTTGTGGAAGAAGTTTACAGAAAGAAGAGACAGGCTGGTAGGTCATATTTTAGGACATGCTGGATTTGCTAATTTGTTAATAGAGGGAACAATCGATGGTAAGAACTGTAGAGGAAGACAGAGATTAGAATATATGAAGCATATAATTGAGAAAGTGGTTTGTAAGGGATATGTAGAAATGAAGAGTTTAACACAAGATAGAAAAGGATGGAGGATTGCATCAAACCAGTCGAAAGACTGCTGACAAAAACAACAAAAAATCGTAGGGCTCAGAAAGAAGTTTATAAAACTTTACGTATGAAGCACATGGCTTTATTGAATTGAAACTTAAACGTTGGTAGTACCAGAAGAAAGATTATCTGAAGAATTTTAAATGCGATGTTATAAAAGTATGTTGAAAATTAAATACACTGATAATATACGAGGTCAAGGTGTTTTGAATACATATGGCCAAGGAAAAAGGTATGTGAAAGAGTATCAAAGAATGATGAGGCAAGTTCTTGGGTCACATTTTAAGACATGTGATTAATTTGTTAGTGGAGAGAACTGAGGACGTTGAATGTATTGCGAAAAGATTAGTTCAATTTAATTTAATTTATTTAATTGCAGTTCAAAATAGGAAGGTGTGGAAGATTTCATTAAATCAGTAGAGAGACAGAGGGAAAAGAAAAAAAAAATAATGATTTACAAAGGCACGCCGAAACTCATGTTCATACATTTGCAAATATATACAACTCCACTGAGACAAAATAAAGAATACATAATCAGATAAATGCAGTTTACGAAGCTACATACTGCACTCATCTACATTATTAGCCAAGATGCAATTAAGACTCGCAGTCATGTTTTATACAAATAAGTATAAATCTTTGAACAAAATATTCGTTGTTACTTGATGGTCTATAATTAAATTGCTTTATCTCAATTGTTTCTCCCTAAATTGTGCGTAGATTTACTATAGGTTCATAAATCTTATTGTTTAATTGCTGTGAACCGTTATTATGCTCCGTGATTGAATTCCCTGCATAGTGCACACCTCATTCTACAATTCTATGAGACCAATTTCGCCACCCATTTACATAAAGACCAGCAGTTTTAAACTCTTTAGTGTTTAGAGAAATTTTTTAACATTTTCCTTGCTAATTTATTCCAGTTCCTACTTACCAGTAGCGCTGTTGATATTTTTAAAAATATCTGATTTTCGACATATTGATATTTTAAAAAGTATCAATATCGGCTGTCGATATATCGGAAAAAAGTAGCGATAGATCGACACTTTAATAAATGCAAATTCATAAAAACAAATCTTGTAAAAATAAGGCTGTCCACTGATAAAATAAATGTGTGTTATTGTTCTTAACCAAGTTTTCAATTTCGAATGGTTTCTATTGGTGATGATGATTGTAGATTTTTTTAATATAAAATTGACTATTATGCGTGGTATAATTTTCATAAAAATTAATCAAATTTATAAAAATCGAAAGAGGTTCGGGGCAAATCTATTTTTGTGTATTTTTAAGATTGATAAATGATAAGCAATACAGTTGAGGCAATTATTAATGTAGAAGTTTATCTATGATAGCATGCATTATGGCCAAGTTATACATAACTTTTTTTTCATAAGATTTTTTTGTGGTATTTCATTTAGTTTTGTATGTTGATATCTTATTCTGAGCTGTCTTACTTTACTTGCTCTCTAATTAGCAACTATTTTCTATTACACTTCCTAATATTTTCGCTAGCACACTAATTTCAAGTTGGATTTTCCTGTACAGTGTGCAAGCTCATTTCGTGCTGGACGAGCGATGCCTTTGGGTACACTATTGTCATTATCTGAATAGACTTGATACCTATAACTTCCAAATTAATTATAGAAACGTAGTACGATTTACTTAACCTTACCGATCTTATGCGTAAAACAAATTTGAGGGACATAGCGTCATCCAGAGCAAACTAAAAATGATAATTTATATTTAAAAATATCGATGGCGATATCCAGATTTCAGTATCGAAATATCAATATATCCTCCTAAAAATATAACTCATAATATCGATATTTTCAAAAAATAATATCGATATTTCTATATATCGATATTTCTATATATCGATATTTCTATATATCGATATATTCAAAACAGTCCTACTTACCAGACGTAAAATAATAATAATTAAACACCATACTGACTGAAATCGAGGGCATCATATAGTTGTGATCATCTTTCCCATTGCATGAACTTTTAACAAGATTCTTCCAAGCCCGATTTCAAATATTTGCCCTTTAGGTTCCCTGCAAATTCTGCACTCTTGGCCTGTCATCCAATGTATACTAATTTAAGTTCTTTATCGTATCAGTTTCTATTCCACAAAATTTCCACCCCCACCAGCTCCTGTATTTCACATCCAAAACGTAGAGCCTATATTAAATCATCATATTCATGTTATGATCTGACTGAAGTTTGTAACCCAATTCCTACACTTCCCTCATAAATCTATTCAACATCCTCTCAATTAAATGAACGATTTGGAATCCTTTTCCTAACACTTGCCGTATGTGTTATGCACCATTAAGTATACTTATAAAATATTATGTTGAGAAATTTATAGGTACTTTAGATCTTAACAAGCAATTACTTTTCCACCTTGTAATCATAAACAGTCTTGTCTGTGTATATAGTCTTTTTGGCCGTTATCTTCTTTCAATGTTTAAATATCCACCTATATATACTCTCCATATCACCCTGCAGCTGTTTACACTCTTCTCCCGTTTTGGTCTAATTGTATACCATTATGTTATCAGCAAACAACTTAACTTCTGGCTGTATACCAGTAACACAATCATGGATTAGAATAAATAACAACAATGTTTCCAATACGCTACCATGAGGTACTTCCGTTTTAAATTCCACTTTTTTCTTGAACATATTGCCTACTCCATCTCTTTGCTTTCTATCTTTTGACAATTCTCCTATTCAGAAAGCCACTTTTACATTGATCCCAATGGTTTTTACTTTATTTAACAAATTGGCCTTCATTTTCCCTTTTATCAAAAATATCTTTCATATAGTCTACTAATTGATGTTACAATTAATATCCCTGCTTGAAGTCATGTTGCCTAGTTGCAAATCAGTTTGTTTCTTCACAGATATTTCAGTTCTAGTTGTTTATCAGTCTTTCAATTTATGGAGTCTCGCGAAGGAATCATTTATAAAACAATAATCTGAATTTGCTTTACAATTAACAAAGCCAAAGTTTCCAAAATGCAAATCCTTCCATAAAAAATGGTTAAAATATGTTTTAATCTCCTAATTCTTCCACTAGACGCACTAGTATTCCTATTTCAAGCATTAATTAACATTGCTAATTTAAGTAACCAGCGATGATTTAAGTAACCAGGCACGTGATTTTAAGATCCAGGGAAAATTTGTTTCACAGCATGCTAATAACTTGGTATACAATACTGTTCGTGAGAGCATTTGGAGAGGAATGAATTAATGTAACTAAACAAGAGAAAAATTAGAGACATGCATGTAGCTGTAATCTATAGCTTATTATTAATATACTGATACACTGTTTTGGAACAATGAAATCATAATTCAAGATAGGGCAATTAAGTTAGCACGAATCGAAAATTATAGTTCATCAACTATGTCACTGACAAATGATTGAACCCTTCCATAATTTGTGTTGTAATTTCATTCGTATACGAAATAAATAACACGATATCAGAATTTTATCTTTTTTATGAAGAAATATTGCTTAATTTTTTCACATAAGCACATCTCATGGCTTACGAGCGCAAATGTTTTATCAAAAATATTGTCTGTTTGACTTGGCATTACATCACGACAGCGAAACATTTTTATAGCATTTTTTTTTACTAGGCCTATTATTCCTATTATTTACGAAATATATATTCTAAAAGATCAATATTCCAATGGCATGTACACACGAAGAGGATAAATGATTACCGAAGAGAATGTGTAATTTGAAATTGAGGCATTGATGAAGTCCACGGGACGGATGGACTAGGAGAATATGAGTGTGTGCAAAACAGTGTATAAAACTGGAAAGTAGTGGAAGAAGAAGAATCGTCAAAGAATAGAAGACTGTCTTCCAACCAAACGCGTCCAGTGGGTACAAACGACGCTGTTGATGATGATGCTCTGACATCGGATATTAACAACAGCCTATTGACAGAAATAGTCTTATGATAATCAAAATTATCCTGATCTTCGTTTAAGTTAAGTATACAATATTGTACACAAAAAAAACAACAAGGACATATTTCTAAAATTACTGAATTATAAGATATTAACGATAATGATTTACAGTTTAAATAACAAATAGATCTTATGTAAAAAGAAATACTATTACTTCTTAATTAGAGGCTGTTGTGATTATGGCTTTACGCCTCATCAACGTCGACGTCATTAGAAGTAGGAGAGGGCTGGGGACAAGGAACGGGAAGGAATTTGGCCATGGTCTTTTGAAGGAAGAATTCCGACGTAGGACTGGAGTTATTTGGGAAAATCATGGAACATCCTAATCTGTATGCCCGGACGGGGATTTGAAACCCGTGTACTTCGAATGTGAGACCAGAGCGTTACCACTCACCCACCATACTCAGTCTTTATAAGAGTGCTGAGCTTGTAGTAATGTCACTACTTATTAGATATTTTGTGCCTTATATGCCATCATCAGTCTTAAATCGTTTGGTTATTCTATTAATAAATCAGTTTCTTTTTTAGTTAATAAGTTGCTTAATGCGCCAAATCCTATTTCTGCTACATATGATAATGCAAATTCCATGTAAAACTTCTTTGATACAACCATTAAAGTCGGATATAATACTGGAAAACAGGGGCGACCGTTTGTATTCATTGACCCGTAAACGCATTGGAGCAAAAAACGCCCCATATTTTTTGTTTTTCTTCTTCTTCTTCTCTGCCTGAATGGCTTTTTTGTACAGTTACATTGTCATTAGAAACTTTACTGTTATTTTTCAGGTTGGGTGGTTTTTGGGGACACGTTTTATTTCACGTTGGGGTTAAAATGGCTATCTCTTCAAAGCCTTCCAGCGGGCGGTGCCGCCCGCATTTGCCTCCAATGATCTAGATACAATAACTCTCATCTGCACAGGGTCGGTCCCAAATTTGAAAGTTGTAATCAGGGGCATTCCTCATTCCTTGCTCACGGAGGATCTGATGGATGAACTCATAGGGATGGGCTTCTCCGTACTGAATCGTCCCGGCAGTAACGTGCCAATGCCGCTGTTCCTGGTGGTTCTGGCCGACATACCAGAAAACAGAACAATCTTCGGGGTTGACAGGATATGTCACCTGAAAGTGCAGGTAGAGAAGTTTCGGGCTACAGCAGGACCTTCTCAATGTTTCAACTGTCAGCGTTTTTGCCATGTTGCAAAGAATTGCAAAATGCCTCCCGTTTGTGTGAAGTGTGTCGGGAAGCATGATACCAATCAGTGCACCTCAACAAAAGGGAAAAGATGCAGCAAAATGCTTCAACTGCGGAGGGGGACACGTGGAAAGCTATAAAGGCTGTCCTTGCCTTTAAAAGGGCTCGGGATCGACAAAGAGGATTATTGACAGAGAAGGAAAATTCACCTCCAAGCAGTAATCAAACCCAAAAAGGTAAACCGCTAGGTACCACGACAGGCCCAGTAAGAAGTCAAATACAAGGAGAAGGAATCAAACCAATCAGCAACATCAGAAACAAGACTACAGAACATCGTTTTCTACAAACGGCGACACTCCAGCTGACGCATCTTCGAACCCCGCTTGTTGCATTGCTGCAACTCCAACTGATGTAATACTCGTAGAGCTAACCACAACTACCAAGAAAACAGGAGCAGCAGGTACCAACCAGAGAAGCCAAATAGACGCAACCCAAGACTTACCTGCATGTTAGAGTCCATCATGAAAATTATGTGCACACTCAAAGAGCAGATTGAAAACCTGACCGTTGCAATGACGAAAGCCTTGGCTATCCCAAAATGTGCTCATTGTAGCCATGATGGATAGATGCCGCACAATGCACTCTCTCACTTTTGCATTTGGAATGCTCACAGCATCTATAACCAACTGCACGAATTCAGGTAGTTCCTCTAGAGCAGACTGTAGACTTGTGTATGGTGACCGAGACACATCTGAAACAAGGACTGCCGGCCTCTGTAGCCAACTTCAACTGCTACCGGTGGGACAGGCCCACTGCCGGAGGAGGAGTAGCAATCTACATCAAAAGAAATATCCCCCACCACGAAATTACAGTTCCAGCACTACATCAGATAGAAGCCGTCGGTGTCAAGTTGGTAACAGCCAACGGCAAACTAACAGTAGTTTCTGCCTACCCCCCCCTCCCCCCCGTAGAATACTGGAGGAGGCTGACTTCACAACAAATTTAACCGCCACCAGAGGCAACCTCCTGATTGGAGGGGACCTAAATGCCAAGCACCCTGACTGGAACAGCAGGGTTGCTAACCAGGCGGGTAAGGCACTGCGAAGATTAGCCATCATATACGACATGTGTGTGACCGGCCCTGAGGAGCCTACGCATTATCCCGGCGCTGGATGAGGACCGGACGTACTTGACATACTCATAACGGAAGTTATTCCCAACTTTGTGGCTGCCTCCACCATTGACCAGCTGTCGTCAGACCACTGCCCATTGCTAGTGGAGATTGACATCGGACCCTGGCAAACCCTGGAAGAAACCAGGCCCAATTATTATAAAACCAACTGGAGACGCTTTCAATAGCTACTTAAAGACGAATTCATTGCTGCCGCCGATACAGGCAACATCGATGAAGCCATCCAAAAATTTGAAATGGCAGTACGCAATGCCTCCGTGGCCACGACACCACTAACGTCACCCAAGCACGCATCCCCACAACTTCCGCCTCAACTTATGGCGCAAATAAGACATAAAAATCGGGTTGCGAAAGAGTGGAGGTTAATGAGGAACCCCCTTACGAAACGACTTCTAAACCGCCTACAGAGAGAGATAAAGATTTCCCTGACAGAGCATAGAAATATGGAATGGGATGCCCGTATCTCTATGCTTAACCGGATGATGAATCGCTTTGGAACCAAATCAGGAGGTTCAGCAGACACAGGAAACGACTTAAAACACTCCACGGTGAGAGAGGACTTGTATATAGCCCTTAGTATAAGGCTAATGCCCTAGCAGACACCTTCGGAAAGAACTTCCGGCCAGCGCAAACCAACGTGAATCACCGCCATCTGAATACAGTGCGCCGTAGACTACAAGTCTTCCTCAATGCGGAGGACTAGTTTGAAATTGAGCCAATCACTGCTGAGGAAGTATCCAGTTGTGTTTCTAAACTGCCCCCTCGCAAGGCTCCGGGATGGGACAAGGTTAACAACCTTCTTCTCCGCAAACTACCACCTGAGGCGATAACATACCTGGCAGCGACATTCAATAAAATTCTAAGACTGCAACAATACCCTCGAAACTGGAAACACGCAGAAGTAATCGGTATACATAAGAGCGGGAAAGATCCACTCTTCCCTCAACACTACCGGCCTATTAGCCTTCTTCCAGCCATTAGTAAAGACTGTACACCCACATAGAAGCAAATAGTATCATCCCAGACCACCAGCTAGGATTCAGAAAAGGCCACTCCACCACTCAGCAGCTCATGAGAGTCGTCGAGAAAGCTACCAGAGCAAAGGAATACTGCGGGTTGGTGCTACTTGACATCTCCATAGCGTTCGACTCGGTATGGCACTCGGGACTCCTGCTCAAGCTCTATGAGTTAGGGGTTCCCAGGCGCGTATGTGAAACTTATTAGGAGCTACCTCACCGGCCACACATTCAGTGTCCTTATCAACAATGCTTTCTCAACTAGAAGACGGATCCTGGCCGGTTTGCCCCAAGGGTCGGTTCTCGGACCAGTACTTTACACACTGTGGGGCTACGTATCAAAAACAATGCGAAACAGAGCACTTCGGCGGGCACTACATGTCCAGAACCGGTTCCCAACAGCGGACCTGCATGAAGCAGCAGGTGTCCCGCCGCTCCAAGGAAGAATATTGGAGATCACCAAATCCTGCAAGAACGTCCACAAATCCACTAATTGCAAATCTCGGACAGTATAACAATGCACATGACAAACACGAAAGGCCATTGTCCATCCTAACAACAAATTAAAACAATGAAATAGCAAATTAAAGACATACCAATTGCAAAAGTCACGCAACCTGAAAGTCTGAAGGAAATGTCCAGTGACAAAACCTTCACCTAAACTGCTTGAAAATATAAAAGAAGGAATTGCTCCGCGACACGCGTGTCGAATCTCCGATTCAGCGTTTGAAGCCGCTTCGCTCCTGCGCTTAACTGGAGCGACTCTCTCCAATGTTCAAGAATAAATCTTACGACATTTCTACTCAAAGCCATAATAATATTTGGAACTTTACACCGGAGTGCAAAGTTTGTTTCCTTATAGCTATTTCAGTTATAGCTGTTTATCAATCTTTCCGTTTTTGGAGTCTTGAAAGGAATCTTTTATAAAGCAATCACCTCTATCAGCTACATAATTAACGAAGCCAAAAATAATAGATCCGAGGTGCTTGCTCCATAATGTACCTCCTTACACGAAAATAAGCGGTTAAAATATGTTTTATTCTCCAAATTGTTGCAGTAGAGGCACTAATATTCCGATCTCATGCAAGAATTAACAGGAAATATTTAAGTAACCAACACGTGTTTTTAAGATCCAGGGAAAGTTTTTTCAAAGTATGTTAATGTAAGTTAGTATACGTAAGTGCATAAGGGGAACAAATTAATGTAACTGAAAGAACAGAAAATTTATTGACTGGTCTACTGCGTCTAAGTACTTGTTGTCTGTAATTTGTAGCTTTTTAATAAGAGACTGACGTAATATTCTGGCAAAAGTTCAAACTGTTCCATCCCCAGTGGTAAATTTTCTTATTGTGAATTCAGAAATCATGTTTTCGTTCTGACCTCGCAATCGTGAGGACACCGGTTCGAATCCCCATCCGGGAATCCAGATTTAAGTTTTCCATGGTTTCCCCAATTCACTCCAGTTGAATGCCGGGATGCTTCCTTCAAAAGGCCATGGCGGAATCCTTTCCCGTTACTTGTCCCCAGTACCATCCCGCCTCTAATGACCTCGACGTCTACGAGGTGTAAAGCAATAAGTAAAAAAAAAAAAAAAAATAATCGTATTTCATTACACTGTGACCTGAATTTCTATCGATTCAACTGCATTCATTTCGAGTAATGTATACGTGTTAAACAATGAAATCATAGTTCATGATAGGGTAATTATGATATAGACATTCCAAAACTATCGTTACAGATGATGGATAATTTGAAACTGAAATGGAAGAGTCATTATAGAAGTCCACTGGGTGAGTTGATTAAGAGAATAGAAAAAGAGTATGCTACACAGTGGAGCAAACTAGAAGGTACTGGAAGAAGAGGAGTCGTGTAAGAATAGAAAATGCTTTAGAGGACTGTCCTCCAAACAAACGCGGCCAGAGTCTAGAAATAGTTTACGCCCATCATAGTGATGCTCAGACATATATACACAGATATAAACAACAGCATGTGGATGGAAATATTCTTATGATAATCAAACGTCTCCTCGTCAACGCTTAGGTTAAGCGTGCAACAACACGTACAAAAATAAAAAAACAATTTAGAAGTTCTTTCGTTATTATTCAGTTTGTCTGATCCTGGGTGACTTCCTCTACGTGGGATTTCATATTTGCTCCGTTAATTCGTATCTAAAACAACCAAAAAATGTCAGTTAGGTGGGAAAATCAGAGGTGCTGCTTAGTTTCTTTTCCTTCTTTTTGGATCTCCTCCTCTTCGTCTAAACTGGGTTTAATGCCCATTTTTTTAACAAGTTTGTTGGCATTAGTTGCTTCTCCCATCCACTGAAAACGCCACCAATTCAGAATTTATAGTTGTTGATCACCCACATGTACACTTCATTATTGTTTACCTCGCTTCTTTGCAAGCAATATTTGAAGAATTATGTCGGGCGTGTATACGAGTAGATTGCTTTAATAGTATACATGTTATGCTCGAAGGAACAAAAAAGCTCATTGAGCGAAAAAAATAAAAGGCTACAACGGGTTCTGGGTTCCTAAAAACGGCCACAATAAGTTGTGGCTTATCAGTATCTAACTTTGTGATCATGACGAATAGGTCCAGGGTGCATTTAATATATTTTATTCTTTCACGCCTCACGTTACTAGTGTAAAAAAAAAGAAAAAAGAAATGTGAATTGTCGTGTGTGGACACCTTGTTACGAGACTGCTGTGTTAGACTCGTACAGTGTTATAAATAGCAACAATAATTCATATTGATAGGAGGGCTGGAATATTTTGCTCGAAAGTATTTTCGCTTTAAGTCTCGGAGGTAGCTACCTGTAACGGTGAATCGAGACCCTTTCACACCTGAGCTGGGTAGCAACATATTTCTCAATATCGAGGGAAAACCCGCTTATCTGCAGCAGGTATCGCCTAACTGACCCTTCTCCGGTCAAGTGCATAATTCGGCTGGACCATCTATTGTGCCGTACGCTAGTGGAAAAATTTGGTGGCGGAAGCAAAACTCGGAGAAGGTCGGATATTTTCGGGGTGAGGCAGTTATGGTAGATCCAAGTGTGAATCACGTGACTGTAAACTCCCAATGAACGGGCATGTTAAAATAATAACGAGCTGTTTGGTGTGTTCTGGGTCCACATCTCCTACGGGCCCACGGATTGGATTTCGGTGGGATTGGAAGGGATTCCGATCCAACATCGCGAGAGAAGGAGGTCTTCCGGTGGTGTCTGGCGGACAGACAGGTCACGCCATCGCCGAGTCTGCGATTACGACGAGACTTAGAACTGGACGGTTTAAGCCACGTCTGGCTTTCTGTACCTGTTGCTGTTGCTGTTGTCTGAAGGAAGTGTGTGTGTTACCACCATTGGTGCCACAGCTGCTGCATAAATGGTAAAGACATTCAGCCATTAAAAAGAACTCAGTGTTACGCATTCCTCTGAGCAAAGTATCACTCTCCGACAATCTTTCTGAGCGTATTATTAACCGTGAGCCATCTGATTTGATACGGAAAGACTGTTATATATTCCTATCAATCAGAAAATATTATTTTATTTAAGCCCAAGACTTATTTCTATAAGCTTGTATTTGTGAACAGCTTTATGAATAAGCATATTGACATAGTGCTTAAATTTCATATAAATATGTCACTGTTGTTTGCTTAGAATTTAGTCTTATGCCTCTTATTGTAAGACTCGGTCTTAATTTTTGTTTGAACATTTGATTTATGTATTAAATTAATTGTAAAGTTCACCGACGTCTGTAGGCATTCAATGTTTAATTTGAATAAATCTGTCAGGTTATGACTTTACATTAGTAATGCAAGATAGAATGTCACTTTGCACCCTCTTCCTATTTGGTAAAATCTAATGATTAAAATTATTAAATTGATGAGATCAACAAAATCATTAATATTAAAATTAATAAAATGGTCAATGGAATGCTATAAATATAATTACCCAGCAAACCCCATCTACTACCACAACCTGGACAGACGTAGTTTCGCGTTGTTACCTTTTAGACTTAGTTTCAACGCGTTCCGGCTGTTTTTTGTAAGTGCCATAACGCGAATAACGTTTTGTGGCTGTTTTCAAGAAGCCAGAACAAGTTGGGGTCGTTTTTTTTTTTTCTTTTTTGCTCAGTGAGAGTTTAATGTCTTAGAGTGTTACATTTTTTCTGATTCTGGCACCAAGTACCATGTAAGCATTAGTCAGTGTGTAACATGAAAAGGGTTGGGGAGACGGGGGAAACTGAATTCCCAACTCTAAAAGGGACTGTTAAGCCCGACATACCTAAACTATTGGGGGAGAGTATTGTGTTACCATACCTTTGGTAAATGTGTGACTTTATGTAATCTGTATGATTCAGTATTTTTCATTTGTGATAAGTGTACTTTATTAGGCGGAGATTGGGATCCATTCCAGCATTGGATTAGATTATTGTGAAAAACTGCTTAAATATTCACAAAGACAAAGGTCAAAATACTTGTAGCAGATAACTGAAAACGTGGATTGTAATGTTTGTATTGAGATGAGTTCCAAATAGTTCCAAATAGTTCCAAATAGGAAAGTACGGAAAATTTCAATAAATCTGTCAAGTAACTATCCCCCCCCTCCCCTCCCCTCAAAAAAAATAATTAAAGAATCATGTTAATAAATCTGCAAGTATATACAACTCCACTGAGACAAAAGAAAGCAAAAATAATCGTTAAAATGCAGTTTACTTAGCTGCATACTGTACAAATCTGCACTAATAGACAAGAGGTAATAATTACTCGCAGTCAAGTTTTTCATATTTATGAATAAATCTTTTTGGACAAAATGTTATTAATTAGTGGGATATAATTCATCTGTATGCAGCGAGTCACTTATCCTCCAAATTTGTGAATAGTCTCGTAATTTTACTGTTTAAGTATTGTAAAACATTTACTTCCTTAGTAAATACCATAAGCACGTCTTTTCACTTTTCTTAATTTCGAGATGCCAATTTCTCCACACATTTACTTTACGACTTCCAATTTTAAATTCTTTAATGTTTTACTTGTAGATAAAATGTTGAGCATTTTCCTTGATAAAGTATTCCAATTCCTGATTACATGGCGTAAAAAGCAATATTTTACATACAACGTTCTAACTGAAATCAGGTGCCATCTGGCGGTCATGATCATCTTTTAACTCTCACGAACTATTCTTAATTCTTTTTCATCTGTTCTTCCAAGCCCCATTTTCAATATACGCCCTGCGCATTCCCACCAACTTCTTCACCATCCTCCTGTCATCCAATGACTACCAATTTAATTCCTTTACCGTATTAGATATCAGTTAGTGGTTGCGTTGTAGAAGAATTTCCACAAACAATTCTAGTTTCCCTATATTACACCCCCTTCAATTCCTGTACTTGATATCCAAGATATGTGTTCCATATTACAATACCGTATTCAAGCCAAGATCTGACTAAACCTTTGTTACACAATTTTTTCACTTCTCTCGTAAATCCTCTCAACATTCACTCTAATAAATAAAGGATTTTGAATCCTTTTCCTACCACTTCCCTACATATACTGCACAGCTGAGTTTACTTAGCTAATATTAGGTATGCTGAGATATTCACACTTCAGATCTTAACAAGCAATTCCGTTACCACCCTATAACCATAAAAAACCTATAGTTATATGTCCTTGGACACAACAAGTTTACTCTTTTTGGCATTCATCTTCCTTCCATGTTGACCTACCCAGCTGGGTATCCTAGCCAGATCACCCAGTAGTTGCTCACAGTGCTCTTCGTTTTGATCTTATTTTCAATCAATATGTCATTTGCAAACAAACTTCCGACTGTAAACCATTAACACAATCATGGATTTGAATAATTAACGTAATAGCAATACATACTACCTTGAGTCATTCCCTATTTCAACTCCATTTCTTCTTTCCATTTCCAATTTTTTTGAGAATTTTTCTTCTCAACTTTTTCATCAATTGTAATGGTTTTTCCTTTATTTTACACCATTGTATGGCTCACTCAAACTTGGAATGATGTAGCACCATTTTTTAACATTAATATCTTCCAAATAGTCAGCTAATTAATAATCTCCTTAATATCCTTGTTTGAAGCCATGTTGCCAAATTGTAACTCAGTTTCTTTCCTCGCAGGTATTTCTGTTGTATTTGTTTATCAGCCTTTTCATTTTTGGAGTCTCGCGAAGGAATATTTTACAAATCAGTCATCTCTATTAGCTACACAACTAACGAAGCCAAAGTTTATAACTCCGACGTGCTTGTTCCATATTGGGACACCTTACATGAATAAAAAAAAAGGTTAAAATATGTTTTAATCTCCAAATTCTTGCATCAGACGCACCAGTAATCCTATCTCAAGCAAGAATTAACAGCGATGATTTAACTATCCAGGAACATGATTTTCAGATCCAGGGAAAGTTTGTTCAAACAGCGAGCTGATAACATTACTGTTCTTGAGAGCCAGCTGGCCCAACAGACGAATGACGAAAACGCATAATTGTGTAAATATGATACAGGAAAAACATGCTTTGTAAAAGGAAACGGAGATGCGCAGCTGCATACCATACTAACAAATGTAAATAATTCTTCGCTGATGATGCTTCGATGAGAGGTGAAACGCGTACGACGCAACATTAAATAAATTAAACAGTTGCATTGGCGTTATCTTTCAACTGGTAATTAATTAAGCAACTGTGGAAACATGGCCTGCAACAACATTGCATTGTTTTTACTTAAGTTTAAGGTTAAAATAAATGGGAAAAGGTGGTGAAGAAGAAAAAAAATGTTGAAATTTTGTTTGGAATTTGCTTCATTGAATGATTTTGACTTAACATCGATAGCATACACCAGATATGAGAGAAAAATACATTTTGTAGCTAAATATAAAATAAGAATTTCTTACAGTGGGATGTCAGTTCAACGTTCGAACAAACAGTACGTCTATAATTTCCGATTTATAGTTTCCTATAATCTTTCCTGTTGATGAGAGATTATAATTTTTATGCGCGCTTTACTTTTTTACTGGTGGAATAATTGACAGCTGATAGTTTGTAAGAAAATTTATGCCATGCTGAAGACTAATCTTCTAAGAGAGATTGAAACACAGTATCTACCAAAAAAACTTGTTGGACACTTGTCCACAATGCTTTTTCGGTGGTTGTCACCTCGATAGAATCTCGTATGGCCACCTCTTGCCGTTATAGCAGCATCCAATCCGTCTGGGATGCTCTCTACGAGTGTTTGCAGAACTTCCAAAGGGATTCCTCATACAACCATTCCATGAGTTCAGCAATGGATTTTAGCCGCTCGTGACGAGTCCTGACCTGAGATCCAATTCTTCACAAAGATATTCTATAATATAGAGCTCGGGGCTCTGAGCGGGCCAGTTTAATCGGCGAACATTGTGTCGGTGTCCCACCGCATTGTAGCCCTTGATACTTGCCACCTGATATTTTCATGGCGGAAGTAACACTGGTCCATTCCGTAGCAACGCCACAATGTTCGAAACATTTCACTATCGACAATGTTACAATAGGCCTCTGTGTTAATGTCATCATGTACAAACACCAGCGGTCCTGTGCCGAAGGCCATAAAACAGTGCCAAACCATCAATATCTCTACCACCACTGAATTCCTTAGTCGCCATTGATTGTTGGTGAAGGCAAAATGACAGCCTAACGCAGCGAGTACGGGGTGCTGCAGCCTTTTATGATACCCTTCGTGTCCACCATCCAACAGAATAATGCCTGTCCTCTAACTGTGGCCATCATAACACAAGCCTTGCAAGGGGTTACAATCACAATTTGGACCGCACGATCCCCAATCTGTCCCCAATAGAGCATGTCTGGGATGCCAGGAGTAGACACATTAGATCACACAGTTATCCAGAACAAACTGAGCAGCAACTGACTGCACAAGGCATAGAGACATACCCCAAGAAGACATCCGAATACTTATTGATCCAATGCTGGCAAGAATCCACGAATGTATAGATGCTTAAGGAAGGCGTTCTTCTTACTGGAAATTGTTTCTAAAGATATTAAACTTAGCCTGATTCATTTCAATTTTTATCATATTTTCTGGGTCTCTGGATATATCTTCAAAGTTTCCTAAATTTATACCTTTCCTGTCTGGGTGATCCACTAATTTCCGCCAGTGTATGAAGCATCTGAAACCCTCGAATTATCACAATCTGCAATAGGAGATGTCCGTTAATAATACACTGTACACCCCGAACAGCAACTGAATCACTTATGTGCCATCCAAGAATCAGACGAATGCAACTCACGTTGTGGCTGCGACGTTTACGCTCAGACTCTTGTTTGGCAATCAACTAGCGGAACTGCGGAGACACGTCATCTCATGAAAGCCATACTAGACGATGCGTCGTAAATCTGCCACGCTCCCTCACCGTGGCCTTAAAAGAAAGGCGCGCTCACTTTGTATTCTCCGTTGTGCAAGAGCAGAATTATTTCATTGCCGAGACATCTTTTGCGTCCTATGTTGACATCACTGTCCCGTTACATTTTGTGCTTGATGGAAATTACTGAACGCCATTTCTAATACATTTTCATGACTTATAGAGGGAAACTCCATTTGCTTATTGTATTTTTAAAAATTTTGATGTGTATGGCATTGAAAACAAGGAGACCCTGAAGGATAGTTTAGCCGCCAGTTTGGGACCCTTGCTGTTCCTTATTCTAATTAATGATTCTATTGATGGTTTACTGTCAGAAATTAGATTGTTTGCAGATGACATAATGCTAAATAAAAGGATCAAAACGATAGGCTGTGAACACGTGGAGGGTGATTTGGACAGGATATGTAGCTGGATTGGTAAACATGGGATGACGATAAAATGAAAGAAGTGTCAGATTATCAGGTATACAGATAAAAAAAACTTATGGTTGATTACGATTATAAGTAATTGCTTGTTGAAGACTTTAAATGTATATACCTTGTCATAACATTTGATAAAAAGCTCAACTGGGCAGGACACATTGGACAGGTAGTCGAATTCGAAATCCTTCACGTTTTGGAGAGAGTGATCAGGGGATGAACGAGAGAAGTAAAGGAATTGGGTTACAAAACTTTGGTCAGACCATTGTTTGAATATGGTAATGTAGTATGGGACCCACATTTTGCGTATCAAATACAGGAGTTGGAGAGGGTGCAAAAAAGGTAAAAGAGGTGCAATGGGTTTAATTGGAAAAGAGGAGAAAGTCATGGGTGTGTAAGAAGCGTAAATTGGTGATGAGGCGTTGAAAGATATAGGTGTAAGAATTAAAAGTAATTCTTGGAAGGAAAGAGATGACCATGACCACAAGCTGGCACTCGATTTCAGGCACAAAAGTGTGGTAAGATTTTCTTTCGTAGGTAAAGTGGTCAGAAATTGGAATAATTTATAAACGAGAATTGACGAATAATTTACCAAAAATGGTGAAACAATTTAAATTTGAAATTTTTGGTGGGCAAAAGTATGAAAGCGAGAAAAATTGGCGTTTAGGGAAATTGCCTCCGAAGCGTGTGGTCCATCGCAATTAAATTAAATTTGCCTGCACCTCTTATCTTTCAATTTTTAAATTCAAATTTAAAGCAGAATTCGAAATACGGAGCTCTTCCAATTCAGTTCTTTCACAAAGAAGAGATAAAGGCCATATCAAGTATCCGTAAAGACATCACACACCTTGCGTTTTGAAACCGGGCGCCTCATCAACGCATTACAGAAGTTCTCCACTGTGGTGGAAAAATGCCAGAGATTCGTCTCATTTACGATTAGCGGTCTGGTGGATAAGTGGTTGAGGCATCAGACTGGAAATCGAAAGGTCCGCGGTTCGAAACACTGTCTCGCCGGAGATTTTCGAATTGCTTTAACTCCACCTTCATCTCTAGCACGACAGAACGCTTCCATGGTTCGGATTACACGTTAAACTGGAGGTCCTCTATATCCGGTATGATTTTCAGTTTAGGTAAAGGGGCCTACGATAGGGTGGATTGCACAGCCTGTAAAAACCCAGCCACCAGGTCAATAAAAGGACACGAGCCTTTATCTTATTTCGTCAATATCTATGAGACATTCTGTATCTTGTTCTGCGATAAACTGGATCGACTGATGTGAATGCTTTGAACTTTTTTAAATACGCTAGGAGGTGTGTTCTGTCGAGAAAAGTTGTGTAACGGAACAGTTTTCTCCTTCTTTATCAACTTTTCCTAACTTTCTGGGATCAGCTGCCTTGGTTTTATGGCTGCAAGTCCTTGCTCTCTTATGGTTAATGGCTTCACCGGTTTTTATATTTATGCACTATCTTAAATTCATTTTCGCATATATAATAATAAAGATTGATAAAAAAATTCTGTTAACGTATTTAGTTCTATTATTTTCACATATGGGAAAAGTCATTCTTGAATACAAAACATACACACTGGACTTTAATCAGCAGTCCCACATTATTAAATAATTATCATAGTCTATTGTGCCTCAACCTATTTATTCCGCACTCAGGGACAACATTTCATGTAAAATGCAGAGCTCTCTCTGTCTTGCTACCATGTCATAGTGTTGGAAATGCGATCTCTATCGACAACTTCTTCTTGCCCTGCTTTTTTTGAAGTAGCAACATTAAAGGGATTATCACTTAATATAAGTACTTCCATACCTCGGTGATAATTTACAGTTCGGTGATGACGGAATTATCCGAGACTTATTTTTCTGAAAAGTCACGAAGGAATTTAGCAAATAAATTAATGGGACGTGTGTTGAGGTTTTGCCTTGACAGCTTTCCTGGAATCTCACACGATGTCTGAAGCCATTCAGAGTAAGTTTTTCTCTGAAAAGGTGAAGGAGATACAGATTGTCCTCCAACATTCAGTTGAGCCATTTACGATGCCAATGAGTCCATAACTCTCTTGTATTACATCTATCTGCTACACCATTTAGTTGGCTCACCCCGCACTCACGTCGATAGCTATTGGCTGAAGTCACGTACCTGGCCTTCATTGAAAAATTAACAGCGACCAGAACTGTTACGATAAACTGGAAGTTATGATCTCTGAAAAGGTGAAGGAGATATAGATTGTCCACAACCATTCAGTTGAGCCATTTACGTTGTCAATGGTGGATTAGAGTCCATAACTCTCTTGTATTACATCCATCTACTATACCATTTAGTAAGCTCGCTCCACACTCACTTCGATAGCTATTGGCTGCAGTCATGTACCTGACCTTCATTGAAAAATTAACAGCGGCCAGAACTGTTACGAGAAATTGGAAATTATGATTAAAATTTAATAGCCAAACAACTACAAAAAAGATTCATGTTACTTTCATTAAGTCTGCGTTTCTTAGAATTTAATTTAAAATTATATGCATCAATTTAGTTAAAATATATGGTACAACTTAACGTCTGAAAAAACATGGAATAAAATTGTATTTTACGGTTCTATGAAGTCCTTTCCGATGTCACTATGGTTCAGTTACAACTGTCACGCTGCTCAGCCATCTTTAGGTATTTAAATTGGACATCGGACTCTATTTTAAGGTTATGAAAAGTAAAAACGTGGGTGATTTTTTAATTGCCTTTTCCTTGCTTTTTACTATAAGTCTTCCTCACTTCTTCACTCTGCCAACGTCAGGTATTTTGCGAGATTTTCTCTGCTCGTGCTGAATAATTCTATTATTATATTTAAGTTGATTCAAACTCAAGAGATTTTATTAAGATTTTGTAGAGGGAACCCTTAGGGTGAAACACAGGTGAGCTTCGTAGTTTAGCCATATCCGATAAATATATCATGATCTTTGACTCTATTCTAGACCTGCGACCATACCACACGTGCTTACACTAGAGCTGCAATAAATGTTGTGTGGTCAGCAACAAGTTCCGACCACTTTAATTCCTAAGGACAGCCACCTAGACAGCGACACAAGTTTAAAAACAAACAAAATAACTCTTAGGACCGCTGCATCAGGATTTGTATTCCGGTCACCTGTTTTGTAGTCTGCGAGTGTGCAACCTCCCAAGCAGCATAATACATACCTTTTGCGAGTGGAGTACTAGAGTCCGCTTTGAATACTCAAGGTACTGGGATCGAATTCTCATGATGACCTTTAACTCTCATTTATCTACAGTACGAGAAGCAGGCTTTGAAATATCCTTGATTCGACACAACCGTCCATCCGTAGGTCAAGCAACGATACAGGTGGAATGTGCCGGATATCTGAACTCTATAATTCGACGTCCGAACTACTTTCGGGGCCTGCCAGACAACAATGAGGTATTAATTTAATTACTTTTATAATAGCCAGGAAATGTATCGGAATTTTTGAGATCATAGTTGTTTCAATAAGATTCTGAATCATAATACAACCTAAATGGTTAGGAGGTAATTATATTATTTTTCATCGAAACATGCAATGTGAGTTCAAGAAAATATTATCTGCGAGCATATTAAATCATTTTAATTAATTGCTGAGATACTGCTATTTCTGCCATTCTGTTCAGTTGTAATGTTCAAAGCTATTTAATCGTAACTAGAAAGTATTGAATTATGAAAAGACTATAGCTGAAAATTCTAACTTGACAGTAAATAGAGAATTGTAGCAAAGCTAGCTCTGATTGCTACGAAAAGTTACCATGTATAAAGTCTGATATTGATTTTGTGAAATTTGCTTTGAGTTCGTAACTATTAAGGCTTCTTCACCAATTCTACATCCGGGCATAGCGCTTAGATTTCTGGAACCCGGTCACATCCGAAGAAGTGTGGATCCAATTCAAGGATATGCTCGGATATCTTTAGTTTAAAATGGCTACCCTTCTGACAACACAGTCAACAAGCAATAGTTGGGTAGCTTGAATAGTTGATATAGTTGTAGCTTGGTAAATTTGGTAATATATGAATAAAATAACTATTTTTTATTCCAAGCTTATTTCTTGATCGTGGGTATTTTCCTCGACATTAACACATTTCAAAAACAAGTGGGAGAAGTTCCCTCACTGATTGTAACTAGTACTTTTCACTCATTCTTTTATACTTTTTTCATCAATAGCTGATATCGGAAACAAGTTATGAAAGCTTCTTCGCTGATAGTTAAATCTGATAAATCTCTCTTTGGTGCGTAGCAAAAGAAGAATTTTAAGTTTTGCCCGTAAGAAAGGGAGGTTAGAGTCATTTAGAATGACTAAAAAGGAATTTGAAAGGAATAAAACGTTATCTTACAAATGATTGCACATGTTTTTATTAAAAATACGATAACCATTGATCAAAAATACATTGTTTTGTATACACAATTATATTTTTTTACACAATGATGCTTAGAATCTACATTCAACTAAACTAAGAAGGCAGCCATAAGGATTTGAGGGAGTTCTAGTCCTTACGGCACCTACTGGCAAGACAAGCCTCGTGTGTGGTATTTTACGTGCAAAAATTACAAACAAGCAATCCTATAAACAGCTCAGAACATAGAACTTACTGTATAAAATTAAATGAGTACGATAGTTGCTGTAAAACAACACACCAGGGAAGCTTAAGGTATAAATTAATTCGTTGTATGGTGTCATTGAAGAGAGCCAGCATCTATCGTTCTTGGTTAATCCACATAAACAGCTTCATTCAAAGCTGGAAAAGTCTAACAAGAAATATTTTGAGAACTGCTTCGGAACTATTTGTGTAACCTACCACATTAGAATCGCTCTCTAATCGTCACCAGTTCGGCAATCAATGGCTTCGCTTATCAACAGCGACAACGTCCTTCGCATCAGGGTAGTTGTGACTGTTGTGAAATGAAATCAGAACACCACCTTCTGTCTCTTTATCGCTGGAAGGTTACGGTTCTAAAGCCCTAGTATCTACATGCTACAGATTAAGGGAAACAATCAGTCAGTAAAAAGATTTTGAAGAAAATCACCACCATTTACCTACCTGTACATTGGAGATTTGTACTTTACAACGAAAATATTGTTTGTTAGCCAAGATGATTTAGGGTCTTAGGGCTATTCAAGCAAACTTGGCCTTACAAGAAAAAGAAATGAAAGATGTAAGATAGTAACAACTGAAATTACATGTGGAATAAGGAAGAAACTGCTTGAATGGAAGAACGGTATTTACAGAAGGGTGGACCTACAAGAAGTGACAGGAGAGATGTAAGAAACACTTTGCAGGCGTAAACAGTCAGTCGCACTTCCCATTCACTGAGAGGGTATGCGGAGGATGCATTGCCGCTGCAGCTAGAACGAAGCCATTGTGTCAGGGTCTTGAGTCCGGGTATAGTCCTGTGGAATTACTAGCGACGGCGGCCGAACGCTGGAGGGCGGCCGAAGCCAGGCTGCGCGGGCCTGTTGAAGCCACCTCCTTGCTGCGGCTGCTGGGGCTGGCTGGCGATGAAGTCGAGGGCGCGCTGGATGGCCTCTGGGATGGGCGGTGGGGTGGGCAGGTGGGCGCCCTCAGGGTGGAAGCCATCGCGGTCGGCGACATATCTGACCTGGATGGGCGTGCCATCAGGAGCGGTGTACGAGAATGAGCCCTGTGCTCGCATCGCCTCCAGGTCCTTCTGGCCAGGGTTCTCCAGTGCGCCGCTCTCGTCGGCGGTTATTCCGTTACCAGTCTCGTAGCTGCGGAAAGAACAAGTAGTTAACGGTATACCAACATAAAAAAAATACACTGTGATTTTTCCAAGATATTAATTCTTCTCTCGACCCCTTTGGTCTAGATGGTTACGACCTCCTGACAGGGGGTTTGCTGGTTCGAATCCCAGTGGTGGAAGAATTTTCCATCATCAGCATTCGGCTGGCGAGGTGGGAGAGGTGGTGGTGCAATTTCCTAGTTACCAGATTGTGTGCCAGAGTCCTGGGTTAGACCCCATTAACTGTCAGCAGTACGTGTTCAGTGAGAGCATACGACACTTTTGATAATGAATCGTCCATCGGATGGAGATGTTAAGCCAGATATATTCCTAGGATATTTTCGGAAGAGTGTCCTGAACAGCACGGTAAAATGTTTCACCATCTCCGATCACCTTCTGTCATTACAAACAACACAAACAGCACTCTATACAAACCGTCACGGTCAAGCAACACTTACAACACCACACACAAACACATTACTGGGAAAGGTAACGGTAAACCCTAGTTCATCTTTCCAGGAGTATCAAAAGAAAATTAATTCCTCATCGCATCCTCGCATTTATATATGATTGAAAATCCCTCTTTTTTTTTTTTTAACTGCTTAACATCTCTTAACAGCGAGGTCTTTAGAGACGGGAAAATCTCATGACTTAAGGAAAATACTATAATGGCGCTGTGGTAAGATCTGCCATTTTTTTTATTTTTTTTATTTTACGGTTTTACGACTTATTGACGTCGAGGCCATTAGAGGTGGGATGGGAATGGGGACAAGGAATGTGGAGGTATTTGGCCATGACATTTCGAAGGAGCATCCCGGCATTGGGCCGGAGCGTTTTGGGGAAAACATGGAAAACCCAAATCTGGATACCCAGACGGGGATTCGAACTGCCGACCTCCCGAATGCTAAGCCAGAGCGTTAACTGCTCACCCACCAAGCTCGGTAAGATCATGCAAAAAATCTTCTTAATCTTTAAAGCAATAATAGGGAAATAATTCTTTTAGATAAAATTATGATTTGAGATTAGTAACGGGTTGAAAAATATATAAGGTAATTTTTTTAACGACAAAGTTCATCTTATCTGAGTGCCAGGTATCAGTCTTGTCAACAAAAAGAAGCTTTCATAATAATGTCTAAGATTAATACAATAATATTTTTCTATTTTCCGAGAGGCGTGAAATGGCCACTGACTGAAAGATAGTCTTCGAAGCAGCAAACTCTTTACTAAAACCACTGTATGTATTAAATTTTGTTCGTATTAATACGGAAACTATCGCTTTCGAAAGGTTTGAAATTTATTAAATTCAGTAATTAATTGTGAGATTTAAAAAAATAATGCCAGTTTTTTGATAAACCCTTCCCGTCCTAACCTTTACATACACAAATATCAAAATTACGTCACATTCTATCAGTTTAGGCACCATCTCTGAACAACCATTGTAGTTGTTTGGGGTTTTGTTTCATTAACATAATCTCACTGTGAAACCTAGTTCTTACATCGTACTGTGGTTATGTAATTGCGTACAAAAGTATTCGCTGATCCGACACCTACGACGTATTCTTCTGAGCCTTTGTGCTGTTTCATCACAGGTGCAGCCACTGCATCATCCCCGCAATTAGCAAATCACAGGAGGCGTAACGAATGGCTTCAAGACTCGCTCCAGGAAGTTCACACCGCTGCTGAAAGCCTTGAACCTGGCTGGAATGCAGGCCGGTTTCCTTCTCGCCGCTCATGGCTAGTTCCTAGATCTGCTCGAGCGCGGCATTCATAGCCAGCGGGTGTGCCACAGTCTAATCATATTATAGTATATACCAATAAACTCTTTGCTCGTTTACAGAATTCTTAGTTGGGAAGCGATGTAAACTTCGATCTATGATTGCTTTGACCTTATTAGGAACTAAGAGTAAATTCAGCGAGTTTATTTCAATCCTACCAGTCTAGGTAAAACTTTGGCTAGTGTGTTGTGCATGCTTTCATTATGGGCATGAGTGGTTTGAATTTATATTACGTTTTGCTTCCAATGCTGTAATTAATAAGCTAAACTTAGAAAGATAAAACTATATATGTTAGTATGCTGGTATAGAGCAGCCTTCCTCGCAGACGGTGTTCTAACTAGATGATTCTGTGCTTGCCACATCGCTGGTTCTAGTCTTCCAGACATAATATTCTATGAGCTGGTACTTGAAACGAAGGAGTTTACAGTGACTCAGCACCATTTGTGGACCAGATATCGGAAATAAGGTCCGAAGTATTCGGTTTGTTTATAGGCTAAAAGCATGAAATGTTGTTGTTATTCAACCATCTTGATGGGGACCTTCAGTAGTGTTCTCGCTCTCCTGTTCTTATTACTACACATGTTGCTACAGCAAAAAGCTCTGATACAGTGTTCTGCACTATTAGTTACACCTGCGCAAGGGAAAACCCGAGTCTAGTATGGTACTTGCAGAATGAATCACACAAATTCGCAATTAATGGCTAAGGACTGAGAAGGTTAGTTGATATAAGAAGCAACATGAATCTCTGAGATTGTGATACAACATACATTAAATGAAATATTATGATTAATGTGCAGATTTTTTATCGACAAAGACCTGGTGTTTAGGAGGTACACTCTTTGGCAAAAAAAATTGACTGTGGGCGCCTGAGACTAAGTCCCTTATTTCGCACAATGTGGCATCATTGCGGGTATTCAACTCAGCGCCATCTGTTATTCATTTCCATAAGTCAATGCCTGGAACAAACTCTCCAGTGATGCCACATAGTGCAAAATAATGGACTTAGTCTCGGGCACTCACAGTCAATTTTTTTGCTAAAGAGTGTACATTGATCCTGTGTGTGAGGGATTGTTATCACTTGTTATGTAGCGCTTCCTAGACGGCGGCAGTCGTTGTGGGTCCTGAAATTATTCTCCTCGAAACATCCGCCGACAGTTACTGAGCCACCTTACCGTCCTGGTCCTCCACAGACCAGTTTTGTGAGTCTACTGCGCGCACAATTCATGCGAAACCCAAGAGCTACTGCCGAGAGAGCCACCACCCGCGCGATGACGCATGACCTGCGGTCAACCGTCGACATTAAGTACTCGTCGCCGTTTGTGTGATCTGTCACCGAGAATTTAGTTAGCACTGGGTGAATTAGCGAGGCAATCCGTAAATCACAACGCACAGAATTCCTTTCTTTAGCGCTTGTGCCAAGAGTAGCAGAGAAAAATGTTATTTACAAAAACAGAAGTAGCTTAGAACTTTAAATATGAAGTATTTCTGTAAAGTAGACGATTATGTATTTCACGAATATAGTTAAATGCTTCTCCTACCTACATATACGTGTCTCAAAGAAATAATAGATATGATCAGGGAAATAGACGCTGCTCTCTATTAATTCTTTGTTCTCTCACGCCATTGGTGAAAACAATGCGTAGAATAGAGATTAGTATTTGTGGAAAGTACCGCCTATCACTCACAGTTTTCCCTGCATTGCGAAGTTTAGAAGCAGATGAGTGTTGGCTGACGGAAACAAAGGAGCGTTTGGATGATATATAGCTATGCAGGAGTTGACTACGTAAATATTTACGTAGAATCTGAATTTTATGCAAAACATTTTTTGAAACTTTACAAGAGATTTACGGAGAGAAACGCTGGAGTTAGAGGTCTTAGCAACTAGGCATGTTCTGTAAGAATCAGTATCTTTGGCCATTTGAAAATGTTCGCAATAGAAAAAAAATTCGAGAAAGTATGAGGGCAAAAACATATAGTAAAGTTGATAATGGTATTCAAACAGATGGGAGAACAAATAGATCAATGGTATAGTAAAAATGATAGAAATTGGAAGAAATTTATCAACAGACTGAAGTCGCAGGCCTCTTCACCATCTTATGATTCAAAATGATAGGTGCAGATGCATATCGATCTGTGACTTGAAAACTAATGTTCTCTATTATTATATGGAATGGAATTTCAGAATTATTTTTTTCCACGTGAAAGATGGCAGTTTGAATAAAGAAAGCAACTTTGATTTACGTTAGATGCCGCCAGAAATTTTGTGGAAGTTAACAAAATCCAGTGATGATTATTTTTTTTATATACATTTGCGAATAAAATTTGAAGGTTTTCATTTAATAGAATTTACGTATTTAAAATTTTCTTCATTCATTAGCTCGTAATTTTGATGTAGATTTAAAACCCTCAAAACTGCAATCATATGAAAAGAATTTGGTTTATATCTTTTAAATGCGGACATTCTCATGTATTATTTGTTTTGTACAACTTCTTTTGGTAGATATGTTTTTCTGGTAATTTAGAACAGAATTTTTGTGTATACCTCCAGGCATATGATCCGTCGGGGTTGATGACGTTGCTCTGTCTGATGATTGGGATGGGCGCCGTGTTGCTGGAGTAGTTAGGCTGAGGACGCAGCTGCGGCTTGGCGCACACCGCCGCCACTAGCGTCAGGACGAGGATGGTCTGCAAGTAGAGTTCGAAACGTTGAGGTTACAGGATGAGAAGCTGAATGACTGTACAGTAAATTCTAAGGTGATCGACTGCATCATGTTGTCAAAGTTGCTACACTAAGTAGTTTTGCTTTGCGGGTATGTAGTATTGAGCACTATGCACAATCAAACTAATTATACATATTTTTCTTTCATACGCATTTGCGAAGTATTCGGACACATGTATCGACTGTTCCAAGCATATCGTCAAAAATAACTTTGAGCTTCCTGACTTTCAATCCCCCTTTTTCTTCATTTCCTTCTTCTCGACTTAACCCAACTGAGCACCACCAGAAACAACTTCAAGCATTTTTTTATTTATTATTGTTTGCTCCCAGTATTCCTACTTCCTTCCATTGTGTTAGCTTCTTTTTTCTGTTTTTCCACACAATTTTTATTTTTTTTATTATTATTTATTTAGTACTAGTTACTTTCAAGTAATTTTTTCAAAATAAATTTTTAATTAGGAACATTGTAAAAAAAAGTTGTTTTGAACTGAAGTTGAAAATTTCTTGATTATATTTCTGTTTCATATCTTGATTTCTGAATTACCAAAAGATAAATGCCAGGTAGATGATATAGCATATTGTATATGCCTGTCCAATGCTTGTGCTAGTGAAGATCCACTATTCCAAAGTGTTCTCTACATCACAGCCAAATGCCACCATCGCGCATCGGTGACAATTAAATATGAATTAAACACTCTAATGTTGCACCTATTCTTTACAGAAAGCCAAAAAATATTTTTTTTCATTTCCCGCAGGGTATTTCTGACCAGCAAATAGGGTAACGCTTATACCAAATGTTACCTCAATTTCAAGTCCTTTAATTCGATTCTAAACCACGTAGAACATTTTTCCTTGTTACAGCTAGATTTGAATAAATCTATGATGTAGGATTTATTAAGTTTGAGTATCCTAGGAAAGAACCTTTTCAGTGTTCGTTAAAGAAAGCTGGAGGATATTAGAAGACTTATAATATTGCTCTATAACTATTTAAAAGAAGAACTTCCAATATATCCGAGCGGAATTTCTTTCTTCAAGACAAATAAAAAGCAATGAATTTGTAGCTTATGTAGGGACAGAGCTAGTATTCTATGCAATCATATTTTGCTGAATCCATGTGTAAAACCAATAAGACCTCTTGAAATTTTAGTTTGCTGTTGGTTGCAGCAATCATGTTAGATGATCACGTTACTAATACAGACCACATTCTATTTTCGACGTTCATATTTTAATGACCACAACTTACAAGGCCCTGAACGTACAGTATTAGCATAAATAGATTAAGTCTGTAATATAATAAATAATAACAGTAGGCCTATGTTCGTCAGACCAATTTACTTAAAATATATTGTTTAAATGTACAGTAGAAGGAGGTACAAATATTTTTTTGCATAGTCACCACTTCGTGAATATCAGACGCTTGCTGCAGCTACTGCAACCTTCGCTTCTATTGCCAAATAGTTTTACCCAACCATTGCCCTAGAACTTAGTTTCTTCTATAACTGTTCGCATATGCATTTTTTTTAGCAAGAACATACTGCTGTGAATGAATGTCATGTTTTATAATATTTATTGATGCTAAAATAAGCAAGGGAGGTATCACAGTTGGGTATTACGTGCTGTTTTAGATCAGTAACTATGATGGAGTAGAACTGAACACACGTCAGCATCCACTGACAGCAATGAAGGCAAAGTTCAGAAATTTCAGTCGTCAATTTTATTTATGCCTTGATTTCATTTAGAAAAAGACTGTAGTGACAGAACTCAAGAAAAATAGCAAATTTAATAAACAATAAGTTTGAAATGAATACTCCAGACTATGACATAGACTTTTCATATTTCTTGGTGCAAGAAAAATAGTGATCAGGAAAATTCATGAAATCAAGCCTTCAGTTT
The DNA here is from genome assembly GCA_031002005.1 of Vandiemenella viatica. Classification (NCBI taxonomy): domain Eukaryota; kingdom Metazoa; phylum Arthropoda; class Insecta; order Orthoptera; family Morabidae; genus Vandiemenella; species Vandiemenella viatica. The sequence continues at coordinate 153,355,954 of CM061914.1, read as the reverse complement.
TGAATGCCAAAGATACCGGCTAGAAGAGTTTGAAGCATTGGATTCATAGGTGATAACCATTGCTTGTACAGAAACTGTTCAGTTAAAGACGTAAGTGTACATGTATCTTGCATTCCGTCTTAATGGCAAGGAACAATCGAGACAGGAAGAGGGTGAAGAGTTTGCGGGGAGTGTACCAGGTGTGTTGACGATGAGATATTGAAGGATCGAAAATTAGGAGTAATATGCATGGAAGAGAAAAGATGACCATTATCAGAAGCAGGCACACACTTCCAGGTACAATGGTGCCAGATATGGGGATAAATTAGTATGGAAAATAATGAATAATCTACAAAAAAATTTGAAGAAATTTAATACGAAAATTCGTAAATGGAAATAATAGACAGCGGGGGGAATTAACACCCAAAGTACATAGGAAAATAATAATAAAAAGGGATGGATAGATGACTTAGCGAAATAGCCACCGGAGCATACGCTCGAATGAAACTAAATTCATTTCAATTCACACTTCGACAAACATGAGACATGCTTCATCATGAACCCAATGTGTTTCTCAAGTAGGCAAAACGATCTATTAGTTCACATTTCGAATCGTGCCTTAAAATATTTAAATCGAACCCTACTCTCAAATAAAATTTACTGGTATCTCTTTGAAAACAGCGAAAAATTTGTGCAGAATTTTGCTAGAAATTCTTCCAAACAGTGAAACTTTTGAAACAGGTTGTCTTTGAACAATTTAGAATGTTGATATTTTCCTCTATTTCAACTTGAGGAGGTGGTCTTAATACTTTGTGGCTACCTTGCACACTGCTGGATTATTCTGTCACACCTCGGCGCTGTACTCACCAGAGTGTTCATGTCTGGAGACGCTGATGGTCCTCTGAGGATGTCTGGAAGACGTCTGTGCCTGGACGGCGGTCAGGCGCCCTTATATACGCGCCGCCTCCTCACCAGACCCATCTCCCCGCTCGCCCAAGGTGTAGTCCAGAGCAGGACGAGGCGAAAGTCACCTCAATCTCCACCTCCCTCCTCTCTCTGTCTCTCCTTTCTTCTTCTTCTCTTAGAATTCCGCATTTACTGCACATCCCACGCAAGCTGCATATACTGTCGTGCATAGAATTAACCGGACTAAGTAATGATGATCAAGAGGGGAAGTGCGAGGAAGACAATAAATGTGAGGTAACGCGCGCGTCGGAATGTAAGGAGGAGTCACAGTGGTAAAGAGCACTTGTTCCAGGAGGCGCGTCTCTGATGAGGAGGAAGTCCAGGCTGAGGAAGTGACGCCACGTACTCCACATCCACAGCCCGTCACTCAGGGCTGTGTCAAGGTCTTCACAGCCAAGGACCGGAAGGTTGCTGGACCAACCTGAGCACTGTGACGACAGCTAACTGGTGTTGAGTGTCAATGAAATGTGGGCAGTGGCGAGATTGTAGTCCTATTAACATGTGAGCAGACAACAAGGCGAAAAACTTTTTTGTTATTAAGTGGCTTTCGGCATCTTAGGCCACACAGTCAGCTCGATATTGATTATATGTCACCTAGTGCTTTCTGTATCTTCAGTATGAATTTTTGCAGCTAATTAGACACACCACAGGACATGACATTTAAAACACTTAAACACCCATGCCCGCGGCCGGACTCGAACCGGCGACCTTCGGCACACGGAGCTAACACTCTAAGTCCTACGCTACCGAGGCCGGGGTGAAAAATTTGGTGATAATATTTGACCCAAAATCTGATGAAACATTGTCTTTAGCACAGTGCTGGTTCAATTTATAGAATTAACGTAGTACAGACTGTAGATTCTGCTTCGTGCTAAGAAATTTTGAACTATTCATTGTCATTTACTGTTTTAATGGGTGTTACAAAAAACAAAACAAAATATATTTGTAATTGAAAATAAAGCGGCATGATGGCTTGGTGATTAAGGCGTTGGTCGAATGTTCCCCGGTTGGAATCGTTTCTTAGTCGGAGATTTTCATGTGCCCTTATCCCGACCTTCACCTCTGGCACAGCTTTCTGTGTAATGTGCAGCCTTCCGTGGTTCGAATTCCACGTTAAACTGCAGGTCTCCTTCCCCGGTATGATTATCTGCTTACGTTAGGTAAGGATGAAAGGAACTAACCGTGTTATCTCTGATACGAGGCTTAGTAAGTCTCCGTCTGGAGGGACCAAGCAACCTTTTAGTTGAATACCAAGCTTACCGTTTAATTAAAAATAATTTACAGCTTATTGGTTAAAATTTAGCTTAATTCTCAGAGTAAATCTTAAAAAAATGTGCTTCAGAATTATTTTTTGTATTTCCGAGCTAAAAGATATTTCCGCTTTGGACTCAGAGAAATTTCCAAAAGAAGCTGGAAGTAGACTATCGTCCTTTTACTACTTAGAGCAGAAAACCAATTTTATGGAATTGAAATTTTGCTGCTGACCGGTCTAAACATTCAAGATCGCGTAAAACAGGACAACAATTGAATTTTTTTCTGTTTTGTATTTGGTATTTCAAACGTTATTATATATTGATTTCTGCTTCATTCAGCAAATTAACGGTAAAAAAAAAAAAATAGATATTGGAAACGGATGGTTTTCAATGCTTTATTTATTCCCTTAATATTGAACTAAGTTTGGACATTAGAAATAAGCTAGACCATATACACTTTGAAACTATGTGGTTTACTGTTATGTAAATTTCTTCTTTTTGCAGTCTCTTTTTTCTGGACAGGACTCTTATTCATCAACGACGATGGCACTAAAGCCAAGAGAAACCAAGCTGAATCTGCCTACACTGATTTCTGGAAAGTACTCAAAATAAAAGTCTGAATGGCTGCAACGAGAATTGAATGTGAGTCCTCCGGAATGCCAGTTCTATTTATTAATCCTCACCCACAAGACTCCGTAGACCTAAATTACAAATAATTAATAGACGAACGTCTGCTTGATATTTCAGCCAGGTAATGTGAAACATAAAGGAATACATGTTTTACAGTTTTCTAATTTATGTTCTTGATTCCACAGGAGTTCGACAATTTTCACAGTAACCTAGTATTTGCTTTTCTGTGACTATCGTGTAAACTGTGAGATGGTAGACCTAATAGATCCAATATGTGGTGGTACTTTACCATACCGAGAGGAAGACCACCAGACCGTTGGGACAAGGATATACGCAGGGTTGTTGTAGTTAACTGGCAGAGGATCGCCCAAGATCATGAGACCTAGAGAAGACAGCTCAAGTTATATCTGAAATCATAACTTTAAGAGGCCACATCAGAAATTGATTGGACTGGCTGATAATGATAATGACTTTACCCATGTGAGGAAGCTATGGAATACTTTCCGTCCGTTGAAATGGAAATCTTTAGACTCATGGATTGTGAGCAGGACGTTACTGCGTTGTGGCGAAAGAACCGGAGATATATCGGCCATGATCTTTGCTGAGGAGCCATCGAAGCAATCAGGAAAATCGACTATCGAAAATCGATACTTGGATAGCTGATGTGAGACATGGGCCAGCGTCGTTCTAAATAACTATTTCTAGTCGTAGCCATCCCTCATCTTGATCGATCTACGTATCCGCTAAATTATTACCCTGCCAACCACGTACCACGCAGCTTTATAGTTGTGTGATATTAATTTATGACTTAATCAACAAGTGAATGGTTGTGTTGGTAATGTTGAATACTATAGTAGAACTACTTGTGAAAACTTGACAATTTGACGAAAATTAGTAACAGACAGAGAACTGTGATTACTTTAAGCACTAGGATAACAGTGAAATGTTTATTGCCGTAATGTCGCGTACGTGTGCGAATGGAATTCGAAAGTCGCGACAGTAAAAGGTTTGACACACGGTTATGCAAATCCGAATAGCGTAATTGGTCCCCTTCCCCCTTTTTCCGCCGCTAAAAGGTTACTACGGCTGTCTGCTCTTCCACCGTGGGCCCGGGGCCTGTAAAGGTCGCCGCCGCTGCCTCGCTCGACGAGTTGGGGTCGGTGGCGGGTCGAAGCGAGTCACTCGCTACGAGCGACCATCACCGAACGATGTGGGACGGCCCAGCACCAACTGTCAGCGCGGAGACCCCACCTGATACAGAAGACAGCGAGTGCCAGCAAATTTACGACAGTCTGTAGCCACGCACATCTCGCGTTGAGACCAGTTGTTAGTAATCTACAGTAATATTACAAGTGCAAAAGTAACTCTGCATCTCAGTTTGTTTATTACGTTTTCACTACAAAACCGGTCTTGATGAAATTTGAGAAAGAATTACTATATATCATAAGGAAGGCTACTGAATACTTTTTCCGGGATAAATAACATATTTTGTTATAAAATTCTGGAAACTGACCGAACGGTGAGAGACAGACGAATAGCGTATGTAAGTCTGTGTAATGTTATATCGGTTACTTCTCTCGCAGTCAGTTTGTGTGTAGTCTGTTGATGTACAGACACAATTTATTATATAGTATACATGCCAATATGCGCTGCAACAGGCTATTATTTTGTGTTTATATGAAGCTAGCTCACTGGTTCTCAACCCTCAAGCGCTTCAAATCTTAGCAACGGACTACAAAACCACAAACATTGTGCGCATAACATGTCCTCAAAAAATGAGACAATTTTAAAACACAGCCAAAATTCTGCCGGAGGACTCTCTCAGTTTACTTCCCTTAATTTGTTGTAGTTATTAAACATGTTGCATATTGATTCTCTTTATGAGACAGGCTCAGTGATAGGATGATATTGTGATGGCTTCCCCGTCATATTATCCTTACTCCATACTTTGGGGAGACCGTTTACGTAACTTAAATCTTTCTATATCCAAGTCTAGTAATAAATTTTTATCTCCATACGTTCTAAGTCATAAGTAACAGCTAGTACTACTGAGGCGTCTACTTCAGCAATAATCTCTGCGTGACGCTTGTCGATCGCTAAGAAACAAACTGTTATTTAGCGTCTCGTATGTTACATGAAACGGCGAGTATTATTTCCGGTGACTGTAGATGTTATTTGTAGGCTACATGGACCCTGACTCACGGTTTTCAACTGACTGCATCAGTGCCTGGAAGATTTGAATAGTTGAGAGATGATCCTTCTTAAGCCGCGTTCCCACGATCTCTTGTAACGGAGATGAGACGGGACGGGACCTCATTAGCCGAAGTTTAAGGACGAGCGCGGGCCGCATGTTAGCCCTTGCTTACCTCGCTGCCACCTCCCCACCACGTTGCCTAGTGTCGTTTGGCACAGAGCACTTTACAGCAACAGAAGTGGTGCGCACCTGCTGGAAACCGATGACAACAGCGCACCTCTACACACTCCTGTGATGTTTACCGACACAGAGTGGGTAGCTGCGTCTCATCTCGCTAGCAGAGGCGGCCCAGTTCACATGGCATGTTGTTGAGTATCCGACCCGTCTCGCCTCTGTTATAAGAGATCGTGGGAACGCGGCTTTAGAGAGTTCAGAGCTTGGAAACAATTTTTATAATTTCGATTTAATACACCGAGCGTGGTGGGTGAACGATTAACGTTCTGGCCTCGCATTCGGGAGGACGCGGGCTCGAATCCCCATCCGGGCATCCAGATTTTGGTTTTCCATGGTTTCCCCAAATCACTCCAGGCGAATGCCGGGATGCTTCCTTCAAAAAGGCCAAGGCCGAATTCCTTCCTGTTCCTTGTCCCCAGTACCATCCCGCTTCTAATGACGTTAGCCGTCGACGAGCTTATAAGCAGTAAGTAAAAAAAAAAAAGATTTTATACACTATCATATTCGTTTTGCTCATGCTGCTTCCTAACAGTTTCTGCTTCTTCAGTATCGTCGATTGAATTTCATACAGTCACGCTACTTCTTATGACAGTGACCCACGTTCTTCTAGAGCAGATTGTCTTCTTATCCTTCTCTGAAGTGATAACCTGTTTATCACGTGTCCAGGACACTTATCTTCACTCGTATGACGTGTTGTTGTTGTTGGTTTTTTTTTTTTTTTTTTTTTTTTTTTTTTTTTTTTTTTTTTTTTTTTTTTTTTTTTTAGCTGTTTAACGGTTCTTAACTGCGAGGTCTTTAGAGACGGGAAAGGATGGGGGGCGAGGAATGGGAATTAATTCGGCCATCACCTTTTGAAGGAAGCATCCCGGCATTCACCTGGAGTGATTTGGGAAAATCAAGGAAAACCCAAATCTGGATGGCCGGACGGGGATTCGAATCGCCGTCCTCCCGAATGCGAGGCGAGAACGCTAACCTTTACACCACCATCCTTGGTCGTATGACGTACATCCCCATCCCATCTCAAACGTTTTCACTCAACAGTGTCAACTGTTCTGTTGTCTGTATTCATTGTTCCAAGTGCCAAATACCATTCAAGAAAACACCTTGACATATGAGGGTCCCGGTTAGTAAGAGAATGAACGTTAAGGCGACATATATCCAATGACGAGTTGGCAATTTCGGATTGTTGTTAGCTGAATAAGTGACCTGTATATTCTGTGATTAATATGTGAAACGTTAGTGGTTACTAATAGACTAATGCAACTTATGTGATTAATATCTCTATCATTGTCGTTAGGATGAATTTCACGTTATCAGTTAAATTCTTAAAACCTAATATTTAACATTCCTCTTCAGATATATCACGCAAGCCTAAAACTAACAAATAAAATGAAAATTTATATATTTCTGATGCCCGTTTCATTTAACAGTGTAGATTATTATTATTATTATTATTATTACTAGCCTCGTACCCGCGACTTCGTACGCGTGGATTAAGAATTTTTTTGCCAGAATTAAATATAGTAAGTTGTTGGTAACGAAGGATTAGTCCCAAACAATATCGAGTCGGCATAATATGACAGGAAAGCTATCGCTATATCATTCTACCGTCGACCCTGCCTCTTGAAGAGAATTAATTTCCAACATATTTCTGTCACTATTCGATAAGATCTCAAAATTTCGTGACTACAACTGTTAATCATACTGGAAAAAATACCCTGTGGCCTTCATACAGATTTCCTTATAAAATTACATCACAACGATATAGCCATTTAGTCGTCAAAACGTAACAAAAAGACAAAGACTTACTTCCGTATTTATAATAATTTTACTGTGGTTCACACTCACACACTGACTGTGATCAACACCTGAGGGATCATTATAACGTAAAAAAGTGTACACCTACAACATTGCAAGAATACCTACGATTTGCCTCGCATTGCACCCCTAACTTTCTAATATCTACAGTTTAACATTCAATCCGAATAACCTACGGCCCAGGCCTGACTCTTACGATGAAAAACCATTTTTAAAAATCTTATCCCCGACGGAGATTCGAACCGGAGACCACGACGTTCGTAAGCCAGCGCTTTAGCCACTCAGCTGACAGGCCACTACGCGGAATCTCGGTACGCAGTCCTCCACATCCAAAATGTCTGTCTACCACCGTATTTCGAAGTTATGAGACAAATGTGTTATTTATACAGATAATTTTTCAACCAAATGTAGACAGTATTTTTCTCCTTGTTTCAAAGGATAAGTGTGCAAAGTTTCATCGAGAACGGATAAAAACTATGGATTTGTATGAAGACCAAACAAACCAACAAAGAAAAAAACCAAACAAACAAACATACATTCATCTTTATATATATAAAAACCTCGTGTCACGATGTTCGTCCGGGATGAACTCCGAAACTACATAACCGATTTAGATGAAATTTGGCTTAATTTGTGTAATTTAGTCCCAACTTAAAAGATAGGATAGTTTTTATTTGGATTATAGACTCCAATATTTATTATTTGCGAAATAAATGTTCATTAAATGTTTGTCATAGGACAATGGTTTGTAATTATTTGTAAGCCACCAAGGCTAAGCGGTCTGCTGGCAAAGTGGTTAGGGCGTCTGACTGGAGCTGCAAAGGTCCGCGGTTCGATTCCCCGTCTCGGCGGGGATTTTTATAGACACTTAACCCGGAATTAACCCCCGGCGCAGCATGCTGTATGAGGTGAAATATGCCAGGACGGTACTGTGGTTCGGATTCGACGTTAAAATGTAGGTCCCCTGTACCAAGCAGGATGGGCGGGCTAGGTAAAGGTGGCTACGGCAGGGGCAGAATGCCCAGCCAGTAGAAACCATGTCACCAGGTCATTACGACCACACGTAATTATTATTGTACTTCCATAAGTTTCTAACAGATGGCGATGTGTTAACTTATCGATACAACACTTGGTTAGCTAGGTAATCATCCAGTAGATCACGTTCTGTTTCAATTTATTTATGCTACAGTTTATTCCTAACAGATGGCGGTGAGTTAATTTATCGAACAATCCAGTAGATGGCGTTGTATTTCAATTTATTTATGCTACGGTCTATTCCACGCCATATGTGTGAGTATCTTCAATTTTAATTGTGCTATGTATTGTGTTATAATTATGCTGTATTGTTGATCATCGTTTGTGTGTCTTCATACCTAAAGACAAAGTTATTACACACATGAATATAACTTTGAAGAAAACGTTACGATAAATTCGAATCGTGTAAGCATTTCTCGCTAGCTTATCATTTTTCTTCTTCTTTTTGTTATGGTCAGCTAGAGACCACGTGTCAATTTCAATTCCTCTCCTGTTGTTTTTTCTTTCTTCCTCCCCAGTACTCCTTCATTATTGCACTCCTCTCTACCTTTGAATCCTGCCATATTCAAAGTCTGCTGTCGAAAAAAATTTCTTTCCATACAGTTCACTGGTGTTATTTCGTTTCAAATATTTCTAAACCTCTTGAAAGCCTGGTGTCATCCATGCTATAAATGTATCAAAAAAATATCATTCTTATTTTTCTGTTATTTTTTTCAATGTTATTTTATATTTCCTCATTAGTTCTTAACTTCCATTTTACTGTGTTATTCAATGGACCCACTGTATTATAGTGTATTATTTTAAGGCTTTCAGAAAGGGACTTTTTGCTGTAATTCAAATATTTTCAGTGAAATGTCGCCAAAGAATCTAACCTCGACAATGCGTGTAGCAGAGAGGCAAGACGCACGACGAGAGAGCTAATCAATCAGCAACACAAATCGCGGCAAGTAAGGAAGTTCAAAGAATCACGACAGCTGAGCGTCGTATGCAAGAATCTCAAGAACAGCGTGATGAACGTCTGTGATAGAATATATCGAGAACAAGAGCGGCACGAGATCAGCACATAGCTACATTTAGAGAAAGAGAACGAGACAGTGAATCAGCCGTGCTTTAACACGTGTATCATTTGTTCGTCTTGCGTTCCAATATGCACATCTGCACATTCTAAAACCGCAATCGATGCAATGAGCAAAATATGCCAGTATTATCAGGCGTTGGAATTCTGCAATGAAGCAGCCGGCATGTGTTGTGCATCAGGAAAAGATGTATTATTACCACTACCCAATCCGCCAGAACATTTACAATCCTTCTTGCTGGCAAATCAAACGATTCGATTTTTTTTTTTAACTGCTTTACGTCTCTCAACAGTGTGGTATTAGTGACGGGAAAGGATGGGGGGCAAGGATGGGGGCAAGAAATGGAAAGGAATTCGGCCATGGCCTTTTGAAGGAAGCATCCCGGCATTTGCCTGGAGTGATTTTGGAAACCATGGGAAACCCAAATCTGGATGCCCGGACGGGGATTCAAACCGCCGTCCTCCCGAATGCGAGGCGAGAACGCTAACTGTTACACCGCCACGCTCGGTGATTCGAAATTGTTTCTGCGCAAGACACACAAATTCAATTCTTGCTTCCAGATGACGTCTTTTGGGGCAACAAAAATTTGCGATCTTACATCTGATGGACGTCATTTTGAAACTAAATTCAAAATACGAGGCCAGGTGTACCATAAGATTGAGTCGTTGATACCGATGCCAAACGATGACCCGAAGTTTCTCCAAATCTATTGGAAATTTTGAGGAACGCTTGAAAACTAGGTGCCAGTATAATTTCATCGAACAAGCAGAAGAGAGAGCAATTGTGGTATTTTTGGAAAATTGTTTGGAAAATAATAATCAACTTATTCAATTGTGTCGCCACAATTAAAAAATGACAACTATCAAATTGTCATCAAAGCAGATAAATTACCATCAGGAGAACACGCTGGCAGATTCAACGCGCCAACTGTAGATGAAGTTGCAGTTTTTATGGTTGGTGACTCAGTTGATTAAAGTCACACGTCAAGATGCAGGAATACATCCTCTTACGAGCAGGGCCGGCGCTAGGAATTTCGGGCCCGGGGTAAAATGGGCGACCTTATTTTTTTAGCTCTAGAAACTGGGTGGGGGACAATAGGCGGATCCTTGGATTCATGACCTGAGGGCCCCTACATTCGGTGATCGGGGCTCCCCATCAGCCGGCGGACCCGGGTACTTTTGACCCGCTTACCCCCCCCCCCAACCTAACGCCGGCCCTGATAACGAGATACTGTTATCGGCAATATTTATGAAAATTTAAACGACAATGATATCGGTAATGCATTTATTTTACCTTCAAGCTACATCGGCAGTTCACGGAACATGCAGGAATATATACATGATGCGATGACTTACGTACGTCATTATGGTCGTCCAGATTTGTTTATCACATTTACATGTAATCCGAATTGGGAGGAAATACAAACTTTGCTATTACCAGGCCATCAATCAATGCCACGGCACGTGTGTTCAAACAAAAATTAAAATCATTGATTGATTTAATCGTAAAACATTCAGTTTTCGGTAACACACGTTGCTATCTGTATTTGATTGAGTGGCAAAAGCGAGTTTTTTTGTCTCATTCTCACATTTTGATTTGGCTTGAAGTTAGAATCCGTCGAGAAGAAATTGATCAAATAATTTCAGCCGAAATTCCGGACCCATTAATTGATCAAGAATTGTTTGATATTGTTACCAGTCACTCGATCCACGGACCGTGCGGTGCTTTTAACATTACATCGCCATGCATGGAAGGTGGAAAATGTAAGAAGCGTTTTCCAAAGGAATATACTAATGATACTATTACGGATATCGATGGTTACCCGTTGTATCGCCGCAGAAACGCTGAGAATGGTGGCCAAACATTTACAATGCGAATGTCAAATTCTAGAAACCAAGTTGAAATTGACAATAAGTGGATGGTACCATACTGACCATTGCTTTCAAAAACGTATAAGGCTCATATTAATGTCGAGTTTTGCAGTTCTGTAAAATATATTAAGTACGTTTGCAAATATGTTAATAATGGCAGTGATTTGGCCGTATTTGAAGTTCAAAATGTAAATAAAAATGACGAAATAACACGATACCAAATAGGTAGATACATCAGCAGCAACGAAGCTATCTGGCATATTTTTAGTTTTCGCATACATGAAAGAGCATCTTGCAATACATCTTGAAAACGGTCAACGTGTATATTTCACCGAAGAAAATATTTTCCAAAGAATACTTGAGCCACCAAAAACGACAAACCACAAACTGAATTTTTCACATTGTGTCAAAAATCTGATGTGTTCCGCCAATTCGCAAAAACATTATTATATACCGATGTTCCTAGCTATTTTACATGGAACAAATTAGGTAAAAAAATGGTTGCCACGTAAACAAGGAGAACCACATCCTTCAATCGCAGGCATATTCAAAGCAAAGACTTTACACAGTGCTTCCAAAACAACGTGAATGTTTCATTCAGCGTTTGTTATTGGTGAATGTTCCCGGACCAGCTTCTTTCGATTGTTTACGAACAGTAATAATGGTCGAGTGTTCAATACATGTCAAGATGCATGTCGCGAGTTGCAGCTGCTGGTAGACGACAATTATTGGGACCTGACACTTGCTGATGCAGCGTTGACAGCCACGCCGAATAGTATTCGTCAGACTGTTTGCAATTATTTTGACAACATGTTATCCAACACAATCTTCGAGTTTGTGGGAAAAATATAAAAACAGTATGACTAAAGATATAACTGAAATTTCAGTTTATATAAATAAATAAAAAATAATTTATTTATTTATTTTATAAATATCAATTTTTATATAATTTCAATTAAGTAATTTGTAATGAAATGTAAATTAATTTTTTATGATCGTTTGTCATTAATTTCAACTCTCCGGAACTCTTTACCAATTACATTTGAATTTCAAAATCGACTACAATGTTTTTGTCTTTATTAGTGAATTTTAATTTGACTACTTGAGGAAGTTTAGAATAACATTAATCCAACGTACTATAATTAGTAAGTCACGGCAACGCGTGACCGGGTCAGCTAGTCTTTATATATAAAGATTACTGTGGTTCACACTTACACACTGACTGCAAACAAAACCTGAGGGATCATTATAACGTAAAAGAGTATACACCTACAACATTGCAAGAATACCTACGATTTGCCTCGCATTGCACCCCTAACTTTCTAATATCTACGGTTTAACATTCAATCCGAATAACCTACGGCCCAGGCCCGACTCTTACGATGAAAAACAATTTTTAAAAATCTTATCCCCGACGGAGATTCGAACCGGAGACCATGACGTTCGTAAGCCAGCGCTTTATCCACTCAGCTGCCAGACCACTACGCGGAAACTCGGTACGGAGTCGTCCACATCCAAAGTGTCTGTCTACCGCCATATTTCGAAGTTATGAGACAAATGTGTTATTTATACAGACAATTTTTCAACCAAATGTAGACAGTATTTTTCTCCTTGTTTCAAAGGATAAGTGTGCAAAGTTTCATCGAGAACGGATAAAAACTGTGGTTTTGTATGAAGAACAAACAAACCAACAAACCAACAAACAAACAAACAAACATACATTCATCTTTATATATAAAGATTATTATTATTATTTATTTTTTATTTTTTTATTTTTGGCTTTCGGCGACTAAGCCATTCAGCCAGCTCAATGTGTTTTATGATAACCTCTTCATGTGATTTTAGTTTCTCCAGTGCGTTTATGCTTCCTATATATAGACACCACAGGACGGACAGGACATTCACACAGACACACAACACTTAAACATCCATGCCCGCGGCCGGATTCGAACCGGCGACCTTCGGCACGTGGCAGTGTAAATGATAGTCGGCAACCAGCAAACGTTGTTATGATTGATCACATGGGAATGCAAAATTTGTGAGGAACATTTACTACTCAGAGATTCGATGGCCATACTGTTTGTATTATCACTCCAGTTTATGTGAATATCATCATGAAGTTACTACTTCTCTCACGCTGAATCAGTTTCCTTAATTAGGTTTTCTGCGTTCACCTATTACGAAAATCTAAACCTTTTTGACGCTCTGTACACGATATACACTACTCTGAAAGCTTATGCTCAGGAATAAAATTCTATTAATGTTATTAATATACTTGAATCGCTTGTTCTTAGTAGGCAAGATTCCACTTTGAATAATAACCGATGTTATCGTTCAATAAAGCATTAGTTAATTGGTCTAAATTGAGGCCCTTAATATGCTATCAGATATATAGTTGACTCTTCCGTTAAAGCCCTATATTTTTTGTGTAACTTGGTCATTAAACTTGTCCTTCATAAACGCTAGATTATGTATTGAGTAATAACCAATTTCATCCTTAAATGGGATTTTAACAGTTCACAATTAATTTCCGGTATTTACATTCAGTTATAAGATAAATTCTTTCACTAGAATTCTGCGTTTTCTGTGAGATTTCATCATTAAAACATGTCCTTCACGGGAACTATACAGATTTTACACTGAATAATAATCAATTTCACCGCTTAGTAGATTCTTAAATGTTTGTTCACAATTAAATTCAAATATCTATGTCTAAATACATAATCAACTCCTCCCCAAGGATTCTGTATTTTCCGTGAGGTTTCGTTACTAATCGTGTCATTTTCGACTTGGGCGCTAATGACCACGATTATGACGCTGCCGAAAGCCCAAATAATAACAACATCCTTTTTGGACGCCACATAGATTCCGAATTCAATGTTAACCGATTACATCGGTCAATAGATTCTCGGCCCATTTTCAGATATATGACGGGGTCTTTTGTCACAGTTTTTTTGTTTTTTTTTATTTATTTATTTATTTATTTTTTTTTTTTTTTTTTTTTTTTTTTTTTTTTTTTTTTTTTTTTTTTACAAATGTGGACAGGACTGATAAAACACTGAATTAAAGACAGCGTTGCCCGAGGCCGATCTCGATCCGGCGACCTCTTCACCGCGAAGCTAGCTCACTAGGCCGGCGCCATAGACTCAAGCCTTCCACCTTAGTTCTGTGTTTTCCGCGAAGCATCATTAAACTTGTCGAATGAGCTTGTCGAAGCGTTACCTTTTACAGATGTACTTGAAATCCATAAAGGTCATTTCTAACAACGTGTCGAAAGATTCATGTCTCGAAACTAATTTTACGTTGCCCGTAAGATGATATAGCGTGCGAGAAATGGCCTTGACATACGAGATTAACATGAGATGGTGGATAAGATATTTTATATTTTAAGCAACCAAAAATAGAAAAATTATTCTTATTAATGGCGATTAAAATTTCGATAACCATTCGATAATCTACGAAACATTAAAAAATTTGAGTACGAAGGCTTTCACGGCGTATCGATGAAATATAGTCTTCGCGGTGCAGCGCTGGTACTCCCTGCAGGACACATCTAACCTGAAGATGGCGGCAGAGCCAGCCGCTGAAAGCTCGTTGTTGTCTCTCTTCAACAATATACGGCGGAAAACCCGCGAAGACTATATTCCATTAAAAATTTGGCTTTATTTGCCATACTGTATTTCATGTTTGTAAGGAATCTTCTGTAATTACTAAAGTATCGTTCCAGGTACTTCATCTTCACATATCAAAAGAATTATTATTATTATTATTATTTTTTTTTTTTTTTTTTTTTTTTTTTTTTGCTTTTGACTCAACGCCTTGTCGACGTCGCGGTCATTAGATGGCGAGTATGACTGGTGACAAGGAACGGGAAGGAATTTTGCCATAAACTTTTGAACGCAACATCGCGACATTCACCTGGAGTGATTTGGGGAAATCATGGAAACCCAAATCTGGATGCTCGGACGGGGATTCGAACCGGCGTCCTCCCGGATGCGAGGCCAGAGCGTTAAGTTCTCTTTGTAATCGTCTTGTAAACTATCATAATTAATTTACTAATATTCGATACCAATTATGTAACTAATACACAGAATAAGTCGTATTATATTTACACACACGCAACGTACCTTACAAAAAAATGGTATCAATAACTAGTATGACATTATAGTTTCTATTGGAATCGATAAGTTTTGTATTCATACCATCGTATCTCAAGCCACTCTCTAGGGCTGTTGATAAAATATCGATATATCGATATTTTTTAAAAAAATTATCGATATTTATGAGTGATATTTTTTAGGACGATATATCGATATATCGATACTGAAATCTGGATATTGGAGTCCGATATTTTTAAAAAATAAGTGGTTATTTTCCCTTTTCCTCGTAGAATATTCCAAGTTATTATTGGAGGGAAAACGATTACCTGTGTTGCACATGCAATACATTTTCATAGATAGAATTTTAAGAAACAATGAACGATACGAGCACATGGAGAAGCAGGGCCGCCGTAAGGGGGCGTGCCAGGCAGCATATTATTTAGCGGGCGACCTCCTTTTTTTAGCTCAACCGCTGCTACGGGCGGTCGGCGGCGACACTGGGGATGGCAACAATGGGGGCGGCAATCTCACAGTTTTTTGACCCGTTTCGGAAATTTCCTAGATCCACCACTGGCTGTAGTTGGACAGGGGGCGGCATAATCGCTATTGCACGCGGGCGCTCAAACAGCTAGCGGCGGGCCTGTGGAGAAGTAAAATACGAAGGTAAAATAACTCATTCAATATTCATTAGAATTCTTGTCTGGACATTTTGAAAAGTTTTTTTTTTTTAAATTTGTCTTCAATCAATGCAAAAGTATTAGCATTAAGAAACTAATCGTAATGTACCAGGTATGGGTAGGGTTGCCAGATAGCCGGAAATCCGGGAATGTCCCGGAATTTTGTGTCTGATCTCGTGTTCAGGAATTATGCGTTACTGTCTCGGAATTTCCGTATACCAGTTTTTTTCTCAAACTCAGTTCACCACGGTGGTCATGAGGCCAAGCCAAGTAACCCATGCTTGCAGCAGGAGGATGGAATGTCCCTTAAATCAGAGGAATTGAAACTGACAGGAAAATACTCTTTGAATTTTCTGGGACTTTCAAAATTCTAGATGCAGTTAACATTAACTCCCTTTATACAGAGTTCACATGTCTGAAACGTGTATTTCAGGTCCTTCCAAAAGACTTTCCAAACGATAAAATCTGGGCCAATTTCTTTAGAACAAGCGCTTTTAATGATTCTGAATATTTTTAAAAAATAGTTGGTTTTGTTTTGTCAATTCCAACAAGCAATGAATTTTTAGCCCGTTGAATAATTTGTGAAATAAGAGCGAAACAGAACGTACATGGATTCGATCAAGGCTGAACTGCAAACTCAATCAATTTTGAAGACTCTTGCTGAGAAATTTTATCAGTTTTGCAAAGCAGTGACGGAGAAATATTTATGAAAATGGCAAAATCTAGTAATAAATATTTTAAAAGTAGATGATTAAGATCTATTTTGATTGATGTTGATTTTGATTTAGCAAAAGATAGATGCTAATTTTTTTTATTTGTTGATAAAACCTGATGTTGATTTTCTGCCTAATTTTAATTGATGAGCCTAACAGAAGTGTTCAGTTTTGGTTTAAAATTTTTGAGAATTTGATTGATAATACCCGATGTTGATTTTGTACCAAAGTAAAACATTCCTAACGAGGTGGTCAATTTTTGTTTTAAGTTTAGTATTTTTTCCTTTTGATTCATAACACACGATGTTGACTTTCTACCATAGTTTAATTAATAAAGTTAAAAGAGGTGCTATATATACGTTAGATAGCACATTTACCTAAAATAGAATATTTTTATTAATTTTCATTTTTGTTCACTCTTTAAACATACCGCTAAAATACTTTTTAGACCCAGAAATGTCCCGGAAATTATAAGCCTGTATCTGGCACTCCACAGTTAAATATTTCGCGCGAATTGGATACGCTTCTTGTTCCATACCAACAGAAGCATTGAGCTCCAAAATTATGTCACAGCCAGTTTTGTTATGTCACTTACGAATTTATTAAGATAAGAAATTGAAAAAAAGAATCTATCACTTTTGGATTGCCTCTACAAAGCGCTATGCTAAAAACTTATTATTATAGATTGGTGCCTTTAAAAATCAATTTGTTAACGCCAAGGGAACTGCCTTGACAGTAGCGGCGCTAGGATTTTTCCAAGCCGGGGAAAAAGTGAGATTGCCGCCTCTTCAAGCAAGACCCCGAGAATCGCCTCCTTGATTGTTGGCCAAATGCATTGATGTCGCCACTTTAACTGTTTGCCAAACGCATTGTTGGACACGATTTTATCGCCCAGAGCTAGTACCCCGGTTTGCCCCCACCCCTCGCCCTAAATCCTGCATTCCACCTAGAATCTCAGCTTTAAAAAAGTGTATTATGGTAAAGAGTTACCCATTTGCGAAGCAATATCAAAGAAGGGGAAATTTTCAATTAATGTAGGGAGTTCTCCATTAATAGTAGAAGAAACAACGGGAAAAACAAGAGTTCATGCTCTTGAAAAGTATGTCCAATGAAGTTTCTGACATGAGTTTTGGTGTAAAATTTTACTTCATTCACCATCTTAGTTTGGAACTTTTTTGGATCTGAAACTGTTTTAAATAACTATGACGTTCTCTCATCATAATTCTATGCAACATCCAGTTGTCCTAGAAAATGGTAATTTGGTACACATACTTGGTTTCATCCCCATAGTATAAGAAAAGTTCCTGTGTTTTTTCAATGCCAATCTAAAAGCTGAAACGCCTTAGAGAAAATTTGTAAGTTAATTGCTTTCTTCTTGATGAGGCTATATGCCTTGAATTTCAGTTTTGCACAAAGATCAGGAGCACAAAAAACACAATTAATTTTACTTTGTTACTACATTTAATTTGGAAGTTATTGGTAGTCCTACACCGATGGTAATAATGCAGACACGGCGGAGCTCGCACAGAACGAATCGGACTCGAGCCCGTTGTTTTACATGAGCGTGCGTTGTCGAGGAAAGTATTTTGACATGAAAAATGGATGTAAGCAGGAATATTGATAAATTTGGATACACAATCTTTGCTAAGGTGCAAACATTTGATCCAAAAAAGTAAGAAGACTCAGAATAAGCTATCAACCTACAAAAAGAAATTAAATTCCACATAAAACAATACTTGTAAAACAAGTGACTTGGCAAACTCTGATAATAGAACATCAACCTAAATAAATGCCTCTACAATGTTGCATTATTGAGCTTTTAAACTCACAAAAGCCAAGATTTCCCTAGATGCTCTTTCTCGATTCACAAGTCTTCGAGTAAATCATAAACATTATGCCTTTCCTTTTAGTAAAGTAGTAGTATAATGGCTAAATCACAATTTTTTTAAAAAAAGGTTTATCCGTAACGTCATGAAAAACTATTTTTTTTTTTCATAAAATCAAAACTTGATTAAGAAAAATATCTCACAACTCTTCATCATTAAATATTCACAAGACTTCGCCCTTTTTTAAAATGATTTGTTTTTGTAACATTGCTTTTATATAATAGGGTCGATATATCGATACTTGTTCTTCGATATATCGAATCCGATATAAATATTTTTTAAAATATCGATATATCGAAAATCCAATATTTTTTAAATTATCAACAGCCCTACCACTTTCTGGAATTGAAAAGTAAAAGCCGGTGTAATGAAGGCTGCACATGAAATTTGTTGATATCTTATACATGAAATGACTGCGAGAGAAAGATAGCCCGTTGTGCAGCATTTCACAGAGCGACCGATTCAGTATTACCAAGACTCACACATGCTGTTAGTATGTTCGTCCGTCAACCAAACTAATTTAAACCAAGCTGCACTTAGTAACTGTTTGTCACTAATCATGGTGTAGGATACTTTCTATCAAGATTAGTATCATACTTCCCAATGATACTGAGCTAGAACAGTAAATTTTTAAAATGATTGTTTCTTTCGGTGCAGCACGCAAAAAATTAATTAATGGATTTTAACTAAACAACGCATAGTCATAATTTATGTAACCAGGAAACATTCAGGATACTTTTTATACAGTATAGCAACATAGTTAAGACAATTCAATAGTTTATCAATAGAGTCTGCATTTATATATACAGAAAATAAGCAATCTGTTCGTATATGCGCCAAGCCCCTGTTCTTGCAGAGATGCTATGTGAACTATACTGAGGCGTTTCTGTGGGTAATCTCCAACCATACAATCTTCCGAATTAGTTTGACTTTCAAGGGATCGAAGTAAAACGAGTTTGAAATATTTGCTTTAAGCCTAAATTTAGAACGACGGGAAGAGGTCCCACAAAGAGAAAATAAATAGGGCTAATCCTCTGTTTATTCCCACGTAGGTCATTTCCATGGAAGGTTATTTGTTAATTCATATCACAGATCTTAACGTGGTGAAGTGGCAGGCACAGCTACTCAATCATAAAATGAATTAAGGATCCAATCCGATATTCACATAGCGCATTTTTTTGGAATATAATGATGTCTGAAGTTCTATTATTGTACAACACAAGCCTCAAAGTATTGGAAAGTTACCCCAACGAGATTTACAACAAGTTTAAGTACAAAATGCTCATTAAAGCATCCGGTTCTCTCCAGACAGTAACAGCCAAAACACTGTTTCTGGGAACAGGGTTGAAAAGGACTAACACCCCCCCCCCCCAAAAAAAAAAAAAAAAAAAAAAAAACTCACACAGTGCAAGGATGAAGGAATACTATGATAAGAAGAAAGCTCACCAGAGATAAGAACGAAAAGTGGCCAAAAATAAAAAGGAGGCAACAAAGTGCCTACTTCTACCTACATAATTATTACTACTATTTCCTGAGAATTCTTTGGTACCCATCGAACGAGACGTGAGTAACAGTTTATTATCCAGAATAAGCATCCCATGGTTTCTAATCTTCTTTTTGAGTCCTGTTTATAAAAAGAAATAATATACTTTCATTTGACATTTAAAGGAATGAATTGCAACATATTTGTTATGTCATTTGGAGTGTAGAGGAACTTTGATATCAATATAAATGGTATATAAGATTGCATTTGCTTGTGATGAAAACGAAAAACAATAATTCCGAATTCCATTCTACTTAACGTTAATGGGAACTCGGGGGAAACATGACGTCCTTGCACACTGAATGCAGTGGTAGAACAAGTTTTCTATGATGCGGATGCTTTACGATTACTAGAAACTCTGGCTAAGTACAGGTTTACGTTAGAAGTAATTTATTCTGATCTCATCTGTAAAATGTTAGTTTACAAGCATACGTGGAGGTGCGATGTGTTTCGTTTTATTGTTTAACTGTATGAGGAATTTGCAAGCAGACCATTTGTTCGAAAGGAATTAATGGAATAGCGAATGTGGAAAAGTGGAAGAGCGTAACTGCGAGTAATACAGTCATTATATACGGTCTATTTCACTATTTTTCAATATCCTAGAGACGTGACTTTTAACCTGCCTGTTCTTTTACGTTTGTTTAAAACTGGATTATAGCCGGTAATTTATACCACACCCACAGTTTTATCTCATTTTGGCGAAACTTTGCACATGTACGCTTTAAAACGAGGGAAAGTACCGTCCACACATTGTTTATAAAACCCACGACCTCTCTCACTTGATCTTCCAAAAATAAAGTTTAAACAACATATATATAATGGACATAGAGATGATTCCACGGAGGATACAATGAACGAAAGAGCAGCACAATCGCAAAGCAAAGAACCATGGAAGTGCACAAGGCGTCTGCTGGTGATGAGGCGTGGAAAAATATTGATGGAAGAATTAGGAGAGTGCATGGAAGGGAAACGATGACCATGACCACAAACTGGTACTCGATTTCAGACACAAGGGTGTGTGAAGATTATCTTTGGTGGATTATAAATAAAAATTCCGTCTGGAAAACAACTGTTGGTGTTAATTTTCTTTATTCCCATACGCATTTCGCCCTTATGGTGTGGGGCATCGTCAGTTGTTGTGAATTTGTTTTTACATGTGTTTCATTACATTTGACAAAGAAATTTATAAATTATTATATACATTGTACTTACAGCTAGGGTGATAATATCTACATGAAGATCTGGAACAGAACTTTATGCATCTTTACAGATCTTTTTCACAATTAGAAACAACTGTTTTACACCTATTTCTGGATTATATCCATTGAAACTGCAAACTTCTTGTTGTGTTTGTCTGCTATATAACAGACATGTTGTTTTGATGAAATTCAGTGCTACCAACTTTGTTTTCTCTTTTGTTATCTTTGGTATGTAAGGAGGTAATGAACTGGAATAAATTATAAAGAAAAATGATGAATAATTTATCAAAAATGAACTGAAATTAGTAGAGGGCACAATGCGGGTACAAGGAAGTGTGAAAATAGATGTGTAGCGAAATTGCCACTGTAACGTGCGCTCCATTCCAATTAAATTAAATTAAACACTGCCTTAACAGCGTTCTTCAAGCTATGTGAAAACATCTTTGCCAAATTGTTGCTGTATACCGAAGTATCACACTTCGGGTACTTCGATGAGGAAATTCTTCTGACGAAAGCCGAACTTGAATGATCCAATGTGAGAAGATAAAACAAACTGACGTAACGGGTACTGAGAAGTCTATACCACACTCTTATGCTTTACGCTGACGCATTGTAGTGAGTAAGATAACAATTAATAAAATCAATAACTCAAAATAGCTGTGATGTACACATCGTCACTTCGTAGTAGTTGTCAGACTATCTGATTGTTTTTTATGCTGAGGTAGTATCATGGTCATGTTTTCCCGGGACGGCTGTGAGTCTTAGAATTACAGTCGTGACTCATTGATCATAAGAGTAACTATAAATGATTTGTTTTCGCTCGCCAAACAGCTCAGGTAGAATTTTAAAAACTATCTCAGCATTTAAAAGAATATAAAAAATTTACTGTATAGAATGCCGTGTCGAACCAATTAAATCAATCAAAAAATATTTATTGTGTATTAAATTAAATTTTAATTGCAATGGAGCGCATGCTAATGTGGCAATTTCCCTACACACCCATCTTCCCACTTTCCGGCACCCACCTAAATTTGCCCTCTGCAAATTTCAATTTGAAATTCTTTAATCCTTTTTGGTAAATTATTCATCATTCCCCTTGGTAACTCATTCCAATCCCTGACACCCTTACCTAAAAAAGAAAATCTTCCCACACCCTTGTGCCTGAAATCGAGTGCCAGCTTGTGGTCATGGTCATCTTTTCTCTTCCATGAACTACTTTTCATACCTACTGCAATATCTTTCCATGCCTCATCGCGAGTATACGCCCTGTAAATTCCCATCACCATCCTCATCCTCCTCCTGTCTTGCAATGAATCCCATTCCAGCTCCTTTATCATATCTGTCACTGATTGCATTCTGCGATAATTTCCAGAAAAAAATCTAGCAGCCCTTCTTTGCAACTTCTCCAACTCCTGTATTTGATACTCAAAATGTGAGTCCCATGCTACACTATTATATTAAAGCAATGGTCTGACCAAAGTTTTGTAACCTATTCCTTCATTTCTCTAGTGCATCCAATCACTAACAAGTGCAGAATTTTGAAACCTTGTCCTTACCTGAACAATGTGACCTGCCCAGTTAATCTTGTTATCCAATGTAATTACAAGATATTTACATTTCATATGTTCAACAAACAATTCTTTCCCCACCTTATAATCATAATCAACCCGGCTTTATTTATCTGTGTACCTGATAAGCTTACTATTCTTTGCATTTATCTTCATCCCATGTTTTCCAACCCAACTAGATATCCTGTCCAGATCACCCTGCAGCTGTTCACAGTCCTCTACCGTTTTGATCCTTTTACATAGCATTATATCATGTGCAGACAATCTAATTTCTGATAGTAAACCATAAACGCAATTATTCATTAGAATAAGGAAAAGCAGTGGTCCCAATACGCTACCTTGTGGCACTTCCATTTTTAACTCCACTTCTTTTGATACTGCATTTCCTACCTTAACTTATATTATTGATTAATGTTAATAATCTACTGTGTGAGGAAGGTGCTAACAAACATCTTATCATTATTTGGCAATACGTGTTAGACATATGTCCCCGCTTTTATACAGATATTCTTTACTTATAAATGTTAATAGAAAGTTGTGCGAATAGTGTTCGCATCAACTTTCTCCATACGGATAAAAGATTATTATTATTATTAGTCGACTGATGTTATAAAATTGTCAAATTTTTGCCGTTCACACATTCGATGCTTTGTTCACTTCAGAAAACCATTCCACTCTGCACGCTGTACCCGTTGTGGAAACAGCCGTTATTAACGCATTATTAATCTCGTAGTTATTAGCGATTCAGATCTGATAAATTTTTGTAACAGAAGAAAGTTCGACGGGTTAGTGAGCGAATAGAGGTTTTCACGTCAAAAGAACAGCTTAACCACCGTAAATTTAGTTTTCCGGTAATCAATTTACAACACGTTGGATCAATCATGGAAGTTCGGATTCCTCCTTTTTTTCTGGAGTTGATCTCTGGGCAAATCAGTCAACAGTCTGTGCCACACGGTAGTCTTGACAGCCAGTATGACTTCGTCATAATTTCCACAACGCGGGATGTTGCATATGTTGGCTTTACGGCTGCCTCCCACCATGACCCGCTTTCTGAGGCTAACGAGCTAACTGCGGAAGCCAAGTAACAACTGATAGCCCTGAAGAGATGCATCCCACTCATGCATATGTATCACTCCCGTCATGCTATGAACATGCGAACTCCAAGTGTAACTAAAATTAGACCAAGACTTAGCTAAATGTGTAGCCAGACTAGTTATTATTTATTTAATAGCGGTTACTTACGACTTTGTACGCACGCAATTAGAATTTTATTGGTAGAATTGGATACAGAAAGCTATAAGTTAAGTAATAAGTGTCACAAAAAGCACGCTCTTGGAACTGCATGACGTGGAAGTATTTATAAGTGTACCCCTGAGATTTATTGATAATCATTGCATATAGTGCAACTCAATATCTTTATTAAATAATCAGATCATGCACGTACTGACTGCGGGAAACACAAAGCTTGAGCAACTGATATAGTATTACAGAGACATACACACGTTATCCGTCTGTCTGTCTTCGTTCGATTATTTTTAAAAATTTCATGATAAAACAAGTTGTTTATTCTAATAAACGTGTATGTACTTCCTAGTGATATATAGTATTTCCTTGTCAAATTTCGTCTGGATAGGTTTAGCCGTTTAGTCGTGAAAAAGTAACAAACAGACAGAAATACAAAGTTACTTTAGTGTTTATAGTATCAGTGTAGATTAAGGTCTTGATGCTTACATGACACTTAATTGAAACATAAAATGGAACTCTAATGACAATTGTACTGTAACTAGACGACCCGTGCGAAAATTTCGCGGATAAAAGGCGATGAATGTTGAGGTTGATTGCTGTAATATAATGAAATGTAGAGCCATTCTTTTTTATCAGATATTCATTTTTTTAGTGTAATTGGAACGCATCCAAATACTTACAACATTTCACGAAACAGGAAAATTTAAAACACTCTGTATTTACGACAAACTGTCACTGACCTTAACAGAATACAACCAACCTGAACAAAATCCACACAACATATCAACATCTCTGACATATTTGTTGCTGTGCGAATAAAATGTTTATATTGGAATTGTATAGCAAAACGAAAGTGTTTCCATACCAGAAAAAAATATCCGAAAAGCTACTTATTGAATAGAATAAAAACGTTTATTGAATTCTCTGTGATATCTGCTGCTGCAATCTAGGGACTTGGCTCTGAACTTTCTCATACGCACGCCCACTTTAAGCACCAAATTCCGAAAAATTCTTTCTGAATTTATGATTTTACCTAACTGGAGACCTTAATCTTTAAAACGATATGATATTTATCGATTTCGGCTAGGTATCGAAGAAGATAAATGGCTTCTAATTTTTAAAAAAACACTCTGTTGAAAAAATATTGATACTTTTGCCCTTTAAGGATCGAATTGCAAAAAAAAAAAAAAAAAAAAATTATAAAATATGGTACGACCAAATCAATATCTTTAAAATATTACCTCATTTAGCGATTTCGGCTAATTATCAAGCGAGGTAAAAAAAAGTTCTAGAAATGATATTTTTGCCCTTTAATGGTTGAATTTGGAGAAAGTTTTTTCTTAAAATATGATGTGACCAAAGCGGATAATTTAATATTTAAAACGATATCTCATTTATTAATTTCCGTTAGGTATCAAGAGAAATAAATAGCTCGTGACAGAAAAATGCGTAGTAGAAATATTAATACTTTTGCCCTCTAATGTTAGAATTTTGAAAAATTTCTTTCTTAAAATGTTGTGCAATGGAACTTAAGACCCTATGAGCACCTCAATCTTTAAAATGATTCCTTGTTTATCAATATTGTTTAATTATCAATGGAGATAAATGACTCGAAACACAAAAAACGCATTTTAGAAATACTGATATTTATACCCTTTAAGAGTTCAATTCAGAAAAATTCATTTCTTAAAATGTGATGTTACTACAGTGGAAACCTTAATTATTAGAATGATTCCACATTTATCTATTTCGGTTAAATATTAATGGAGATAGATGGCTCGTGACACAAAAATGCGTATTAGAACCATTTATACTTTTTCCCATTAAGGGTTAAATTCCAAATAAAATTTTCTTAATATATGATGTAACCAAAGCTGAGTCATTACTCTTCATGCTCCTACTTCATTTGTCGATTTTCATTAGATATCCAGGGAGATAAATGGCTCGAAACACAAAAAACGCATTTTATAAATATTGATATTTTTGCCCTTTAGGGGTCGAATTACAAAAAATACCTTTCTTAAAATATAATGTTACCACGGAGGAGACCTTATTCTTTAATACGATACCTCAGTTATCTGTATCGGTTAGATATCAAGGGAGATAAATGGCTAGTGACACAAAAATGTATTGCAAAAATATTGATACTTTTGCCCTTTTAGGGTCGAATTCCAAAAATTTTTTGTGTTAGTATATGACGTCACTAAATTGAAGATCTTAATCTTTAAAATGATACTTCATTAAACGATTTCAGATAGGTGTCCAGGGAGATAAATGACTCGTAACACAGAAAACAGCATTTTATACATGTTGACATATTTGCCCTTTAAGGGTCGAATTCCGAAAACTTTATTTCTTAAAATACGATGTGACCAAAGTGGAGACCATAAGCTTTAAAATGACACCTCATTCATTTATTTCGGTTAAGTATGAAGGAAGATACAGGGTTGTGGCAAAAAAATACCTTATAGAAATAATATATATGATTACGGAACTATTTAAAAAATACATACAAAGTTTTGCGGACAAAGGCCGCCTCGTCAAGATCAACAGTCCTAACCTTTACAACTTTACATCGAGATGCTCAATCGTGGCCACCGCCTGCCGCACTGTCGAATTTAAATTTTACAGACTTCCACGGAAGTCCTGCGAAATATGTGATCTCACCGCAGTCGCAATGTGACGAATCAGCCCCACAGGTACGGAGAGAAGAAGCAGTTCTTCCGGTGGCACATCTAATAAGATTTAATTTATCCCAAATAGATCGAGGTAAGTTGAATCCCGGATGCTTTGAGCAGGTATTACTAATTCGCACGATGCCCTGTGGTGTTGAATATGCACATTCTCTATGCAGCTATCTGTAGTTCTGAAGTTTTTGGATGTTAAAGCGCGTTCAGTTAACAGAGGTGGCTCAAGGTAACCCTGATCTGTCCTCACTCCGTTGCCCTTACCCCAACACGCGAAGGGGAATGAGTTCCCAGAGACAATTTTGCCTCTCATTTGCGTCTACACAGCAGTCTGTTTGGCAAGGGGAACATAACCCTGACCAGTTGAGGTGACCGGAAAGTAGATTAACAGCAGTTTTCCGGGCTGGATGGCGTGACTTCAGCCATGTTTTACATTGCCTATAAATACCCGTATTTTGGAAGCTCCTCATTATTTTCGACCATAGGTTGTTGCCTTTTGATGTGAGATGGTAGGATGTTGCTTAGCACCGGCAACCACTGGACAGACTGGAGAGTGCCTGTTATGATTCGGATGGTTTAATGAAATCATATGTCTGCCTTCTGGATGTAAGACCTATGGAGCCACACATTAGAACAGTATTCAGCTGAGGAGTGAACCAAGACCGAGATTGTAATTCTTAATGTATTTGCATCAGCTCCCCGTGAAGTTCAAGTACATCGTTTCTGCAGGTTAATATCTGTGATATACGTGAGTGACCAATAAACTAACGTGATCGTATGAATTTCCAAAATCGTTGCAGGTATTTGGCCGGATGGTTTCTTCAAAATACGAGAGCCAAATTCCTTACAGTTCCTTGTTCCCCGGCTATAATGACCTGAACGTCGATGAGTTTTTAATTAAAAATGGATGTATGAAGATCTTAAAGATGTGTAGTTTTCGTTGTTGAAGGTCGTTTCAAATTTTAAGTTTTAACACATGTTCACCAACGTTGACAGGCGTGTCTATGGCGCTCAGCATGAAATTGCCTGATCTGAGCATCAGACCTGGAAGAAATTTAATCTACATCATATTTGTTCAGTAGTACACGACATTAGATGCTGTACCAATTTCCTGCGTTGAACTGACATTGTTAACGGTGACTCAGCCATCAGTTGGGAACCATATTTCGGCTGTTACCGTGTGTCTTACGGAAAAGTAGGCATGAATAATGGCCACTACTGTCTAACCTCGTGTTGGGAGTGAGCGGTTAATGCCCTTACCTGGTATTAGAGAGAACGCGAACTAGATATCTTGCCCGCCTATCTAGACTAAACTTTGTATGTTTTCGCGAAATTACTACAACCGAATGCCGGTATGATCTTCGACTTCCATTCCTAGCCGCAATTCTCTTCCGGCAATAGTGACACAGACGTTGGTGCTGCCATAAAACAGTAAAAGAAACTCGAGAGCTGTCTGGTGGCTTAGTGGTTAAGGAGTCTGAATAGAAATCGAAAGATCCCCGGTTCGAATACCCGTCTCTACTGGGAATTTATAGCGGCTCTTAACCTCACCTATACCGCTGGCAGACTCTGCTGTGTAATGTGAACTAAGCCAGAACGCTTCTATGAGTCAGATTCTACAAGTTGTGAGTTCCTTTTACCCGGTAGGATTACCAGGTTAGGTTATTTAGCAGTGAAAAAAGGCGCATTGTGCGGCGAACCGAAAATTCTGGTGGCCAACAGAGTCATGCGATGGTCTGATTTGAATAAACTCACAAAATTTCTGGGAGTGATTCTGACTGCCCGCCATCAGTCAGGATCACTGCATTCACGTTGCTCCCCGCGGGCACTGCTTGAGCAGTGGCTAAAGATATTTCCATATTAGTAGAATATGTCTCCCCTCCATGAGGTGGGGTAATTCTTCCAAGTCTTTACCCTTGGTATGGCCGCTGGTGGTGCAGGGTGATGCTGGCAATGGGAAGGAAGAGCTTAGCTCAGGAGATCCCCGGTGAGCCTCATCAGGCAACCTTGCGTTCATTGTTATGAATGTCCGCAACATCATTGTAACTACTCATATATCGAAGACCAGGCATGGCACGCACATTGACTTTGCTGTTGCCTGTTACTTCACGTCTGAAACTTCATGTTTTAACGTCTAATTCTCTATCCCTGTCACCCACTGGCATTCAAGCTACTATCTTAAACACCAAACCTGTAAACTCAGCGTTAATGTGTCAGCGAATAATTTCCTGCAGCATAAAATTTCACATTTACTACAAGCGCAAAGGTTGAATGTCCACTTCAGATAATTACACAAGCATTGGCGACTCGTCGTACAGCTTTTTCTAGCATTAATCGCATTTTCTTAAGGTCGGTGTCCACGACTATTTCTTAGCCTCCATTTCTCTTACACGCTAGTTGGCAACTCGACTCATTAATCTTGGTTCATGTCATACAATTTTCTCTCTGAAACAAGACCTTGAATTCTGTAACGTAAATATCATGACTGCGCATAATTATTAACTCGAAGCAAAATAACATTCTGTGCTACACACTTTGACATTTGCTCTTAGTTAATTTGTTTTCACAAAACATCTACGAATCAGTGCTATAGTAGAATAATATTATACACTCATTCGCACGTATGAATATCACCAAGTAAAAAAGATGGCTTATTGAAATTTATAACACCGATATGATGTAGTGAATATATTTAAACGGAATTGAGGACAATGACAAAAAGCAGGTAAAGCAGGAAATCAGCCAAAAATTATTGCTGCTAAAGAATCTGATTTCTCTTCCGCCTAATGAATACACATTCCCTTTATACGTATTGGGAAATAAGATAATTTTATCTGAAGATGTTAGTTTTAAATTAATTTTCTATCTTTTTTTTTTTCATTTTGGCCTCCTTTGCACCAATAGAAGCAATTGGTTTACTCGTTCGCTTCTTCTTCTCCTTCCAAGATTTTTTCTTTCTTTCGCTAAGGTGTCTCCTTTTTTTCTTCAGACCAGGTGATTTTGGCATTTGTACATCGTTGCTGGGACCCGTTGAATTTATGAATAAATTATTATTCTGTCAAGTGCCATTCAACATTTTGGGCAAACAATGTGCAGGTGACTCCGAAATAAATGCTTTGCTCTGCTATACTCGTTTTTTCCCGTTGGTTTGTTTCCGCTATTTGGTTCAAGATTTCGTAGATAAACGTGAATTAAGAAAACCTAGAGAAACTAAATTGCAAAATTTAAGCTCTCTGTAATCCGACTATTGAAATTGCCTTATTTCCCTCTGTTCTTTCATTCTTCACTATTTTAGACAAAAATAGTAAATTAGACCTACTTGAGATATTTTTATATTTCAATCTTCAAATTATATGTTTATGCATAGAACCTTTCTCGTAAGAAATTTTACTATCCGTCTGTATTAAGCACTAATTTTGGGGTGAAAACTATCTTGTAATTGTATCGTCTTGTGTATCATTTATTTGAAATGAGATCTATTTTTTAAAGACGCACTAGTAGAAAAAATCTGAAAATTTCTTACGAGCTCAATTTCATACAGCCGTCTCGTTGATCGTGTCCAAACAAACAGGTCTACAAACGAATAGTTGGGACGACATCCGTTAGTGGAAGGTATTTTCAACTTTCGATACATGACTAACTGGGTAAATCAGGATCTATACGACAGACAATTATGAAACTGTGTACCAAACAATTGTGACAGGCCCCAAACATCTCCGTAGTACGCAAAGAGTTAATGCATACGACTAGGAATTGAAATCCAGCAGTGCGAGATCGGGCTTTTTTTTTTACCTATGGCTTTACGCCTCGTCGACGTCGAGGTCATTAGAGGCGGGATGCGACTGGGGAAAGGAATTTAGCCATGGACCTTTTTTGAAGGAAGCATCCTGGCATTCGCCTGGAGTGATTTGTGGAAACCATGGAAAACCCAAATCTGGATGCGCGGATTCGGATTCGAACCGCCGTCCTTCCGAATGCGAGGCCAGAGCGCTAACCACTCACCCACCATGTTCGGTCGGTATCTCGCATCGTTTATCAGTCTGGGGGATCGCGCACAAAATTAAGCGGATCCGCATTCGCTAAAATGGTCGAAGACGTGTTTCAGTCTGGGAGACCTTGCCTCCCCGTCGTCGCATTTTTATGGCTAAATTTAGCATTTTTTCAAGAAATTTAGCATTAAAAACTTCAGTTTAGCATATAGCCTTTAATTAGTATTACTTCTTGATAAAATGTATCCACTTTTTTTCGGTGATAAAAATATTGGTATTATTCCTTTATTTATTAGAATAATCCATCACAACAAATTGTTATTAATTATTGTTTATTTTAAGTTGGTTGTTTTATACATATTACAAATTTAAAGCAAGCATCTCCATAAAAGCATTTAACAAAGATTTTTATTTTTTTTACAAACTTCAATACATCACTTGTTATAAAACATTAAACATGTATTGATTATTCTTATTTTTAACTAATATATAATTTTTGTTTCAGATAATTTTCAGTATAAAATTTACATTTCACGATTAGTGATGATCCGATACAAGTAAATACGAGTAAATACTCGATACTTTGTTTCGATACCGAGTACTTTTCGTATTCGATTTAATTCATTCGATACTTACTCGGTATCGGAAGAAAAGTACTTGTATCGAATCGAAAGTATCGAAACGCACCCGGTGTTAAATTCTAAATGCATCATCCCTGCTGCGCCACTCAGTCTCTCCTGCGAAATTAATTTCCTACTGACGTCAAGTTGATATCATCGAAAATCAAACAAAATCAGTCTTAGAATAGGCAATATTATCTCGAAGAGTTTGTTTTAGGTCCCTATTTCATTGTAATAAAGTTATACTGGCCAATGATCGCTCCCGTGCAGCCCCACACAAAAACTAAAAGAAATGGTTCATAAGCAACTAAGTAGCCCATATGAATCGGAAGAAGAAGCTGCTTCAGCTAGCGTTTCACAGGAATATCACTTCTGGAAATATCACAAAGAAAAAGAAAACGCACCGTAGTGACTAAGTCTCTACTTGTCAAACACTGTAATACCGGGACCACACGCTTGCCAAACATTGTCAAACCTTCACAAATTGAAACATGTGTATAGGGCGCTTGGCTTGGCTTATGTAGGCTTGCAGGTCGGTTGTTGACTGTCGGTTTTTTTGGTAAAAATCAAAGATGTTTGCGGCAAGTGTTTTTGAAGCGGCTACACGTATGTGCGGACTTAGTATTGTTTATTTACTACTGAAGAAGGCAGTTGCTGAAATATTTTTTATTAAAGGTTTTCTCGCATCGCAGCCGTCAACTTTTGTATGTGGTGGGTTAATTTCCCTTTCCTTCATTATTTATATCGCCTAGAAGCTACTTCAATTTTCCTTAGTTTTGTAATTATATAAAAAAAATACTTATATTAAATCAAATACATACATGAAGCTATACAATATTCATAGTTACATGAATTAAATTATTATAATTACTTGGCACGGTTTCTGTAGATTTTTAACATCCATGATTTTCTTTGTTGTCTCTCGTTTTTTAATTTTCTTTTTCTAAAAATAGGTTAGGCCGAAAGTTTTGGCCGACACAACCTCGACGTCCGTCATGCTTTCTTCTCCAAAACATACAAGCGCACGCGCAAGCGTATGGATGACAATGTTTGGCTCCCCAAAATTAACCAAGCGTTTGTAGAGGCTTGGAGTTTGTGAGAAAGCGCCAAGCGTGTGGTCTCTAAAAAGCAATCCATTTACAGAATGGGAAGAAGTGAAATTAACATTTCCTTGTCTCTATAAATACGCACAACAGTATCATATTGTTGTAGTAACGTCAGTATTGAGTGAATATTTGTTTTCTAATGCGGGTGAAACAATGACAAACAAAACAAATAAGCTGTCCCCAAAATATTTGTAATAATTGCTTTTTTGGGAAACCTTTCAAAAGCGGACTTTTATTGTTTAAAAGTGTTAAAACAATAATAAATAAATATTTAAAGATAAGATAAGTTTGCTTACATTGTGAGCGTTATTATAATTTTAATAAATAAATAAAAATGTTTACTGAGTGTTATTTGATTTTATAACACTAGGCAAATAAAATAAATAATTTATCAACATGTAACATATATTTTTATAATTCGACATTAATTTTTTTAAAGTATCGATATGAGTAAGTATCGATACTTTTGCAGTACTCATATGAGTAAGTATCGCAAGACAATTTGAGTACTACTCATTTGAGTAGGTATCGATACTTTGATGGTATCGGAACATCACTATTCACGATATGTTTCTTACAGATGCAAAATAATTAATATTTACTAGTCCTTTCATTGCATAATACATAGACTAGTTCGGTTTTTCTCGTAGGGTTAAATTTTTTTTTTTTTGTTTTTTTTTTTTTTGTAAACATCTTTGGAGGTACAGAATTATTCTAGTAAAGTTATATTTTGGTGGATTTACGATTTTATTGACACGTTAATGGTAGGCTTGTGATTGGTAGAGAGTAAAGTGGTTGACATATTTATGGTAATTATCGCGTTTGTTAGAGTTTCCCGTGGTAGAGATGTTTTTAGTTGAGTTTTCATGCAGTAGGGTTGGTAAATGGTAGATAATACTGGGTAAAAATAACATTTGTCAGATTATTTATTGGTATAGTTATTTTTCGGTAGGATTACGTTTTGATGGAAGTGTTGAATGGTAGTGATGCTCATGGTATATCTGTTAATGGTAGAGCAGGGGTGGCCAACCCAAATGATCTTGCGGGCCACTTTGGAGGTGCATCATAACTCCACGGGCCGCATACAAAATTATATATCTCCATATTAGTTTTAGTCCCACTATAAACATTATTTTGGAGTGAAAAGTTGAAACATAATGAGTTATTATTATTGTGTTTATTACTATTCTTACGTATAAACAAAGACAATATAATAATAATGATTCTAAACGCACATTTTAAATAAATATATAACACTAAAATGATATATTTAAGAATAAATGAAATAAATTTTGAAAATATGGAAGCACAATAATTTATTTTTTAATACATTGATTTTCACTACTTTGGCCATTATAAAACAGATTTATTTTGTAAACGTGTGGTATATTTCACGGGCCAGAAAAATATTCATGGCGGAATTGGTCACCCCTGTGGTAGAATTTGTTTTGGGTAGAGATTTTTCTAGTAGGCATGTTAATGTGCCCTTTAATTTTGTTGGCATTTTTTCAACATTTTCTGAAAACTGTAATACATTTTTGTCATTTTCTAAACGTAGATTTGGCATAAAATATTTTTTAGGGTTGGCAGCACTTCTCGCTTTCCGCCAGACTCGTTCTCTACGGGTTGTATTGCCCGTTATTTTTGCTGTATACATTATTGTAATTTGAGTAATATCGCCCTCCTATTACCAAATTTTCTCCCACACCGTACATACAAAGAAATGATACATTTAGAATTGTTTCTGAGAAGGCAGTCGAATTAATACATAAAGAAGTTAAAAGTTTTTCAGCTATTTCGAAAAGAAGATATATATCGAATAAATCGTTTCCAGAATGGTATGTATATATATATATATATATATATATATATATATATATATATAAAATGTGTCTCAAATTGTTTCTGTGCTTCATCAGATTTGAGATATTTGCTATCGACATTAGATCTAACGGAACAACCGTCATGGGAAAAGTTGGTATACTTCTGCCTTTGTACCTACAATTCTGCTTTTCACACAAAACACAATTCGCCGATGTCCACGTTCTATATAATAACACTATCTGAGAAAAGTAGAACGCACAGAAACAACCATGACTGACTCGGACGCAGACGGCGAAGACGACGACGACCTGGACGGGATAATCGACTCACAAAGCGTGAATGTAACACTTTTTCTTTGTTTTTACTAATTGCTTTACGGCTCGTCGACGTCGAGGTCATTAGAGGCGGGATTTGATTAGGGACTAGGAACGGGAAGGGATTCGGCCATGGGCTTTTGAAGGAATAATCCCGGCATTCGCCTGTAGTGATTTGGGGAAACCATGGAAAACCCAAATCTGCGTCCTCCCGAATGCGAGGCCAGAACGCTAACAGTTCATTCACCACGCTCGGTCCCGTAACACTGGATCATCCATATACTCCAGATATCATGATCTAGTGCTGAAAGTTTTTAAGCTTTTATTTGTAATCATTTCAATCAAACGAACGAAAATGGAGAAATGGCTTTCTAGGCCACTGGCTATACTTGTAATTCTTTGGAAACAAAGTGATAGTTGCCACTTATTTTTTCGGGATTCGCGCTTCTTTTGTCGATGCATTACTACTGACGTTTCGGCACCCAAGCTGAGGCCTTCATCAGGATGGCTTAGAAATGAAGTATCACTTGTGACGGTTTTTACACCACTCCGTCGTTGATCATCGATAAAAGCAGCGCGAATCCCGAAAAAGTAAGAGGAATATTTTATTAATATGACGCCTGCTAAAAGCGTAAAATATTGTATTATGTGATAGTTTGATTTACCGTAAGGCATTTAATGGGATCTATCACTTAAAACATACCATATTTGATTATTTACCCAATTATCCAGAATTACATTTAAAACAAAAGAGTAAAACCGCGAAACATACTTAAGGGAGGGTAAACATTTCTAAATTAATGTATTTTGCTAGCTAAAATATGTTTAATTGATTGCTATTATGCATCATTAAAATTGATTTATTAATTCAGTAAATAGCCGTTTGACACCAATCTCGCAATCCCCAAATTAGGATTGATTTTAATCCTTGCATATGGAGCGTCCATAAAGTACGTGGCTCAGTCTAGAGAGGGGGAGAGGTTGGCTGGAAAGCTACGGTGGGTTACGTAGGGGGGGAAGGAGGGGAAGGGGAGGGGGAGATTCTGAGCAAGGCCTCGTTGCTTTTCATTCATATTACTTGTCAAAGCTAAATTAAGGTACAGAACACATAACAGCATGTGAATATTTATTTCCGTTCTTTAAGTATCATCGTATGTAATTTACGATAGTCTGACAAGAGAAAACAGTACGGAATGTCTTGTCGAATCAATAGGGAAAAATCCACGTTCCACGCGGGGAAGGGGGGAGGGGGGAGGGGGGAGGGGGGTTTGAGGTAAAAGCGACGTCGAGCTACGGGTGGAGGTGAGGGTGGGTTCACAGGAGGCCAAAATAGAACTGGCCGCTCCCATACGACACACTGGACCAGGTGGGTGAGCATTCGGGAGAACGTGCATTCTAATCCCCGTCCGGCTATCCTGATCTTGGTTTCTTACGATTTCTCGAAATCACTTCCACTTAAATGCCTTGAAAACGTCTTATCACCTTCAGAAGTTAAAGAATAAAAAAAAAAAAAAAAAAAAAAAAAAAAAAAAAAAAAAAAAAAAAAAACCTTAGTTGTCTCGATTAGACGCGAATTTTGTGTTGTTGCTAACTCCAAAGTCCAGCTTGCTGTAACAATACTTACAACATTCATCTCAGTTTCTACCCGTGTATGATGTATATATCACATGGATGAAATTATTTCCCTTTTTTGGAGAGGGGGAGGGAGAAGATGGCTGTTCGGTTTGTTAACATGGAGATCACCAGAACTGGGATAAAATTTGGGGCAAGAAGGAAACAGAATTCGGCAACGTATTTTTAGAGTAATCATCCTGACTTGTCTTGATTTCATGCAATAATTGAAAAATGGAATAAGGATAAGCGGACCAGCGTTCTGTCGAATGCTAACATGAGTTTTAACAGCACAATCAACAATCCTCGGCAGCGCAGTGAACGGCGTTACTGGGGTCACTGATTCAATTCCGGTATAGGTATAGAGCGTCGTTGCAAGTACTGTACTCATACTAGATAGTATCTAAAATATGCGTATTATTCCCATAAAATACGTGCGAATCATGTAAAAATATCCTGCTGGTTGTGTAGCTTCTTAGTAAAAAAAAAGCCCCCCCAAAAAAGACCCCCAAAAAAGACCCCCCAATAAAACCTGCAACCATCCCTCGTAAGCTTCCTACGGATGAACCCAATCAAATTTCGGTGTCGTGACCGTGCGTGATAGAATAGTTTCTAATAATGAGAAGCAGAAGCTTATATGTATATCAATAACTATAGTCCACGTCAGTTATTCTAATACTAGGTAACTGATGTCATTCTTCGAAGAACGCGTGATTGAAGCCACGCCGAGACCCGATTAAGCAACAACGCCGTGATCTTACACGCAGGCACGATATAAATAAATTAGCCAGCGTGAAATCTGCGTCATGATGCAGCATTAGAAATTCATACCCAGCTGTTTCGCGACTCCTCCCAAAGCGTACTGTTCGCGTTTCTCGTAGCAGACTGCATAGCTTTCTGTAGACGTAGCTTTAATGTCATATTGTGCATCGCGTAAAATAGAAACGAATATCTCGAGACAGGAGCAAAGTAAAACTGTTGTTCTTGGTAGCTTTATTCAGGTGCCATGAAATTTAGTGCATTATTGTACATCTACCTTTTCTCACTGACCCAATGGCAATACACGTGACACATTACAAGAAAGGTAGCAGGTTTGTTTATAATACTGGACGTTTAGTTAGATAGCTCTGAGAATTTTCTCCATCTATGGTGACGCAAAAAGGAAAAAGATGTTATGATTTGCATATTGAATGATTTTTGTTCTTCTGTCGGCAGAGTATATGTGGCACAGAATTGGAAGGAATTCGGCTATTGCCTTTTGTAGGTACCCTTCCGGCATTCAGATCTAGTTATTAGGATAACCACGGATAACTGAAACTTGGATGGGTGGATATTCCCGTATGCCAAACTCTATCATTATATGCCTATCCACTAGGCTCAGTCTGATGCTTAAATTGCGGCTTTCGAAAGAGATGGCCTAAGCAGGCTGACGCCAAGTTCCATCTTCTCTTTAATCTTTCAAGAACAACACTTCCAAAATGATTACGTCCAGGTACAATTACTCCAATCATACAAGGGAGGGCAACATAAAATCAGCACACTCAAAATTTCCTTGTAGAACTGATACTGAGGAGCATAAGTCTCCAAAGTAATCGCCTAAAACTGAAATACCTTGCATTGTACGCATTTACTTTAGCTTAATCATTTGCACTACGTTCTGACGACTTGCTGTGTCGTATTAATCAGTTACCAACAGTGTGCCTCTGAACTTTTCGAACAGTAGATACTTAATGGAGACGACACAGCACATTGTAGAAACGTTGTCTTTTTACAACAGCAGCCTGCTGATAACCTGTGACTACATCGCAAGTCATATCATATGCTAATCCAACAAGCATAAAATTCGAAATGGGTGATACAATTATTCATTCATATGCTTACAGGTCATTGAGATTTACTGACCACGCGCCTTTCGGCTGTTACAGCTATTTTGAGTATCACTTGGAATTTACCGCGATGCAACGTACGGTTTCCGACAGCTTTATGCAGCGTTATTGGATAGGTTCCAGAGTGCTTGGCACAAATTTTGCAGGTTGTGTGCTTTCTTCCTGGATGCGGAACTGTATTCATACGTCGAGCCAACGCTCTTGGCGATGGATTCATAGGGTTCTTTCACAGGAATAAAACTTGTATCAATACTTATACTGCACAGCGGAAGTGCTGGCTTTACACGGTGTCGTGACAATAGCGCACAGTGACAATCGCGCACAGTTTAAAGGTCGGGCCACACTCTCCCCTCTCTCCCGTGTACTTTATAATTTACGGAACGCAGTATTGACAAATCATCAGAGGTGAACGTCAATTTTAAGGCCTGTAATAATTACATACAACTGAGCCCGGGATTTGGACCGCGGACCTTCAGTGCCCAAATCGTGCGCCGTAACACTGTGAGTCACCAGACCGAATATATAGGAAATGGAAAATAAATATTCAAACACAATAAAACAATCGTACTCTTTTTCTCTACAATTTATTTTTGCTATCGTAAAACACAAATGTAATCTTAGATTTGTCTGCTTCAAGAAAATATGATGAATCTGGAAGTGAGGTTGAAGAAAATAAAGACACTTTTGTAAGTTAATCAGTAACATCAAAATAAAATTTGGTCGTAAAAGACCAGAAATTTCCACAATCTACCTATCGCTTCTCCATGTTCACTAGCCCGATACCGGCCCGCACCGTCGAAAAGTAAAAGTAAGTAAAGTGTTTAAAATCAGCCAAGAAGCTTCATCATAATAAATATTTACAAATTATTTACATTTATTTAAAATAATGAAATTATCCAAATCAACCAGAGAGAATCGTCATAACTGATTATTATTTACAGTAGACCTACATTTATTCAAGCTTGTGCATGTAGGACAACGCCTCTAGACATGATCTGATGTCGCCGCTCTTTTCATATCTGTCAACAGTTTTAACAATTGATAATTTCACGAAACATACGTACGTAAGTAGTCTTCTTTTTGTCAGGTAAGAGTATAAACACTAGGATGTATGTTTGTTTCTTCGTCAGTGCTGCCGTAATTCGCATGTATCGTGTAGATTTGGGAGAACTGTTTACTGGCACCTTTAAAAGTACCATCCATAAAGAATTGTTCGTGTAATTTTAAACTTTGTTTGCCTCTTTCACCGCTCAGAACAATTATTCACCTTCCATATGATTCGTAAGAAGGAAACTGCCTCCATCTCCCATCTTCAACAATTCATCATCCAAGATCACTTCGTCAGGATTATTTGGCTCCTTTTGGTTTCCTTGTGATATACTCCTCTGACCAGAATCCAGCATGATGTTGTAGCGGTGACTAATTGGTAGCTAAAAGCAGGTAGCAAGAGACGACCCGGCTGTGCGCGATTGTCACTGTGCGCGATTGTCGCTGTGCGCGATTGTCACATATTCCTTTACACATCACCTTTTCTTAAAGCAATGTTTCATAAAAATTTCTTTCTTAGTTGTTTACGTTATAATTTGTTTTGATTAACATTAGTGTGATGGATGTTGATGAGTAAAGTGTACACTGAGCAAAAGGAATGGTACTGTGTATTTAGAGTGTGTTTGATGCTCCCGTATTGTTGATGAGGAAATAGAATGTTAACAAAATGATGACAAACATACCACGAAAGCATTTTGAGTCTAGTTGAAGTAACAGCAACCGTCAAGTAATATCTGTGGTAACGCTCACAAATTTTAATATCAGTGTTTGTTGAAGTTATATGGTTGTTACCACCCATGTGCGTAATACATATTTCAAAGCTGTTGTGGATTTTATAAATCTGCAGTTTCAAACTTAAAAACTGTATGGAGAGATTTTTTGTTTTTGTTTGTTGTTGTTGTTGTTGTTGTTGTTGTTGTTGAAAGTAGCTTGAACAGAAAACAAATTTCCATAATATTTCTTGAGGTAGGGTGTATACTGTTAGTGAAAATTGCAACACCAAAAATGAAACGTGATTACAATGAGCTTTATTCCAAAGATAAGGTACATCATAATTCACAAATGATTAGAATTATAGAACTGTTTGTGGACGTTTATCGCGGAAATTCAGGATGGTGTGAAGACAGCACTTGCCGAAATCGGAGCCTCCAGGCAAGGAACCAAAGCGAACCTGCACATGCTGCTGGTAAACGCATTGCGACATGGTTTGCATGCGCGTCCACAAAGCATTGACAGTGGGTGCAGGAGGACCAGAACGAACCAGAATGACCAAATCCCAGACATGTTTGATGGGCGACATGTCAGGCGAACTTGCAGGTCAGGGAAGCAGTGATACCCGTAGTTCTCCAAAGAAGGCTCGCACATTCTTCACCTCATGTGTCGGGGCATTTTCCTGTGAGATATGGCACGTGCAGCTGCCTGCAGGAGAGGCAGAACCTCGGTCTCTAAACCTCCATGATATAGCGGTTGCTCCTTAGATTGTCCTCAGTACATAGGAAGGGAGATCCTCGCGTTAGAGACTGGTGCCACAAAGCAATATACTAGGCCAGGGATGGCGAACCAATGGCACGCGTGCCGGTGATTGCACGCGACCAAATAATTTGGACACGGCATTAATTAAGTAGGTACTTAATCGATATAAGTAATTTTTTTTCGTCTACATAATTTGACATCACATTAAAAAAGTTCTTTGTGAACGAAACTACCCGTGCCGGAACGTCTACATATTGGGCAAAAGATGTATATTTCAAGCAAATTTCTGACGTAACGCACTGACTGAGCAAGTGGGGGCTCGGCGCTAAGCTCACTTATTCACTTGTTTTTGCTGACCTAGTTGACTGCTTTTACCAATCACGCATAGTTTTTGTGGTTTTTCAACTAATTTCGCTAAAACAGCTGCTTGTTTAAATTTGTTTGACTTGTATTTACAATATGGCTAGTTTGGTAAAAAAAAAAAAAAAAAAAAAGTGCAAGATAAGTGTCAGAGAATTTCAACCTTGGTGGAGTGAGAAATATGGCATGATTAATAAAGGTGATAAAGTGGTGTGTTTTATGTTCTGGAGCAGTGTTATGTAAAACATCACCTGTAAAACGACACTATGAAATAAATAAAAAAGCCAACCAGAGCATAAAGAATTCATTGAGAATTAAAGAGAGAAACAATCGACGCCTTTGATTAAGTATGTTATCAAGGATGGTGCCGCACGATTTTCGTCTGCAAATGTTATTGTTAGGCATGGTAAACCTTCTAATGAGGGAC
This sequence comes from Vandiemenella viatica, assembly GCA_031002005.1. Taxonomy (NCBI): domain Eukaryota; kingdom Metazoa; phylum Arthropoda; class Insecta; order Orthoptera; family Morabidae; genus Vandiemenella; species Vandiemenella viatica. The sequence goes on along the minus strand of CM061914.1, from coordinate 153,314,623 downwards.
GATCTTTGAAGGAAGCCTGGTTATCACGCTCCCCTTCATTTACTGAAGACTTTGAAAATAAAGGTAAGATAATTCAGCGTTTCAAAGTCTCCTTTATCCAAAAACACAATAAACGACAGAATACTAAAAACGGCGAAAAATGTAAAAGAACAACAAACAAGTGACATCTAGTCATCTCCTTTTATATTGTTGCATCTCGACGAAAGTACAGCTGTAACTAAATCTGCTCGTTTAACTATTTTAGTTCGATTTTGTGTAGTAAACGACATCAAGGAAGAATTTATTGCTATAACATCGTTACCAACAACTACTAAGGGCACAGATATTTGCACGGCTGTTAAAAATTCACTTACTAAGAAAGAGGTAGATTTAAGCAAAATTGTTTCGATAACGATTGATGCTGCTCCAAGTACGGTGGATAAAATAAATGGTTTTATCAGTTTATTCCAAACACACATAGGACATCCAACTCTTGAATTCCACTGCATCATACATCAACAAGCTTTGTGTGTACAGGGTTTATTAGCCTCAGTGATAATATAATGGGTTTAGTAACAAAAATAGTGAATAGTTTTAAGGTGATAGTATTTAGTTTTATTTCTTTTCCCATTAATCACTAAGTCACGATTGTTTGATGGCACATCATAGCTTCGTCCAACAATTCTTTAGAAAAAAATGGCACGTTGATCGATGAAGGTTCGCCATCCCTGTACTAGGCGTTTGTCCACTATAACTCAACAATGTAGTCTGCCCGATTGTGTTCGCCTTAGTTGCGTTTAACAGCTACGCGGCCATTACTGTAGGGCATGATGAGGCGGGATGAGTCCGAAAAAACTACTTTTTGCCATTCAGCACTCCACTGACGGCGTTCTGGTGCCCATTGCAGTATTTGGCGTTGATAGGATTTCAACATAATGACACGCATGCCAGCAATCTAGCCCTCAAAAAATGGGGTCGAACCGTCGGAGCAGACATCTCTACACGCGTTGCACTGCTCCATCGTCGAGCCAACACTGTGGACGAGGCTATTCTGTCGGTTACAGTCGTGCGAAAAGATGGCGATCACCCCGCGCTGTATTTAGATTGTGTGGTCCGGTACCGTTCGTCACTGTGTACGACCCTCTTCTGTCTACTGCTTCCACACACGCATCACTGTCAAAGTAGCGTTCCCTGTACGAACCTATATTTCAATGTGCGACAAACTCGTTTTCCGGAAACCAATCGTTCTGCCACATTCGAGCTCACTCACATGCTCATATAGTACCCTTTGACGTCAACGAGGCATACCGGCTCTTCTTGGATTTTTCCAATTCATTAGACTGCTCTGCAAAGACTGAGCATGGCGTAACATTCACGCAAAAGAGGGCGCTTCTGGGTCTACGTGTATGCCGTCTCTGTGCAATCTTAATAATCACTTAATATGGATCTACTGTTTTACACATACTGCGATTCAGTAGTTTTCAGACTATTCCAGCTGGGTGCTGCAATTTTCACAAGCCCTAAAATATTTTGCTTATATAGTTTAAAAAAAATACCTAGAGCACACACTTTATAAGTAAAAAGATCTTGTATTGGAGTTTGGGGATAACATAAATGTTCTTCCGACGGTTTTTCATTGTCGCTTCTGATTGGCTTTCTTTTTAGTTTTAATGAGAGATAAAAGTTAAAATTTGGTAGGTAGCCACCTAAGTTCACGACCGACAGTCGGTGATAACATTCAGTGACTATTCCTTCACTGAAAATTACTTAAAGGAGTGGTAGCAGTGTCGGATCTAGTAGGAGGCGGAGAAACCGGTGCGCTTGGCAACTCCAGGGTGGCGGCAACTTCAGGGCGGCGACAACTTCAGGACGGCGGCAATATCAGGGCGGCGGCAACATCAGGGCGACGACAAATTCATGGCGGCGGCAACTCCATGGTGGCGGCAACTCCAGGGCAGTGGCAACTTCAGGGCGGTGGCAACATCAGGTGGCAACTTAAGTGCGGCGGCAACTTAAGGGCGGCGGCAACTTAAGGGCGGCGGCAACTTCAGGGTGGCGACAACTTCAGGGTGGTGGCAACTTCAGGGCGGTGGCAACTTCAGGGCTGCGGCAACATCAGGGTGGTGGCAACTTAAGGGCGGCGGCAATGTCAGGGCGGCGGCAACATAAGGGCGACGACAAATTCAGGGTGGCGGCAACTCCAGGGCGGCGGCAACTCCAGGGCGGCGGCAACTCCAGGGCGGCGGCAACTCCAGGGCGGCGGCAACTTCAGGGCGGTGGTAACTTCAGGGCTGTGGCAACATCAGGGCGGTGGCAACTTCAGGGTGGTGGCAAAAACTTGTTTGAAGGGCATTGTTTCTTTAGGTCTATTACTGCTCTGAACGGCGACACTCTGTGTTAGGACAATGACAGTGAAATAATGTTCGAAACGGTGGCAATCTCACAGTTTTACCCTGGCTCGGAAAATTCCTAGCTCCGACTCTGAATAGCAGTGTTCGTGTATGGAGGCTGCGTGGAAGTGTGTACCCAAGATACCAGAGAAGGTCGCGAGACATTTCTGGAGCGGTTGGCAGTTACCGTAGCATTACCCGTGGCTCAGGCACCTGGTAATTGGGAGGCAGCGCAGAAAGGTCTGGCCGTGACACCTGTTGCAACACACCGCTCTCTCTGTAGACCAACGAATACCCCTGGGCATTAATACTGTCATCGCAGTTACAAAGAGAAGAGGCGGAGAAATATCGCTAATCTCGTGTTCTCCATAATTAACCCTCCAACTCTGATATCATCCAACATTATTTTTCATTTTACTCTTTCTTCTTTACGCGGCAACTGTCTGGCCTCACGTTCGGGATGACCCGGAAATGAATCCCGGCCCGGCAATCCAAATTTGCGTTTTTCCGTGGTTTCCCCAAATCACTTCAGGCAAATGTCGGAATAGTTCCTCCAAGGGGCCTTGGCCAAATTCCTTTCCATTCCTTCTCCACAGTCCTTTCTCGCCTCCGCCTCTAATAACCTAGGTGAGACAGGCGTAAAACACTAAGGAAAAAAAAAACTTTTACTGTAAATAATCCCTTGTAGCCAATTACTATGGGTTTTTTTTTTTTTTTTTTTTTTTTTTTTTTTTTTAGAATAATGTCTTCTCTTTATAATGTGCCCAGTTCAGTTCGTATTTACATTTTTTATCTGGATACACATTCTTTATTCTCAGTACATCCTCATTTCAAACCCTGTTCACTCACTTAACTGCTACTTCTTGTTCGTATAGAAATCTGTGCTACTTCCATTCATCGTCAGGTGGTTTTAGTTCAGTACAGTACAACACGGTGTACAAAACATTACCTGACGTTTTTTCTTAGTCAGTATCCGCAGAGCATTTATTTGACAGATTATTAATAAATTTGTCGCTTCTTTCAAAGTTTATATAATTTTTATGACAGGAATGGCAAAAATAAAAGGGCTGTCTGTAACAGTGCTCGATAATTCAAAGTCTCGCCTAAAGTTTCAGTTCTTTTGCGAGTTATCATACTAAACAAAGGAGAGTCAGAGTATCCCCAAGGCAACCTCCATGGAAAACACAAGTTAAAAAAAAAAAATAGAAAAAAAATGTATACCACATTCCATGTGGCAATATTTTTTTAACAAGGTAATATTTTTCGTAAAGAGTTCACAGGTTATTACAGTCATAGTTTTGGAAAAGATGCCATTATATATAATTAATTCATGGAATATTGCTCAAGTGTTTTAGATTTATCACAGAAATAATTTAAAAATAATATGATACCAGTAATTTATCACAATGCACCCTAAGAAGTTAGAAAACATAATACATTGCTAAATGTTGTTAATGTTTTACTTCCTGTTATTTTTCCATGAATAATGCTTAAGTTACTTGTAACGATAACATCTTGACTAAACTGTTAATGTTTTATACCAGGCAATCAATCAAAAACTAAATATAACCAGAAAGTTTCATTATTAACACAGAAAGAGTACTAAGTATTTTTGGGAGATTTGTGACTATAACATTTTCTTTTGGGCGTAGTGATGTTAGCATTGTGACTCAGCGCAATCAGTAAAGGACGTTACCTAGGTGTGTGAAATGATGTGCAAGGTGACTAAATAGTTACGAATAGAAACAAAGTATTCAGTAGCTGCCTAGTTCTGTAACGTCAGAGGATATATCAGCAGTGATGGACAAATACTACGAATGAACGTTTTATTTTGTGTAGTGAAAGGTGAATGGACTAGTAACAGTTATAAACGAAGTGGAGAACCTAAATTATATACAGCGGTAGAAAGCTGCCATATTCTACGCTAAACAGTCGTAAGCAGGTACGTTCCGTAAGACTGAAATGTGCTTTATGTTCGGTGAACAGGCCTAATGGCTCATTCAAACATATACAAAAGGTCGCGTGGCAAGGGTCGGCTTCACATAGCCAGGAGAAGTGATTCTGGTCTTGCGTGTCAGACAAAAAGAACCTCTGCCGTATTTCATCAATTTTATCTTCTGACCGGCTCCAGTATGACAAGTTCTTACGAAACATCCCAAGTTTCTTCATTCAGTTCTGAATTTGAAAGTGCTAACAGGGATTGTGTAATATGCATTTACGGAAACCACATGTATGTCTTAGGACTGAGTCCAGTTTTGACAAATTCCTGTTTGTTTACTAATTATTATAGTGCTTCTGAAATGCGAGTTTTACATATTATATATTAGTGTAATTTTTTCGAGAAAAATAGAATTCCTTCCGATTCCTGGCCCATAACTTTCTCCCGGCTCAATTATCTCTAATACGGTATGTTGTAAATACTATAAAAATAATAATTCAAAGTTACTCGTACTTATTACCATAGTCTACAATACAAGCTTGGGTGTTGTGACATGAACCAATCGCTGAGGAACCAGTGGTTCTTCAGAAGGTTATTATTTTTATCAAATTTAGCCTTTAATTAGCTTTTAATTTTAACATTTTGTTGCAATGACTCAATATTATACATGAAAATAACTGGGCATGTTTCAAAATGATTTTTTCCTACTTTTCTCACCAAATTTACAGAAAAAATGGTTTTGCGAAATAGAACATTCCTTCAGGATAGTTAAACGCTTTCAAAAGAAACGTATCAAGTTGCACATTGAAAATTTTGCTTTTTTTTAATGACTTTCTGTTTAGGAAAGAAACAATAATAAAATCAGATTTCGTACTGGTAGAAACTCGATTAAGTACTATGTACATATTTATTAAAGACATACTCGTATTTTGTTTTGTCGCTGTTCTTTCTGTGTACGAATGTGAAAGAACATTCACTGACTTATCTGGCTATATCATTAAGGAAGAATTATAAACAAGCGAATGGTTTTATTAAAAACCAAGATACCGGAGCAGGACATGAAAAGTGACGTCAAGTGGAGAAAAGACGTAGAACGAAATAGCATCACAAATCATCGTTTTTGAGAGTTTAAAAACGCATTTCTTACATAAGATATATTCAAGTAATATGATTTTTCTCTGTGAAAATAATAGAAGTTTGAATCATTATTTTCTGGAATCATAATTCACAATGCAGAAATAATTTGGGTATAAATCATCATTATCATTGGGGACCATCTCCAGTTTCCCGGGTGTGGTTTAATAGCCTTGTTTATTGTAGACGATCGTTTTCCACTGTCTCCTATCCAAAAAAATTTCTCTGTCTGTGATGTACTCGTATTCCCAATTCCAGCCTCTTCTCTATACGTCCTCCTTCAGTTGGTCTGTCCATCTTCTTCTTGGTCTTCCCACTGATCTTTTGCCCACTATCCTTTTTTCCAAATAAGTTTTTGGTAGTCTTGTACTAGTCATTCTCTTGACATGCCCAAACCACCGAAGACTTGATGACCTAAGTCTCTCTTCCATGGATTCCCTTAGCTCTAGGTTTGATCTAATCTCATCATTTTTTATGTGGTCAAGTCTAGTTTTCTGGAGGGCCGTTCTAAGAAACTTCATTTCACATACTTGGATCTTGCTAAGGTCACTTGATGTTAGTGTGCATGTTTCCAAAGCATATGTGAGATATGATTTGTACAAGACAATGTATATAACAAACAAATTAAATTAGCAATACAGTTTTAAAATCAAGATGTTGACATAAACAAACTCACAAAAACAAAAAACGAATCGCAAAGTTCTATTATTCAGAAATGTCACCGAACGTGGTGGATGAACGGTATAGTTCTGGCCTCGCATTCGGCAGGACCCGAGTTCAAATACCCATCCGGCCATCCATTTTTTTTTTTTTTTTTTTTTTTTTGGAACTGCTTTACGTCTCTTTTTAACATCGAGGTCTTTAGAGACGGGAAAGGATGGGGGGCAAGGATGGGGGCAAGGAATGGGAAGGAATTCGGCCATGGCCTTTTGAAGGAAGCATCCCGGCATTTGCCTGGAGTGATTTGGGGAAACCATGGAAAACCCAAATCTGGATGCCCGGACGGGGATTCGAACCGCCGTCCTCCCGAATGCGAGGCGAGAACGCTAACCGTTACACCGCCTCGCTCGGTCCGGCCATCCAGATTTCTTTTCTCAGTGGTTTCCCAAAATCACTTCAGACGAATACCAGGATGGTTCCTTCAAAAGATCATGCCTGAATTCCTTTTCGTTCCTTGCTACCAGCGCTTACACGACTCTAATGACCTCGGCATCGACGAGACAGATATTACAAGGTCCTAAAAGTGATTTGTTTCCTTGTGAAATGTGTTCACAGGCTAATGGTAGCTACAGGATACACTATTCCTGATTGGAAGCTGCTGAATGTGTTTTCCATTATTGTTTCTACGCTTCCAGCTAGAGTTAGTCGTTTCCGGGGTAACGTTTGTATTATTGTTTCGTTCTATAGCTCTGAATCCCGCGGTATGCTGTTATTCGACGGTACACGGGACATATGGATGTAATATGTGTGACAAGTATCTTCGGAGAGCCGTGATGTTTTCTTAGGACTGCAGTTGCGTCACGGATATTTCCTAGCCTTCATCGCAGATCGTAGCGATTTCCTTTGATGGTTCATCCGTCCCTGGTTACGAGTATGCGGTAAGTATTGACCATTAACAATCCCCACCCACGTATTCAAGGCTAACATTCATTTTGCATATAAACACCAATATTTCACGCTGTTTGGCCACTTTATTTGTTTCATTATGGAGAATTTAAAGATCAGATGCATAATTTAAAAGTTTTCATAAAGCCGCGGTCAAAAAATTTGAAGCAAAATTATTAGAAAAAAGCCCAATGCTGAAGCTAACAATACCTTTAGATTCATTATGTATCTAAAAAAAAGTTCTTTCTTAACTGCTTCTCCTATCACCTGGATAAATTTTTGGAGCCAAGTTTACATTGCAATTCAGTGAATATATTATTGCATGTGCGTTAGCTAATTTACAGTTCATAATGAAAGTGTATGATGAAATTAATTGTAATGATTTATGCTACCCAAAATAGAAATTCCGATGTAAACACTGTTGTTATTACCAGAAATATAGTTCACGATGTATTTTATATATTTATGTGTAGTTTGATTTTTTAACTGCAATATTAGAGTAGAATGTGATTAGGTTAAAATGTAGCCTGCACCAGAATGTTCTTGTTACGGCAAAAGTCACGAAGAATTTAGTTGTTATCAGTAATTGATAAGGTGCTTTCATGAGCACCATGTTAGTGACGACATGATGAAAAATAATCCCAATATTTGTTTACTAGTACGAATCTCCTGGAATGAGATATTCTCCCTTACTCATATTATAACCATCTAATTCTTAGAGTTATTCCTAAAAGTATGGTGCAGTTCCGAAAATATGGTATGGGAAAAAACCACTTCTAATTAAAAAAATCGCTAATATTTTCAAATTTGGATGACTTATATCGCTGAAACTAATTTCCAGAGTTTCCGCGTTTAAATGTACCGAAAAGTACCAGACTAAAAAAATAAAAAATAAAAATAAATAAGTAAAAAATAAATTTAAAAAAAAAAAAAACAGAATTTTGGTACATCATTATTTTGTGGACTGTTACCACAATTATCGGTAGGTATTTACGTAGATCTCTCACTGTACAGGGGGAAGCGGAACCAAAACATTATTCTTTTGATTTTGGACTACTTTGGACCACGGTAAACAACTGGTTTACTGGTTCCGCTTTTCTTCTCCTCCAAGAATATTTTAATTCTTTTACTGAAGTTCCTTCTTTTTCTTGAGACCAGGTCATACTGGCGTTTGTACGTTGTTCCTGAAAACCCGCTAATTCATTAATTTTAGTATGAAATACCCTTCGCTTCTTTACCACATCTTTATGGACCCCAACTTTTCCAAAATCTTTTATTGTTGTTTTGTAATTTACCGTTGTGGGCATTGCAAATATCACTGACAGTTGTTCGAAGCAGAGCCAAGAAATGTCGAAGAAAGTTGTAGTAAATCTCCGTAAACTACCGTATAAACAGATATAAAAGTATAACAGATTTAAGTTTAAAATACTCTGTGGTTACGTCTGCGTTCTTATACCAACGTAATATCGTATCAAAAAATGTCTAACACTACAAGGTTCCTGTTTTATACATTAACTTTCTTGTTAATTTGTTATGCTTTTTAATGCCTTCAGGTGAACTACAGCAAGCTCATATCTGCTTTTTTTTTTTTAACTTGGGTATAAGCATGCCATGATTGTATATTCATAAAATATAGACTTCAAAAGCCCATTCCTAATCGGTAAACATTCTTTTTGGTCGTATCTATCAGATTACAAAACAGATCATCGAGTTTATATGACATAGTATGTTACTCAATCTTATTGGTAATTTGCCTTTCATATTGTAGTAAGTGGTATAAAACGACAACCGCTTGTAATACAATTACGAACTGCGCTGTTTACGATATGGTACGCAATGTAGTTACGGATATAATCCACAGTTACCTTCAGAGTTATGAAGACTGAGGCAAGTGCTGTTTATTTACAGGAACGAGCGATTGGATAGGAGTGCCTGGATCATTACACAACTAATAAATATAATTCATCACTTGTAGAGCTGCACTCTACTATTTTCGAATAACGTCACTCTCAGATAGATTGCTTAAGCAGTGATTTGATGCTTATTCCAGTTAATGGTTGTGTATTCTCTGTATTAGGATGTACGATGTTCACTGTACTCTTTTCTGTGTAATTACTAATACAGAATCTCTGTCCTCGCCATTTGGCGTGTTACCTTCATAATCTATCTACTCCTGGACATCATTACACAAACAGATATACATTACACATTTCAATTTAGAGGTGTGAATCAATGTAACGTGTTGACTCTTCCTTTGCTGACGCTATTAACTTTGCACAGTGAACGATTACTTCATTTACCTATAGAGAACCAGGTTTCAGATGCTTCTATTTCTCTTCTGTCTCAACATCAAGTCTAATAGCATTTTCAGTTATTTTTGAATTTTGATTCTAAAGTTCTGAGGTATACACATGCTAGCGATGATCCTACAGCGAGGGCTTTTACTCAGCACCGTTATGTACACTAAAGTTAATTCCTACCGCTCGACATAGACTATCAGTGTTACTTTCTCTCCGTTTCAGTTCCTGCCGCTATCTAAGTCAGTGGTTGTCGAGGATGATACTGGAGATTGAAACCTGTTCCTCGAACTTAACGTGTAAAAATAAACATTTTGCGATATGTAAAATACATGATCAGCCAGAAAATTACGACTACCTACCTACTATCGATTTAACCCGTCCAGGCGATAGCAGCATCATCTGACGAGGATGACTGCTAGTCAGACACACGCATGGTGCATTATCGTATGAATGAGCGTGCTATCCGTGCTTAAAATGGGGAAGGCGCATGATGTATCTGAGTTTGACAGAGGGCAGATTATCATGGCACGGAGGCTCGGCACAAGCATTGAACTATTCTAAAGACGAGAAACGTCTCACTTTTAAACCTGTAATTAAAAGCTTTTTATTCTATATTAAATATACTGTACGCCTTGGAAATGTTACTACATGTTAAAAGTGCCATTCTTATATAACTCAGTCATCGTTAAAATCACTTTGCACTTTAATTAAGTTTACTTACGGCGGAATCTAACTGGATTGCCCTCATATCACGCCATGTAAAATTTTCATAGGTTGTTATGATAAAAAAATCTGGGTAGTATTTCGTACGTGCTGATCAGTTTAATTAATACAATAACAAAACAAAAACAAAACAACAAAAAAACAAAACAAAAATCTTCGCTTGGAATCACCAGCGACAACAGTAAATTTTTTTTAATAATCGGACAAATACGAGTTGACCTACGTGTAAACCATAAACCATGGTAGCTCTGGTGGCGTTAACAGATATCTTGTTTGTGGTTGGTCACAAGTTAGTCGCTTGGTAAAAAAATCAATGTTTGACACATTTTCAGATTGGGTAGTGGAACTACTCAACGAGCAGCCATGCCGCATCACGTTGTCACTTCTTTTTTCTTTTTTTTTACTTATTGCTTTACGCCTCATCGACGTCGAGGTCATTAGAGGCGGCATGGGTTTGGGGGACAAGGAACTGGAATGAATTTAGTCATAGCCTTTTGAAGGAAGCATGCTGGCATTCGCCTAAAGTGATCTTGGGATCGTACTGCTGGGGCCATCGTTACGTTTGCTCGGAACTTAGAAGCGTTATTATATGTATTTTTTTTTTTTTTTTTTTTTTTGTATTTGTCGATAAAATACAAAATATGATTGATGATGCGGACCAATTACATTTTCCTACGTAACAAATTTTTTTAGATAGAGCAGTTAAATTTTTTTTCTTAAACTGGCAAGTTTTATAGCCGGTCACGTCTTTATTCAAAACAAATCTTATTTCTCTATTTAGCAAGCTATTATACATATATACCTTAAATGCTGATATATATATATATATATATAAAAATATATTATTTGACCGCTTTTATTACTGGAATGTAATGTTACAATATTTTGAATAATATATTAGGTTCTTGGCCAACGAAACACATACCATGTGAAAATATGGAACCTCCAACACATTTCGTGGTCTTTAATAGATTGGACAGACAGCGGAACTTCAGCAAGAGAGCTCCATTTCCAGTTGTATACGAACAGTAAAAACGAATGTAAATATGTGTGGCTGCCACCATTTGAGCAGAAGTTACTAAAGGTTTATTTTACTGCAACATTTCCAAAAATTCGCATCAATTCGCAAAGTAGTATTAATTGACCTTCCTCCGTAATCTACTGCAGCTGAAACTGAAGGTACAGGTTGTATGTCGCTAAAATTATTTGTATCTTGCTTGTTGAGATTCCGCTACTATTTACAGCTCCTGTGATCTGAGATTGTACGTTATAATTCCACGCTGACTAGCTCAGTTGCATAAGAGAGAGAAGCTGGATCCAAAAATTCCTCTACTGCTTATCTCCGCACTCCAATCTCAATTAGCCTTGAACACAAAATCCGCGCAAATTGTATGATGTAACTGAAGGCGGTAGTTATGTGAGAATGTCTTACTAACCTCTAGAGGAAATTACCGTGCATCATCTTTCCGCACCGCCTTAAATCCATTTAACACCGTTACTTTCATGGCTGTCAGGGTTACACCACGACCTAATGCTTCGTACCTCACAACCGCTGACAGCCCAACCAACGGGGACAGATCAAAAGCTGCTGCCATTCATTACCTCTAATTAATGTCTCTGCGTTACGTCTTGCGCAGTGTTGCGCAGATGATATAAGGTACATGCTAGTGGGTGTTATGAAGTAAATATAGCCACTTAAGACATCTACTTTTCGCAGTAGGAATGAAATAATGCAGAACAAACACGTTTTCTTTTTTACATGTAGTTTGTATCTTAATACACTTGGCGAGTAAGGTAAATTAGTACTATAGCTTTGAAGACGTTATTGCAAGTCTTTCATACAACCGTATTTTATATGTACGGAGACAACGTTTACGCGTCCTTCAAGACATCCCGCAAACGGTTAGTGGTAGGTAATCAATGAAAAACATCAGTGAATGATATTCAGCAATGTTACACATACCTTTTTTTATTTCGTATCAGAAACATACGTGTTTAGACAATAACAAGCATTAGTTTGTACTATACCAAAATTAGGCCACGTCAAGTACATTTTACTAGGCATCATATAAGTCAACTTCCGTGCAGGAGATTGGTTACAGTCGACACTGGAGTATGTGATGAACCGTCTGATCCTCTCCAATCGCACTTGATATTACGACCTCAGCATAGCCCCATCTTGGATCTGCCCACTCCTGATCTCAGCCTATTCCGAGACTTCCACATCAGCCATCCCATGTCATAGCCAGGTGGTAAAGTTTCAGTCTTCCTCAGCCACGCCTAGCTTCCCACAGTTCCAACCTGGCTTTTACAGTTACAGTCGTAAATGCCTTTGATGTTCTAAGAAAAGTTTTCCTGGACTTCGGTCTTTGTCTTTGTGGTAAATACCCAAGTAATAGGTCTGTTTTTATGATCCTCTTTCTTCATTTCCTCGTTCGCTGCTATTTCTGCGGGGCGGTGGAGCCATTTGACAGGAGAGGATTTTAAACAGTTTTTTTTTTTTTTTTTTATCTTGTAAGTGTTACTGAGAGCTACGTCCACATGTTTGGCATGAGTTGAGCTGTACTGTACAGGACAGGCATACTCTGCAGCCGAAAACACAACACTAAGGCAAAACGTTCGTATGGTTTCAGATTGGCTACCCCTTTTTGATGCTGCCAACTTTCTAGGGAGATTGTTCTAATAATGTTTCTGGTGTGACAGGATCAGCCGTGAGGTCGTTTCGATTCATTCTACGACGTTGCCCAGGCTACGCACGATTGCTATTCTTAGGTTGATCGCTTAGCGTTACAAATTGCAGGGAGACTCCCCTTCATGTTCTCCATTCATATACCTTGAGAGTCGTAGTTTGATAATAGTGTGAAGGACATGATTACTCGATACGCACCGCAGTTATGTTTAGGTTTCAGCTTAGGACTTCCGTACACAGTCTAGTATTAGGAATCGGGCGTCATCCAATTCTCCTACACTACTGGACAATTATCGATGGTGAAAACTTTTTCTGCCACGACCTGAGTCAACGTGGCTGGAATCATCAACGTACTGTTTATCAAAAGTCATGTTAATATATGTTTCTTATAACTCTAACTGTTATTCTTATAACCAAAATGAATTAGTATTCTTCGTGACAGTACGTTAACTTCATCTTCTAGCTTCTGTAGTAACAGTGTTTTACCCTGAAAGGTCTGCATCAATGTAATGTAATTAAGTAATGTTTGTGTCTCATTAATACGAAAAAGTAAATAAGACCCATTAAAAAAAAATTTTTAGCACCTACTTACTTTTCACAATTTTACTATACGAAAAACAACGAATAAATGTCCGAAGGATGGCATAGAATTCGTATTAATTAATTTTATGTTTCCGTTATATTCACGTCACTTATGCGTGTTGTCGCAGTAATAACAATTAAAAAATATATGTGGAAAATGCTCTTTTTTAGTTTTTGTTAATGACGGTTAATCATCTCAAATGTTTGTACATAATATCGTATTATTTGATGGAATATCCTTAAGATATAATAACAACTAAAGCTTTTGTGGTCTCCAGAAGCATTTTAAACAATATAATTAAAGTTTTTTTGCAGCGTAACTTGAAATACACATGACCCTATTACTTAAAATGGTGTAGAGGCAATAATAATCGAGTTACGTAAGCGCAGAACAATTACTTAATGGTGGTAGTTCTGGCACCGGTTTTTCAGATACTCTGATTTGATTGAAAATTTAACAGCTCTTTCAAGAATTTAAGGGTTCGTTTTAACTGAGATGTAAATGTTGAAATTTCTTAGTGAAATGTGTAAAGGTTTTTGTTAGTGACTGTTTTGTTATTCCTTAGTCTGACACCTGTGTTTCTGAGGCTAAAAGTGGGGAACACCCCAGTAACCGCATGGACTGTTGTGGTAAACAACGAAGAAGTCGTGGTCAGGATGGTCGCTATATCATACGGAATATTGAAGCTTTAACCTAACGTACTCCCGTGTCCAGTATTACGACAATTTATTAATATACTTAGAAAAAATTGTCTTGTTTCATTCTTTCGGTGTGAACTTTACTAAGTATGTAGGTTTGAAATTTATAGTTTAATGAATCTACTGGAATAAGTGTAACTTCTATAGAATATTGTAGTGTTTTTTGATACAGGCAGTGTTAAGAAATATGCGCTACGGAATAATTCGCATGACACGCTTGCGCAATACGCATGTGTTCTTATATTGACGGTGTACGGGAAACGGGCAGAGGTCACTAATTTGTAGTGAAAGAGAAATTACCGAAGTTACCTGGTCGGCCTTTGTCTGGAAGGTGGAGTGAGGTGAGGGACCCCTCACCTGTCACGAAGCAATACATGAATGGGACGCCGCGTTTTGGCACACACCTAACTGGAGGTAAGCATCTCCAAGGGGCACCGTAACTAAATTAGATTCACGTCGGACTGTCAATTGAAAGATATCATCGACAGGGGCTGTAATACTCCGTGAAAAATTGAGAAGTGGTTAGTTAACAAGATATGCTGGATTACGTTATCGACACACACGCACACACACACACACACGATGTCAAAAAGAGACAAAGACTATCAAATGAGAGAGAGAGAGAGGGTGATAATCGACATCTTACAGAAAGGGTCAAACTTTAACTATTTATCAAACGAATCACTGCAGCACAAAATGTAGTAAATCTTGGAATAAATGGAATGAGGGAATTGTTTTAGCCAATAGGAAAATTGTTTAGTAGTAACTTACTATTTATTTAATTTTGTTCACATGTCGATCTTTTCAAGAGATCTGCTAAATAGAATCAACCGTGGATTGTCGGATGAAAGGCGTTCAGACGATACTTCAGGTAGCGACAAGTCGACTTGGAACGTGAAGAGCTCTGAAGTTGGTGTTTCCAGATTCAAAGTCATTTGACACGGTTCCAATATTTAAGTGGCAACTTGTATTAGTGACCAGACTGAATTTTTTAAGTGTGCAATCATTTGGATTAAGCTACTTTTCCAGAGAGTGATAGCTGAACTTAATCAGTGTTGCGTCTGATGATGCCTGATGTTGCTACGAAGTGATGAAGACTGCAGATACCGTAAATACTTCATATGATTTGAAAGTAAAGTGTTTGCACATATACGTTTCACTCCGGAAACCCAAATAGCGCTCTGAGCGGAGAAATCTAACAAATCAAAAACTGATCATCGTTGTGTGTATTTATTTAAAACTTAATCTGAACTATAAGCCGTGATTCATGAATTAACATTAAGTAAAGGGAACAAAACCATTTTGTATCTATGTTCTAGTTTTTGTTTTTTGTTTATAATCTATTGTTAAAGTTGTAATTGCTTGTAACATCTTGGCAATGTAAGTTGTCATCTTTATAATATTTTTCATTTTGTATTACGATATTAATTTTAATAGTATAATTATCATTAATACAGTGCGCGAGTGTTGCTTTTCATTATTTTAATTGAATATAAAACTTAAAAATTAAATTCACCTCCATTTTGTCGTTCATATTTTGTTTAAATAAATGGCCAGGTTATAACATTTTAGATTTATCTGTGTTTACAGAATTATTTCGAACACCTTTTTCGTTCTGTAATTTGTGGAATAATTAAATACATATTGTTATTATTAAATTATTTTAAACTATTAATAATTAGGAAATAAAAACCAGTACTATTGAAATATCCATTAGTAATTTTTAACATTTGTTCGTGGTTTTATTAATTAATCAAATAACTAGTCCACGATCCAGTTTCAAATTTTAACTTGTTTTATTGCTATTGAGGCATCGGACTTCAAGGTAAAGTTCACATATAAACACAAAACTCCAACGACTACAATACTACCAAAACTGTTCGTTCAAAACTACCCTTGCCCGACGTAAACTAAGTCTGTAAAACTCTGTCGAAAACTGTCTCTTAGTCTCTGCTGATCGCATTAAATAAGTTACATCGAAAATTCTAGAACACTACAAAGGCTTCCGACAGATATTTCTCGAACATTAACAATACTTAAACAATTGAAAACATATTAAAAACAATCAGAATTAATACATAATCATTTACAATCTTTACAAAATGCTTAGAAATGAAAATTAAAGATACTTAAACACTTATACTTATCCACATAAGTAACTTTTAACTGTAGTAAATCGTCCTTTAAACATCGTGGCTCACCTTAATACTTACAATTACAAACATTTAAGTAATTCTCTTACATAGTTATGTCCTTAAATATATTGAATGGAATTTACATAATTTCTTTTCAACAGACAAAGTCCTTTTACACTGATTTACAATAAAATACAAGACAAATATTCAAAACCATTTCCAATCACACTCTAGCTTGCTACACATGCTTTATAAAATACAATTTCAGTTAAAGTTTAGGTTTGAGGGCTGTTACAATATACTTGGTAGTTTGATGGTATTTTATCATAATGCAGTAAACTCATTAGTGAGTAGTCCATAAATAAGAGTTTCTAAAATGCCCGAGGAATGCTATCTGCTTCCTCAGGAGGCACTGTACCTGCCACTGAGCGATAGCCGCGAGCGTCTAATGATCTTCTTCATTGGTATTCACAACAGCTCGCACATCTCGTCGTTTAGATAATGACCAGTTGCAACAGTGGTTCCAGGGCATTTAGTCTTTGCGACCTGGCAAATGACAACTACTGGCATACTTTGCAGACTTTCCCTACTTTGCAAACAGTCCATCGAGCCAGGTGAGTGAGCGGTAATGCCCTGGCCTGTAATTCTGGAGGACAGGAGTTCGAATATCCGTCCGGCCGACAAGATTTCGGTTCTCCATGGTTTCCCGAAATCACTCCAGGCCAATGCCGGAATAGTTCCTTCAAAAGACCAAGGCCATATTCCTTGATTTTCCCACTTATGTGGACGAGTCGTTAAGTCCGAAATAACCAAAAGGTTTCCCATTCTATTAATGTCAAAAGAAGCTACGTAAACGTTGGAGAAGACAGCTGAAAAGTGAAATAAACTATTTTCCTAGACAATTTTCCACTATCCCTATCCCTACCAACTAACAATTACTGTGTTATGGTGCCTTACGATTTCAGTTGGAGTTTTATATACTCTTACACAGTCGTTTAACTTTGGTAAAACCTACCTTCTTACGTGAAGTATGGTTGAAGGATCCCTGGCTCTTTTTGTCCTCTTTTTTAGTACGGCCCTGGTTTAATGGTGCAAACAATATTTTTACTAGGCGCTAAGCTAATTTATTCCACAAATAATAAATCCTCCCTTTATTTAACCCACAATTAACAGCTGAAACTAATAACGGCAGCTATCAAGAATTATTTTCCAAACGCGATATTAGTTTCCTAGAAAACACAAAAATTCTCGTGATAGCTGTTCCAAGCACATTTTGCTACAATTACATGCTTTCACATACAATGCATGTAAAATCCTAATATGGTGGTTGCCTCTTTTTGTGATAGCATTGTTACAAATATCGTTATAATGCCGTAAGCAAATATCTTCACAATGCGATACATTAATAGTAAGGCGCAATTTACACTACTATTTAAGAGAACTGATGAGTACTAGCAGCTTGCTGCATAGAATAATGTCTAGGAGACATATGTCCATACATTTGTTTACGTAGGACTGATTCGTTCTGGGAGTCGTAAATCGCTAATTTTAAATAGAAAGATGTATAGAATTGTGCTAAGCGGAACTTCTGTTATTATCACGCAGAATATGGTCGAAAATATAAGTAACAAAATCTAATGAGCAGGAAACTTTGAGCTAGGTATCATAGTTTAGGATGCAACTCGTTCAAGGCGTGGATCAAAGGCCTCAATTCAGACAACATGTTTGGTAGCACAGCTGACATGTTTTCTTTTTATGGTTTAACTAGTAAGTAAACTACTTACTGACATGTGTCTAGAGACTGCGACTATTTTTTTTTTTTTTTTGTAACTGCTTTACGTCTCTTTTTAACATCGAGGTCTTTTGAGACGGGAAAGGATGGGGGGCAAGGATGGGGCGAGGAATGGGAAGGAATTCGGCCATGGCCTTTTGAAGGAACCATCCCAGCATTTGCCTGGAGTGATTTGGGGAAACCATGGAAAACCTAAATCTGGATGCCCGGACGGGGATTCGAACCGCCGTCCTCCCGAATGAGAGGCGAGAACGCTAACCGTTACACCGCCCCGCTCGGTCGGCTATTCCTGCCAACATCATCATCAACGAATAGTGCCCTTTAAAAAGAAATGCTAAAGTGTCATTGCTTTCAAAGACCTATCATAAAAAAAAGATACAGGTGCCACTAACGTATTATCAATGTTTTATTAAATCCGACCACCACCCTGTTATTTTCTTCAAGTAAATAAACTCATTTGCTTCGTTTTGTTGATCATTTCTCGTTAATCAATCACTGCCAACTACTGCTAATTACGTTATACTGCAGTGAAACTGCAGTCAAGTTTTTCCCCGCAGTTCATAACCTAATCATCACTTCGTCAGAGATGAGATATGATATGCAACACAGATGTGTACGTTAAAAAAACAAGGCGGATACTTACAAATCAAGATAATAGCTCTTCAAACTGTGAATCTCATATGAATACATCTTGTAATTGCAAGGTTGGATTGATTATCTCACTGCCGTTGGATAGAAGATACATTAACTTCTTATTGCTTTTCAGTTTATCTAGCGTGGGTGCTAATTTTCAGTTAACAAATAGTATTGTGTAATTAATAATTATTTTCTGCACACATTATCTCTGCAAATTATGATGATTATGCGACTGCAACGAAAGGTTTGGGTTATAGAAACAGGATCCATATTACAGTTTCGGTTGGTTTAAACATTTTCCAATAACATTTCTTCCACATCAACAGTTTTTTAGTGCTCACCGCATCACTAACAATAACTACATTCCACACAGGTACAAGTTTAACTTTATTCCGTAAATCATGAAACTCGGAAAATACGATATGTCAATTTGTTTCTTCTTCGAGCATTTTACCTGTGTGATATTTGTAACAAGCTCCTATTTTTTTCCACGTGTATGCCATCATATGACCGTACAATAAATCTTTAGATCGGATTTCAGAGACGTAAGGAGGAGCATATAAACTTAAACTGCTATTCAGATTCACCATAAATACAATTCTGATGCTGTTAGCCTACATAAAATCACAAGTCCGTTTATAATTTAAGCAAAACAAAGCGAAAAAAATATTATTACCGTAACAAACAGAAGAAGTTCCCTAAAATTGAAATCAAATCATCCCGTGGCATTGCAGGCCGGGAGATCCCCAAGGATTGTTTGTTCAGCTGTAGGATGAAGGGTTTTTCGATTCGCTGTACAAAGCGCTCCTTCTCATGGCTAACTAACCTAACCGGGTAATTCTATTAGGCATAGGGGACTTACTGTTTAGCTGGAAACCGAACCACGTAATGGTTCTGGAGTGCTTCACTTTACACAGAAAACTTTGCCAGACTTGAAAGTCGGGTTAAGGGCGTTTGAAAATCACAGCCGAGATCAGTACTTGAACCGGGAACCTTTCTATCTCCAGTCAGATGTCTTAACCACTGAATTCTGGAGAAAATGCCAAAATGGTCTTGAATTACATGTTACTTGCTTCATATATTCCCCCCCCCAATTACAAAATTCCTGTTACAGTTTTTATTCCTAGACATGGAACTATATTTCTTTAACAACAAAAGTTACATCAATTCGTGATGTGAGGTAACGGTAGGCTCAATTGATTAAGTAAGGCGCGTTACTGTTTACTGAGGGGTCCCCGGTATAAATCCCTCTTACAGTTTTTATTCCTAGACATAGAACTAAATTTCTTTAACAACAAAAGTTACTTCAATTCGAGATATGAGGAAACAGGAGGCTCAATTAATTAAGGCGCGTTACTGTCTACTGAGGGGTTACCGGTATAAATCCCTCTTACAGTTTTTATTCCTAGACATAGAACTAAATTTCTTTAACAACAAAAGTTACTTCAATTCGAGATATGAGGAAACTGGAGGCTCAATTGATTAAGGCGCGTTACTGTCTACTGAGGGGTCCCCGGTATAAATCCCTCTTACAGTTTTTATTCCTAGACATAGAACTAAATTTCTTTAACAACAAAAGTTACTTCAATTCGAGATATGAGGAAACTGGAGGCTCAATTGATTAAGGCGCGTTACTGTCTACTGAGGGGTCCCCGGTATAAATCCCTCTTACAGTTTTTATTCCTAGACATAGAACTAAATTTCTTTAACAACAAAAGTTACTTCAATTCGAGATATGAGGAAACTGGAGGCTCAATTGATTAAGGCGCGTTACTGTCTACTGAGGGGTCCCCGGTATAAATCCCTCTCACAGTTTTTATTCCTAGACATAGAACTAAATTTCTTTAACAACAAAAGTTACTTCAATTCGAGATATGAGGAAACTGGAGGCTCAATTGATTAAGGCGCGTTACTGTCTACTGAGGGGTCCCCGGTATAAATCCCTCTTACAGTTTTTATTCCTAGACATAGAACTAAATTTCTTTAACAACAAAAGTTACTTCAATTCGAGATATGAGGAAACTGGAGGCTCAATTGATTAAGGCGCGTTACTGTCTACTGAGGGGTCCCCGGTATAAATCCCTCTCACAGTTTTTATTCCTAGACATAGAACTAAATTTCTTTAACAACAAAAGTTACTTCAATTCGAGATATGAGGAAACTGGAGGCTCAATTGATTAAGGCGCGTTACTGTCTACTGAGGGGTCCCGGAATAAATCTCGATAATAGTTTGTAATGTTACTGGCCTTAAAACCGACCGACACCTCTGGAAAAGGTTTGCTTTGTGAATATTAATTGCGCTAGTGGTTCGAATTCCACGTTAGCTGTATGCCCCCTTTGTGCAGTAGACTTACAGTTAGACTAGGATGAAACGGAGCTCCGCATCCGCAAGTGTGGAACATCCGCATGAAATTCTACCTCCTATTTCGCATCCGCAACTTTTAATGAGGAAGTAAAGCGTTTGTTTTGTTTATATTGAAATATACAAATCTTATTATTTTCTCATTGTACGAGAATCCCCTTACCGTCGGTTAGCTAATAAAAACGTTGTTGTCTCCTTTCTTGCGATACTCTAATAAAAGTAACAATGCACTGAACTGTGTTATTACCTTCGCACGAATTTACAAGTTTGAACTTGCATATAAAGTAAAGCGACCTATTCCCCGGTCCAAGTTCTAGTACCTCCGTGTGGAACTACCGTAGGATGTACCCATCCATTCACACTACTAGAACAGATCCAAGTAGTCCTTTCCTTTTTCTAGTGGCGCAAACGTATCCTTATCGCACACTCATAGGATGTTTCCTCCAATCAAGATTAGACGCCATAACTTGTTGGACGGCACAGCTTGTTGGTTGTCTGGGAGTCCAACCACATCCACCACGTAGTGCATGAAGTCCTACAACCCCTGTCATGCTCCAACAAGATTCCTACATAGGAAAATCGGATCATCGTTGTTCCTACGATTTGGACCGAGAATGGGCCTCTAGAGCGGTGGAAAGGCAGGTGGCGGGCACGGAGATGTGCGGTGGCGTGGCATTGTGCTGTGCCGTTAAAATTGGATGAGCCCCGAACTCAGAAACGTCCATATGACAAAGATTGTTTTTCCATTATTCAATTTAACTTGCTAAATTAGCTTAAGGCTAAAGCAAAAAAAAAAAAAAATGTTTTCTAGACGCGTGCGTAGTTATGTAAATAATTTAATTCACTTGTTTAATCATCCAACGTTTTTTTTGTTGAAAGATGAGGAAGAAAATAATATTACAGTATTAAATGGAAATAGGACTTTACTTATACAAAATGTAGAATTTGTGATAAAGATATAATTATTTTGATTTTAAGTTTATTTTTGATGATCATCATCAGTGTTCCACCCCAAGGCAGGTTATCACATGACTGCTCTCCATGCTCTTCTTTCTTCTGCCCTTCTCTTCATATCTATGTAGTTTGCCATTTTCTCTGATTTAGCCTATAATCTTTTACCTTTTTCTTCTTCTCAATCTCCTCCCACAAACTAATCTTTACAAGGCGTCTCTTAGCAAGCACTCCCCTCTCAGCATTTGTGACCATCCCAGTACTTCTTTCTTTTATGACTTGGAATAGTTTTCTCCTTTCACCAACCCTTTCCCGCACTTAAGCATTACTTACTTTAACCATCAAGCTTATCTTCTCCATTCTCCTCCACATCCACATCTCAAACGCTTCTAACTGTTTTTCATCTTCTCGCATCAGCGTCCACGACTCTTGTGGCATAACATTGAGAAGTTATATATATATAAAACCGAGTTGGTTGCTAGGGAAACAACAGCGCAACAAGAACCAGCGGTCGATTAAGAGGGTTTAGTGTGAACGTTTGGGGTTGAAGATGTATAGTTCCTGCTTATGGAGGACCTTCGTAATCTTCGGATACGAATTAGTAAATAGTAAATAAAATGAAGATCGATGAATTAAATGAAAGGGTATCGTCACTCAAGTGTTTAAGGGTTAAGTTTGTTTTGAAGTTTCGACCCAAGACTTGGGAAGAATATTTATTAGAATAACAACACGACGATAACACATTAAAATACGATGACAATAATCCTAATAAAATACGACATGGTGACCGTGACAGGACCTGAAAAGCAGTGTTTTATTGTTTTTTTTCATTGTTGTGATTTTGAAAAAGTTGTGTATGTACTGTAATTAATGACAGAGCGAAGAGTACAAAGATCCCTATATAAGCTCTCAAAAAGTTTACCAATATATTTTTTCAAAGATATGATAAACTTGGGGAAGGTTGTGGCATAACATGGAGAAGTTATAAAAAAAAGGGAGTTGTTGATAGGGAAACAACAGCGTAACAAGAACCAGCGGGCGAGCAAGAGGGTTTAGTGTGAACGTTTGGGGTTGAAGATGTATAGTTTCTGCTTGTAGAGGACCTTCGTAATCTTCGGATACGAATTAGTATAGAGTAAATGAAAGAAAGATCGATGAATTAAATGAAAGGTTATCGTCACTCAAGTGTTTAAGGATTAAGTTTGTTTTGAAGTTTCGACCCAAGACTTGGGAAGAATATTTATTAGAATAACAACACGACGATAACACATTAAAATACGACAATAATCCTAATAAAAAGCCACACTCTATACAAAACATTTGCAGAGTCTTTTCCTGAGCGCTTTGTCTATTTTTCCTGTTAATAGTCGCCTCTTCCTTTTAAACGCTTCCTTTGCTATGGCAATGCGAGTTTTTACCTCTTGGTGGAATCACAAGTCTTCATAGTTTCATATTTTTGATAAAATGTTAAAATCTAAATAATTATAAATTTATTTTCCCACATCCGCATCCGCTTCCGCAAAACATCCTCATCCGCGGATGTCAAGGACTGAACATCCGCATCCTCTAAGATGACCTCTGTTAGACGGATTTGACAGAAGCGAATTGGACAACCAATAAGAATGTGCCATTACTTCAGTAAGGTGAAACGAAACTGTTAGTATCTGTACACATGTCGTTCTCACTCAGCCGAATGAATCGAGCAACTTTACGGTAAACTGAAACCAGTGGTTTATGATATAATCCTGCTAATAACGTAAGTCCAGGTAGCAGATATTTCACTTTCCTCGGGTTGAAGGCACCGCCACGCATCCAGCTGAGCCTAGACACGATCCGTCATGCACGAAGAGCCCGGTGGACCTTGGGCACCACAGAGGAGGTCAAAGGTCAGAGTAAGCAGCCACCTGGAGACTGGTCGGGTGCTGGTATAAATCCGACGCACAGTAAACGGCACCTTAAGGCTCCCTCAATCTCGGGTGGGGATCAGATGTGTGGGACATTAGTGATTTAAATGATAAACGCTTCAATCTGGGATTATGGCATTCACTTCTCCAATCATGATGGGGCATCGTTAACTTCGACGTAGACATTTAAGTGACCCAGTTAGAATTCTTTCTAGTTTCAATTTTACTTTAGATGTTATAAACACTACTTGATTCATTTAAAATTGGTCATGACCTTTTTTTTAAAATCCTTTGAATTGAATAACGGTGATATTGGTGCTAAAAAACACACCGCTTAAGATACATAAAATCAAAGGAGCGAAAGGGCCACAAGGAAACACAGACATCATAATAACATAAAATAGGAGATAATTCATTTTTCTAAATTTAATGAATAATCTTATCTAAACGTTTGTTACGCGGCTAAGACATTGAGGAACGCTTATTAGATGTTCGTGAACTGTATAGTCTTAGATACTCGTCCCAAGGGAAAATAGTTGCTAAAAGGCAGCAATGCCACGAATATTACAATAATAAATATTTCGTAAAGCTTTAAGCTTGTGAAGCTAAACGAATGTGGTTGTTAATATCTTTTCTTTAAGGCAAATTCTGAAAACGAAAAGAATGAGCTTTCAACAGCATTCCTTATTCACTTCGTACGATCCCTAAATAAAAAGGAACAGACTTATTCTAATCCATTTAAGAGAATAATTGTAACAAATCACACAATTGCTATCGAGATGGACAAGTCTTGCATCAAAATGTATGGTATTTAAAATCTATCAGAAACAT
Source organism: Vandiemenella viatica (assembly GCA_031002005.1). Classification (NCBI taxonomy): domain Eukaryota; kingdom Metazoa; phylum Arthropoda; class Insecta; order Orthoptera; family Morabidae; genus Vandiemenella; species Vandiemenella viatica. Next base: position 153,289,972 of record CM061914.1, on the reverse strand, counting down.
TGCCGTCTGTTTGAATACACCCAATCACATCTATTTGGCTAAGTAAAGCTATACTAATTTTTAAAAAAATTACTAATCTTAAGTAGAATTAGAAAAAAAAGGTCGTTATTTATATTTTGTTTCCTTCAATTTAAAGACGAAAAAAGTTCCTTTACATAACTTTCTAATTGTATTAACTGTATATTCACTGAATATAAGGCTACAGCTTACGATACATTTTTTCTTAAAGGATTTATTCAAATTATTTTAATATATAATTCAGGAAGGATAGGGAAGTAACACTCAACACTTCTATATTTTCTGAACGAACCGTGTGAATAGGCACGAAAGTATACTTAAACCGTTGCATAAAATTTGTGAGCATCGAACATATTTTGGCCTATCAGGCCCAAATTTATGTAAATAATGCCTTTCGGAAACTGTTGCTGTTGATTTTATTTTCATTCAGCCATGTTAACGAGCGTGTTGGCTGAATGATAACAACTCTGGCCACGCATTCGGGATGACGCATATTCGCACCCCCTTCCGACCATTCAGATTTCTATTTTTATAGTTTCCTGAAAAAAAAACCTTGACAGAATTCCCACTTGTTCCATGCACCAGTCCTTTCCAGCATGTAATGATCTCAATATCGTAGAGGTGTAAAACCTTACCACTTCAGTCTTTTCAGAAAACACCTGAAAAAAAGCATATTTTTTAAAAAATAAAATAAAAACTTATTTCATAAGAGTGATCAAACTTGGCAGCTAAACAACAATGTCAAATCCAGACAATTGAGAAACCTGTTTCGAATCTCTGCCAACTAATTCATATTTTGCTTTTCCCGTGGTTTTCTAGTCATCATTTTGAAAGCATTTACGGACGTAGGGTCCAAATTATAAGTGGAACTTAGGGAATCGCTGATGGAGATATACCATAACACCTTGATTACGATAACAAAGCGAGGGTCCAGTGAAAGTAAATAAACAAATCACAGTTAATTACGGTGGTTAATTGCAGTGAAAATAGTTCTCTGGTGATGTGAAAACAATTTTCAGTTTAATCAAATAAGTTGTTTCTCTGTTTGTTTGCTGGTTACGTTGTGCACGCAACTAATTAATCTACGTGCTGATAACATCCGACCGGTTACGCTGCACTGTACAAGAATAAAACGCTAATTGGAGAATTAATCTCACAGTTCGTGGTGAACTTCGTACAAACGAGCATCACTGGTGAGGTTAAAGGTCGTGTGAGTAGTCAGGCAGATCCAGCCATGGACCTTTAGTCGGCATCCAGACTCCTTACCACTGACTCACAAGTTCACTCAGTGATGAAATGAACAATTCGTAGCCTACACGAAGAAGGGATTCGCTTGTTTAAGCAAAAAGTGAAGGTTGTGTTTTCAGAAACTGTAACCACGTAATAAATGTAGTGACTGTCAGTGAAAAATTACATTATGCACGAAGAAACCACTATCAATGAAAGCATAAGCTTAGTATTCAAATAGAATGTTGGTGAGACCCTCCCAAAGACTACTATCGCAGTTGGGACGTCCAGTTCCATTCCTCCTTAGCAAACCTATTCCGTTAATCATACCGGGTAAAGAGGACCTTCAGTTCAACGTGGAATTCAAGTCACGGAAGTGTTGTGGCGTACTACGTCTGGTACAAAAAACAAATTGTAATCCATGTCAGAGGTGAAGTTCTGATTACGGGGTTATGAAAATCTCCGCCTCGACAAACAGACGCCTAAACCATTGAGCCACCAAACTGACCCCATGAAAGCATAGCAGATTCACAAAAGTATTTCTATATTTCACTAGCTGACCTGACTGGCGTTGTCCTGTCCAAATTTCAATAAATTTGTTTCAGATCATTTTGTGAATTTGTGAAAAACTATTGAATATGTGTAAACAAAGTAAAAATGAGAAAAAACGTATTTCTGAGTGATCATTGTGTTTATTAACTATTGTGTCCATGGATATTCAATTTGAGGAAGAGTATATTCAGAGGAATGCCAATTCCAAATTCTCCATTCGAGATGAATTTTATCTGTAGTATACTGCTAAAATTCGGGAAATGTGTGATGTGCCTAAAAAGCGATCGATTTGGAATAATGCGGTTTTGTTCCAAAATTCAATTATTTCAAAACCGGGAGAATAAGGAACAAAACAAAGAAAGAATTGCACATATCCATCTTTCGAACTGTGGCCTTGAGATTATCAAAAAATTCCATAGAAAAAAGAAGTTTTAGTTTATCCCGAATTTTCTTTTTTTCCCCCGACAACGTTTGAATTTTTTTCTTTTTCTATGAACGTTATTCGGACTATTCTGAACATTTAAAAAAAATATATCCAAATCGGTCCACAAGAAAAAAAAGCTCTTTAAGTATTTACCAAATTTTCCAATTTTTCTGGCAACTTTTCCAATTTTTCTTTCTCTAAAATCCTTATTAGCAATATTGAAAAAAATAACCAAATCAGTCTATCCGTTCTTAAGATATGCGGTTATATAGATTTAGGTAGAAGCTTAAATTATTATAATTGCGATTTTTCCCTGCTATTAAAATTTCTTACAGAAAAAGAATATTCAGGTTACAACCGATATATTCCTGAACAAAAATGTGCCATGAAAACTAAATTCTTGATAAAAATTTATTAGACACAGGCTTGGTGCCTTAGATTTTTGATCGTAGTATAAACTTCGGTTCCCACTACTTGAAACTTCAGTCTGGATCAAAGTGACTTATGACTTATTAATGGTAACGTCGTTCAGAGAGATTTCGTTCATGGTTTTGGTGCTGACTGATTCATATTGCCAACTTAGATTCAGAAGTTCATACTTTTCTTGTTAGTAGGACGAGAAGACCGACGCTGACGCGGAGCTTAAACCACGCGCGGAGCAGCAAGTGACTTTTTGGACCAAGGCTAAACAGTGATATTCAGTAATTGTCTGCCTGGAATGCTCACCTTAATGTCACGGTGAGGGTAAAAGTGCGCACACGAAAAGGCAACTCTATTGCCTGGTCCAAAAATGTCGAACACCTGCTACTCCATCCTGTGACTGCAGTCAGAAAAGTTAACCCTTTTCAGCTAAAATAAATTGAAAATACTGGTGCTTGGCCATGTTTTAGTAAATATATATATACTTTGTGAAATCTTGAACTGACAAGACGAGCTAAATTCCACCAAAGTCATGAATTAATTAACTTAATCGATTAGCATCGCAATCCATAAACGAAGAAGGGATTCATTGTTAGTTTCTAGCGAGCTGGCATCTTGTTTTAGGGGTTGCTGGTTCTAGTCCGACGAAGGGCACAGATGGTTTTATTTAAATGTTTGATGAATCCTGTGTTGTTATATCGTTTGTGATTGTTAGTAGGTCCTTATAAATCTTGATACAATTGAGAAAATCACTACGAAACACAGAATGTTGACTGATATGCAAAAAAAAGTCCTAAAGAGAGGGCTATAAAAATGAAAGAAAAAACTGAAATTTAAGAAGGCTGAACATTCATATCAAACCATTTTATTAGATTCTAATGACTCGATTTTTAGACTAATTTTTAATTTCACGAAGACCTTTTGGTGACGTCGAACTTCACGCTAAATTGATAAAATATTTAAGGTGGTAGTAACAGTTAAGAATCTTTTCAAGTACCTTACTTCTTCGTATTTTGTTTACTGGACCAAATTAAAGTTTTAATATTTCCATAAATTCCACTTTCTTTGAGTAGCACAGAGTATATCTGCAAGGATAAAAAAAAAGGTATGCCTTAGTATTCAGCTCTTTGGATCAAGTGGTCTTCAGTAACGCGGCTCATAGTGGTGTAAATCTTACAAAACAAGTAGCGCTGGAAAAGTGGTAACGTATAGCATAAATGCCACTAGTTAATAGCACTTTAATGCATGCTGGCCTCGGGTCTTCTTTCTAAGAGCCTCGTTTCGGTACTAATTATACTGTCGTGGTAAGAAGTGAACATATTGCCAAACCAGACTGGTATAGTGCGCAATGAAGACTCCTCTTGTGTGAAGAACGTGAAATATTGTGTTTATACCACGACTCGGGTAATACATACTGGCTTGGCTGCGACATTCTGCTCCTCTCTATAACTGATTGTGGTTTGTACTTCCGTTCTATCACTAATATCATGTTTTTACTTATTTTCTGTGCAACTAATTATTCTAAAGTTAAATTCTTATTCCAAAAATAATTAGTTATTCATATACGGAGGATATGTAAGTTTTTATGGAATTGAGCATGTTGTTTTAAAATAAAGTCACCTCATACGAAAAATATGCTTCAGATCAAATTTGACCATTACGACAAGTGGTTATGTCACTATCACTTTACAGAGTGCTTTGGAAATTACGTAGTTTCGGATTTAATAATTCATCTAAATCATTAGCTCCGAGTTTCAGAAAAGGTAAATTTATACGTCCTGTCTTCCGCAGCATCATATCTTTGTATTTTCTAATTTTATTTTATTTTATTTATATCCAGGTAGTACATATTAGCCCAGCACCTAGTATCTATTCTGGGCCCATACTTCCAATGTATTAAAAATGTTTCCTCTCGACACTTAACAGAGCGATGTTCTTTGAGGATGAAGTTATAGACCGATTCATAAGGGCCTCATTGTAGATTAAGTTTTAAGGGTTTTTTTTTTTTTTTTTTTTTTTTTTTTTTTTTTTTTTTTTGCTTAGGGTCTATTGTTTTATGCCTTGTTAAGGTCGTTAGATGCTGGAAAGGATTGGGGACAACGAACAGGAATAAATTCGACCATCGCCGTTTGAAAAAGTCACCCCATCATTCGCCTGACGTAATCAGGGGAAACGATGGAAAACCCAAATCTGGATGCCAGGATGGGGATTCGAACTTTCGTCCTCCGGAATACGAGGCCAGAGCGTTACCACTCACCCACCACGTTCTGTGGGCGATACGTGCTGATAACTGTTGATAAGATCTGTTAATAAAATACACATACAGTAAAAAATTAGGCCCAAATAAGTTACTAGCCGTGGAATTATTTTTAACATTTCAATACTCCTAGGGTTGAAAAAGTTTGAGATACGTTGGTCTAATATATCATGGTGTAGCAATATTGCGGAAATTCGTAATTTAACATATAAAAATCAGTGTTGGAAATAATTGTTATTGTAAGCGTTTCATCGGTACACTATCAAATAGACAGTAGAGCCAAATATGATTTTGGATACTATTAAGAGTAACTTCATAATGGCTACGACGATCTTACTTCTGACATCATTTCCAAAGGTTTTCATTGGAATGTTGTTGAATGTGGCATAAATGTTTGCCAGAAGTGTGTAAATTAGTCGTGGTGGTGTCAGTGTAACTCGCCTCGACATATACACGCGAGAGAAAGCCCCTCGTCACCAGGAGTCGACGTGGGCGTGTGGGAGCTCTGCCGGTAGTCGGGGCTGACATTTGGCCCGGACAACCTCCGGGTGAAGTCACCGCACGTGGTCTGCGTCTGTCGCAAGACGCACCAGAGATACTATCAGCTGATTGAATCATCTCCGACATGACATCTATCGATTCACGGATAACATTACAATTGCTCCTCGCTTTCTTAGTGTACTGTAACTATCGTCTAAGCCCGTCAAAAGAGATAGATTGAACTAACAGCTCTGGCAAGTTATTCTCGCAGTTGTTTTACTAAATAGGATATTTATTTAGTAGAGCTGAATGTTGTTCGATATATTATGATCTAAATGTAACTGCGTACACTGCAATAGGCTCTAGTAGCACTTATCTAATGAAGCGTCAGTGAAAGTAAAGCAAATTTAAAATAAATCATTACAACCTACGTTATACCAAGTAATAATTTTTAATCCTGATACAATAATTACGGAAATAATGACTAAAATACTATTTTACTATAATGTACCAACTAGGGCTGTTGATATTTTTAAAAATATCAGATTTTCGATATATCGATATTTTAAAAAGTATCAATTTCGACTGTCGATATATCAGAAAAAAGTATCGATATATCGATACCTTAATTAATGTAATTTTATAAAATGCAATCTTGTTAAAATAAGGCTGTCCACTGGTAAATAGGTGTGTGATATTGCTCTTAGTCAACTTTTCACTTTCGAATGGTTTCTCTTGGTGGTGATGATTGCTGTTTTTTTTATTTTATTTTTTTAAATTTGATCATTATGCTTGTCATAATTTTCATAAAAATTAATAAAATTTATAAAACTCAAAAGATTTCGAGGGAAATCTTATTTTGTGTATTTTTAAGTCTGATAATCAATACAGTTGAAGCATTTATTTAGGCAGAAGTTTAGCTATAATAACAAGCATTATGGATGGCCAAGTTACATAACTTTTATTGATAAGATTTTTTGTCGTATTTCATTTAGTTTAAAAGGTTGATAGCTTAGTCTGAGTTGTCTTACTTCTCTTGCTCTCTAATTAGCAACTATTACACTTCCCACTCTTCCTGCTGACACATTAATTTCAAAGTGAGAAATAGAGTTGAGAATTACAGGCCAATTAATTTGACATCATTAATGGAAAGATTGATATGCAACCACATCAGAAATATATGTGAGGAACGTAAGTGGTTTTCGAGCAGGCAACATGGGTTCAGGCAAGGATATTCATGCGAATCTCAGTTGGTGGGATGTATGCAAGATATTTCAGATGAAATTGACAAGGGAGGACAAATTAATAGTGTAGCACTAGATATGTCAAAGGCGTTTGACAGAGTAAGCCATAAAATGGTAGTATATAAGGTAAAAACTATTGGAGTGGATGAGAAAGTGATTTGCTGGGTAGAAGAATTTTTAAAAGGTAGAAAACAGAAAGTTTGGGTCGGAAATGTAGTATCAAAAGAAGTGGAAGTAAAAATGGGTGTGCCACAGGGTAGCGTATTGGGACCATTGCTATTTATTATTCTAATGAATAATTGTGTTGATTGTTTACTATCTGAAATTAGATTGTTTGCAGATGACATAATGCATAAAGAATCAAAACGATAGAGGATTGTAAACAGTTGCAGGGTGATCTGGACAGGATATCTAGTTGGGTTGGTAAAAATTGATTGAAGATAAATGCAAAGAAGAGTCAGCTTATTAGATACACAAATAAAAAACAAAAGGTTAATTATGAATATAAGGTGGGGAAAGAATTGCTTGCTGAAGACTTGAAATGTAAATATATTGGCATTACTTTTGATAACAAGCTTAAGTGGGCAGGACACATTGGACAGGTGGTAGGGAAAGGTTTCAAAGTTCTGCACTTGTTGGAGAGTGATGAGGGGATGTACGAGAGAAGTAAAGGAATTATTTTACAAAACTTTGATCAGACCATTGCTCGAATATGGTAGTGTAGTATGGGACCCTCATTTTACGTATCAAATACAGGAGTTGGAGAGGGTGCAAAAAAGGGCTTCTAGATTTCTTTCTGGAAAGTATTGCAGAATGCAATCGGTGACGGATATGATAAAGGAGCTGGAATGGGATTCATTGCAAGACAGGAGGAGGATAAGGAGGGTCATGGGAGTGTACAGGGCAAATACTGGCGATGAGGCATGGAAAGATATTGCAATAGGTATGTAAAGTAGTTCATGGAAGGGAAAAGATGACCATGACCATAAGCTGGCACTCGATTTCAGGCACATGGGTGTCGGAAGATTCTCTTTTTTAGGTAAGGGTGTCAGCGATTGGAATGAGTTACCAATAGAAATGATGAATAATTTGCTGAAAACTTTGAAAGAATTTAATGATAAAATTTGTAGAGGGCAAATGTAGGTGAGTGCAGGATAGGGGGAAGATGGGTGTGTAGGGAAATTGCCACCGGAGCCTGTGCTCCATAGCAATTAAATTAAGTTAAAGTGGCCTGGACTACCCTGGACAATGCGCACGCTCATTTCAAGCAATTGGCTCGCGTTTGATTCGTGCTGGGCGATCGATGCCTTGCCTACAATGTTATCATCATGTGAGTAGACTTGGTACCATAACTTCCAAATTAATTAGAGAAACGTAGTAAGATTTACTTAAGCTTGTTCATCTCTATGCATAACAGAAATCTGAGCAAAATAGTGTCATTCATAGCAAACGAAAAATGATAACTCATTTTTTTAAATATCGACGCCGATATCCAGATTTTAGTATCGAAATATCGATATATATCGTCCTAAAAATATCACTCATAAATAATATCGATATATTATCAACAGTCCTAGTACCAACCTCAGTTTAACGGAGTATTCTGGTAAGTCATTTAGAGTTGTAAAAGTAACGAGAAATTCTGTACCCGTATGTATTCGTTACTAAATCAATCAGTACCGGTTACTTTCGAATCGTTACTTTTGATACAATCCAACACTAGCATGAAGCAACGCATCGAGTCGCGTCGCTTACGGGATAACTTGGTTAATATCGTATCGTTTCGATACTCGTTACTTTTGTTACAATCGAAAACTAGCATAAAGCATCGCGTCGCATACGGGACGACTTCGTTCTTACTTGGTAAAGTTTAGGTAAATTGTTTATTTAGTAAAATAAGTTTAGGTAAGGTGTTCGTTTTGGATAAAATTTAAAGTAATTATCACATGGATCTTATGGGAAACCTCTGAATATACACTTGATTTACTGTAATGAATATTATACAGGGCGTTCGCCGGAAAACGCTACCCTCCCAGTCTGTTGCCGTCGGCAACTTGCTCGGTCAGTGGAGCCAGCAGTTTCCGCCACACGCCACCGTGAATCACCGCACTGTTTAACACCTCCGCTGCCCCAACAGTGCAGTGCAGTGACCCTTACATTGTTAGAACGGTGTCTTTGCATTGTAGATAGTTTGTGACTTCAGTCTCTTATTAATCAGTGTTGTGAATAAACGTTTCTTTGCGGTTTGGCTGGTTTGGGGCTTCATACTCTTATTAATCTGTACCGTGTTTGAGTGTGAGTAAAATTATGGTACGTTACAGTTTGCAACAAAGAATATTTCTCTACGATACATATGTGAAGAAGAAGTCGTTTAAAAAGTGTCGCAGTAAATTTCGTCGCGAATTTCCTGGCGCTTTACTGCCAGCTAAATCAACAATTCTGCGTCTGGTTAGAAAAGTAAGAGAAACGGGTTCATTTTTTAACAAAAAGAGACTGTCGGTCAACCGTATTCTCACAGAGGAGAAAATTGACGATATCGCTTTTCGACTAGAACAGTCACCCAAAAAATCATTAAGTCAGTTAGGGCAGCGTGTGTCTCGAGTTTTTTTTGTTAACTGTTTAACGTCCCTTTTTAACAACGTGGTCTTTAGAGACGGGAAAGGATGGGGGCAAGGAATGGGAAGGAATTCGGCCATGGCCTTTTGAAGGAAGCATCCCGGCATTCACCTGTAGTGATTTGGGGAAACCATGGAAAACCCAAATCTGGATGCCCGGACGGGGATTCGAACCGCCATCCTCCCGAATGCGAGGCCAGGTGTGTCTCGAAATATGTTCAGAAGATGTGAAATGTGCATTACACAAGAGGGTCAACACTTCCAGCATCTTTTATAAGGTAAGCTAATGAATTATGTCACATTTAAATGCTTAGCACACAAGTTTATGAAGTTTATGAAGCGTAATTATTATGAAATAGTCCGCGGCCGACGGTCGAACAATGCCGGAAACTGAGCGCTCGCTCGCCGGGAGCAGTTTCTTCCTTGTAGCGCTAACAGTGGGTTGCGTTTCCCGGCGAACGCCCTGTATAAAAAAGAGTAATCTATTTTTAAAACAAACACCAGTTTGCATACAAAGAAAAAAGACCTGACCATTCACCTGAGTGTGACATATCAAGTGACAATAACTAATGACGGTTATTTTTTAAAGTAGCCTACTCAAAATCCTGCATAGTGAGTTAGCTTTATATATATAAAAATCTCGTGTCACGATGTTTGTCCGGGATGAACTCCGAAACTACTTAACCGATTTTGATGAAATTTAGCTTAATGTGTGTAATTTTGTCCAACATAAAATATAGGATAGTTTTTATTTCGATTATTGACCTCAATATTTATTATTGCGAATTAAAAGTTTTTGATAGGACAATGGTTTGTAAATTCCGTAAGTTTCTAACAGATTTCGATGTGTTAATTTATCGTCACAGGTTTGGTAACGATCCAGTAGATGGCGTCGTGTTTCTGTCCTACGCCATGTGGGTGTTTCTTGAATTTTAATTGTGCTGTGTATTGTGTTATAATTATACTATATTGTTGTGCATCATTTGTGTGTTATTATAGGTAACGACAAAGTAATCACACACATGAATATAACATTGAAGAAAACGTTACAATAAATTCAAAAACATGTAGGTATTTCTTGCTTGCTTCTCATTTTTCTTCTTTTCGTTATGGTCAGCTCTCCAGTATTCCTTCATTACTGCACTGTGTTTTCTCTTTCTCTCCTCTCTATCTTGGAATCCTGCCATATTCTAAATCGGCTTTCGAAAAAAAAAAAAATTCTCTATACTGTTCACTGATATTATTTCCTACAGCAGCGCGTGACCGGGAGAGTGTGTTCCCGGATATATCAAATAATTACTGAGATCATAATTGGCTCAGTAATCGTGCTATTTTGGCAACAAAAAATGTTGATGTTGACGAAATTAACTGTTGCCGGGTGATCTGCTGTCTTTTAAATCAGTAGACACTGAAGCCATAAATTTTCCAACTGAATTTTTAAAACCACAAAATCTTCGGTTAAAGATTGATTCACAGATTATTATTCTTCTTTACACATTTGGCCATCAAAAGGATCACCGGAAATGTTCTTGAAGCAACTGTTTTGACTGGAGAAATCGTCCTATTGCAACGTATTCCAATGCTATCGTCAGAATCTCCAATACCATTTAAAAGGCTTCAATTTCCTATTCGTTTGGCTATCGCTATAACCATAACAATGTCCGTTTGTGGCTTGGACTTGGAAAATACGTGTTTCTCCCATGGGCAGCTATGCCTGCACACATGTGGGAAAACCATCAAATCTATTTGTATTAGCAAAAGAAAGGCTAAACAAAAATATTGTGCACCAATTAGTGATTAGATAAATTAAAATTATAAATTGTAATAATTTAAAATAGTGAAAATAATTCTTAAAAATGTTTAAAAATCAACTTCATATACGTCATTTATAAAACTGAAATTTCAATAAGTAAATAAATTATTCATTTTTTGTAAATATCAATTTTTTATATATTTTTAATTAAGTAATTTTTAATAAAACATAAATTTAAAAAAAATTTGTTCGTTGTCCTTAATTTAAACTCTCCAAAACTCTTTACCAATTACTTTTGAATTTTCAAATTGACTAAAATATAAATTTGACTACATCAGGAAGTTTAGAATAACATTGATCCAACGTAGGAACTGTAAGTACTGAGTCACAGCAACGCGTAAAATTCAAGCAAATTGTTCATTGAGTAAAGTAAATTTAGGTAAACTGTTCGTATATTTGATTTACTGCACTGAATATTACATATTTCAGAATAATGCCTAATATCACAATCTCAGCATACTTAAATCAACTAATTACAACACAAACCTCAGCTCATTCAATCTCTGGGCGAACCGTTCCAGCTTCTGCATGGCACATGATACGTCGTGTTTGTTCGTTTATCGAATTAAACTGACATCTATAAGACAAATGCGAGTAACGAAATGAATTTGTGAGTAACGATACGGTACTTCGAGTCAGGCGACGAACCAGTTATTCAGTAACGAATACATGCGGTTTGGTACTGCTCTAAAGTAATTTGTTCACATTTTCTTTACTAAATAGAAATATAAAACAACACTCAATTCAATTCCTAGAGAAGTTTCAGTTTTATTCCCGGTTCAGGTCGCATTTTAACCTACCACAGACTCCGCTGATACTGCCGCTGGAAAATTAAAACTTCAGTCACACGCGAATTAATACAATCACCGTATAGTATGTTAGTAACATCATGCAAAGCGATATAAACTTGGCCAAATTTCTTCACCCATTGTTAAATCTTTTTTTGTGATCCAATTTCATATATGTTGAATGACTGACGGAGTTGGAACTGCTTCCACCTAATTGAAATAATGACGTCAGTGAAAGCAAAAGGAATAAAAAATAAGTCTTAACAACTTAGGTTTTTTCCCCTTAATATTAGTTTTATACGTGATCTATACCGCATATATTTAAACCGTAAATTACTCAAGCCCTCCGCTGTAAAGTCATTTTGACGCAGGTTAAATAACAATCCAATCAAAACTTCTGCTAACATTGCCACTCAAGGATTAAGGCATTTAATAGCATATCTGTCGGAAAAGAATTTGACGGAAACATCTATGGTACATCGAACAATAAAAATATATAAAAAGCAACTAATAATTAATATGATAATACTATTTCTGTGCTTTCGTAATTATAAGCTTGGTGGAGGCTTAGCTAAATAGAATTTTTATTAAACAACGCTTGTAACATTTACTACATAGTAACATGTTTGGCGGTTGTTAAACCAGCTGACGGCTACGTTACGTCAGTGATCACAAAACTTGGCCTTTTATTACTGTGGAAGTATACGAAACCGTTATAGTTACCGTATAAAAATTTATTTTTAACCATCATTAGAAAACAGTTTTCTTCAAAGGGCTGGACGCCATTTTTCCATACTAGAGCAAAAAACACTACATAATGAGATCATCCACGGCCATCTGAAATATCCATTCGGCCCGTGAAACCGAGCGAGGTGGTGTAACGGCTAGCGTTCTGGCCTCGCATTCGGGAGGACGGCGGTTTCGAATCCCCGTCCGGGCATTCAGATTTGGGTTTTCCATGGTTTCCCAAATCACTCCAGGCAAATGACGGGATGCTTCCTTCAAAAGGCCGTGGCCGAATTCCTTCACATTCCTTGCCCCCCATCCTTTCCCGTCTCTAAAGACCTCGCTGTTAGAGAGACGTTAAGCACATAAAAAAAAAACTGCCCGTGACACCATAGAAAACCAAAGTCTGGATGGATGGATGGGAATTTGAACCAGCATACTCCGGGATGTTAGATCCGAGAGTTGTCGCTCACTCGCCGGGAAGGATAATTTCATTTAAAGTTATTTCAGTTCTTTCGAGTCATTTGAAAAAATATTGTATGCAATGCTTAAATACTCTTTTTTGTGTTATACGTTGCCCTTAATGCTACGTAAAGTACCAAGTCAACTTCGTATATGAAGTGAATATTTATTAATAATAACAACAAAGCGGCCTGGTGTGTCAGTGGTTAAGGCGTCCAATTGGAGAATGAATGGTACTCTGTTCGAATCCCGGTCTTAGCAGGGATTTTCAGAGGCCCCTAACATTCACCTCCGGTACAGTTTGCTGTGTAATATGCGCCAGAACGCTTAAGCGGTTCGATTACCACGTTAAACTGTAGGTGTCTCTAGAGCTAAAAACCCTAACTGCAACACAGATGAATACACATTCAAAAAACAAACTGAAGCTGAACGAAGGTTTAACATCCTAGTTGGCCTAACGAACATATCTACAATAATAGTAAAAATAATAATAATAATAATATCGCTCCGGTTTTTTTTTTAAAAAAAAAAGAAGCAATAAACACAGGCTTTTATGTTCTGTTTGTTATCTCTGAGAAGCGTTTTAACGTAACAGCATTTTTAGACGAGTATAACATTAGGCCATATTAGTCTGAATTAACTGGGACAAAGTTGACGTCAGAGCTGATTCCTCTCATATATTATCTGGGACAGGCGTGGGTATCTTGATGACGACTGTAGTCACTCAACATCAAGCAGACAGTTCATAGACACGTGTCGTGTGAGGAGGAGCTATGTCCTGTTGAAATATGTCACCACGAAGATGACGCAGGATACGCTTGACGTACAGTTGTGACGTCAGAGTTTCCCCAATCACTAGCAACCGTCACCTGAAGTCATAATGATGGCTCCCCACACCTTGATGCTAGTAGTATCAAAGCTATGCCTCTCCACAACATTGGAAGACGATGGTCATACCAGGAAGTCCAGAATCGCGAATCATCGCTAAAGAGAATGTAACGCCTTTAATTGAGTTCAGCGATCGTACACTCCCTCTGATGACCATCATCGGCGATCAACACGTGATGTTTCATTTCGTTTCCTTCTCTCCTTAGGAGAGCTTCACTTGTTTTGAGTAGTGTATTGTAAACTAGTATTGTTACAGTCCAATTGAAGAAATTTGTCTTCTGTTACTATGTATTTAGTTTTATAGCTCTTTCTTACAGTGTATTCTCCAAATTGACAGAAGCTAACGTATTTCGGGGCAACGCGAAATTGATTTCGAAGCTAAATCGAAGTGGTTGCGTTCTCGCTTTCGTAATGTCTGGTCGGCGTTTCTCAGTAGTCGCTGACCAGTAAGTTGCGTTGCTATGACGTTCGAAAACCTGCGACGAGAGCATTACAAGTCCCAAATATTCACGCTACCTAAAACCTGTCAAGCAGTCTTCCTCCATCTCGCCACGTGGCAAAATGTTGCATACTATTGCATAAGGTGTCAGGTCATGTTGTTCATCGTCCCCTAGCAGACGTGATGAAACCTGCTGCCCATTTCCGCGTTTAACATGAGTCAGATTTCCCCTGAATCAAAGAGATAGAAGGAGACATTTCTCAATTACTCACAGATTTTGTTGAGGTTCTTTTTTTTTTGTATTTGCAGTCAAAGTTTAAGTGTTAAACTGAAGACATCACACATTATTTTAAGGATTTTATTTTTCCAGAAGCGTAAAATGACAGATTAGTCATGTTGCATACTACTATCCTGTTACGTTGGACGAAACATTAGGCGTTAAGTTTCCCTTGCTTCATCATCAGAAGAGAAAGGATTTAAAAAAAAAAATAATAATAATTAAGAAATCCACTGCATATCTACCAATTTCTCAAATCTCCATGCAACTGCTTATTTGTAAAGAAAGTCGCAGGTTAGAAATGTGATAAATTGTTGGACGGTTTACAACAAACAGTGGATGAACCTAAAGTAAAAACTTTGTGTAGAAGTAAGTATATTGGAAGCTGCTACCGATGCATAAACTCCAACGCAATTGATATAGTGATATGGATTAAAAAAAAGCCTAATGTGTACCGCAGGTAGAGAACCAAAACATAATTTTGCACCTGATATTTTCTAAAATGTTGATTATTTGGATTAGAATGTATGAAGTAAACCTGCATCATTTTTACGGGGAAAAGCTGGAGATGAATTAATCCTATTAGCTAGGCATACACACACACATTATTGTGCCAGCAATTCCGTGGCGATCCATATAGACGATAAAACGCGTGTGTTAATTGTCTAACTACGAGCCGCGTCACAAGCCGATAACAATTGTTACAGATTTGTAAGTGCCGAGCATGCGCGACGGTAACCATACACACAGATATCTCACTTAATAATTTACTCGCGGCAGATAAGACTTGCTGAGTGTCTGACAAGTTATATAGATGAGCAGAGAATTCGTAGCTAATTTCATTGCGACACATCAGCAACTAACTGCATTTGAAAGGTGAAACCAAAAAGAGGACGTGAACAAAAATAAAAATAAAAATAGGATATAGTGCATTGATAGAGGTTAGTGGGAAATATAATATAAAATTTGACAGTGAATTAATAAAAAAGAAAATCCACTCTTTGCGAAGTGTGTATATATATATATATATATATATATATATATATATATATATATATATAATATATATATATATATAAATTAAAATTCAACAAGAAATGTAATAGGCGAAGATGAAATCTACAAAACTAATTTACGCTATTACTGCGACTATTTATGAGAGATCAACACGAAGGAATGGACAGTAACAGCAATATAGGAAGCCCAAATTATGAAAAAGAAGATGAAGGATATTGAGGAAATGTATAGGAAGATGTATCTGTGCATTTATGTAATACTGTAGAAATCGTGGAAAATGCTTTTCAAATACTACAAGTAGCAGTATATTATCGTGTTTATAAGGGGGCATCCACAAATTATGTGAGATGTTTTTCCGGATTTCTGGACCCCCCCCCCTCCCCCCTGGTGAGATTTCGTGAGATCTGGCCGGACCCCCCACCCCCCTGTGGTGAGATCTGGTCCGTGAGAAAACCCCCCCCCCCCAAGAAATCGTCCTGGAAACATTTGAAGACTTTTTTTTTAGGTCACACCCTAACTTTTTTGACAAAATACCCTCCTAAAATCGACTTTGGTGCAAATTGTAGACTTTTTTTTTTTGGCTCTACTGTCCCCAAATTTTTCGCAAAATCTCACGTGAGATTTCCGTAGACCCCCCCCCCCCCCTACCCCCTGGTGAGACCTGGTGAGATTTCGCCAGACACCCCCCCCCCTATTTCACCTCACGTAATTAATGTATGTCCCCTAATCTTCCTGCAACCACTTTTTTTTTTTTGTCATACTGTCCGTTTCTTCTTCTTTTTTACAGCTCTAATATAAGCCGCTGAACGAATAATGTGTGTAGAACTTAAAAATATATTTCATTTCAATCTTGTCACCTCGCTTGTAACATAACCTCACTGCACTTGGCTCGCGATATTTTGGCATTCTCAGTGAGCCGCGAGCCAGGAAATCATGACGGATAAATCCGTAGACCACTACCAAATACACAACAGTTTGAGCGCGGCGAGCCAGCTGAACGACAAATGTGTGAAACTGATGTTCCTGTGTATGGGCTCCCACAAGTACAGGCTCGTCGCGAGAATATCCGCGCGCAATTCTTCAGCGAGCTTACTCGCGCACAAATGTGTGTGAGTATGGGCAGCTATTAAGATACGTAAATTCGAACTAGAGAGTAAAACAGGCTCTTCCCAACCAAATAGAAAGAGATGTAAGATGTTATAGTAATAAATTATAGTATGATGAAGCAATTGCCCAGGTGAAAATTTCTTCATACTTCTACATTTTGATTTTAGGAATTTTTACTTTGAATTCTTTTAGTGTTGATGGTAAATTACTCACCGTATACCTTCCCTTACTAAAAAATTAAATTTTTTCCGCTACTTATGTCTGAAATCAAATGCTACGTTATGGTCAAAATCATACATTCACTTAGACGTACTTTTTCAATTTCTTCTACCAAAATTCATCGCAACTGTATGCCTTATAGACTCCCACCATTCTCTTGGAGCGGAGGAAGGGGTGTTCGAATTCCCGTTCGGTTAATTGAATTTAAACTCTTTTTATGGTTTCTCCATATCACTCTAGGTCAATGCTGGTGCACTTCCTTCAAAGTGCCAAGGCCGAATTCCATCCCGTTCATTGCCTCTCAGTTTTTTGAAGCGTATAATGACCTCACCGTCGACGTGGCGTAAAGCTAGGGGAAAAAAATCCGCCTTTGAGCCCGTCTTTTATCTTCCAATAATTCTAACCCTGCTTTTATATGTAACCGTTTACTGTTTACTTATGGCTATACGCCTCTTAGACGTCGAGGTCA
This sequence comes from Vandiemenella viatica, assembly GCA_031002005.1. Classification (NCBI taxonomy): domain Eukaryota; kingdom Metazoa; phylum Arthropoda; class Insecta; order Orthoptera; family Morabidae; genus Vandiemenella; species Vandiemenella viatica. Next base: position 153,272,530 of record CM061914.1, on the reverse strand, counting down.
TTAGATGTGGGAATGGATTGGGAGCAAGGAATGGGCAGAAATTCGGCTACGGCCTTTTGAAGTAACCATCCCTATATTCACATAAAGTGATTTGGGAAAAACTTTAGAAAACTCAAATGTGGATCGCCGGATGGGGATTCACACCGGCGTCCTTCCGAATGCGATACCAGAGCGTTACCGCTTACTCACCACGCTGGGTTTTATACAATACTGGTTGTTTATTAGTACAATTTGCACACATGAAGTCGTTATTTGACGTTTTGTAGGCAAGACTTTATATTCACTTGAATCTACGCATAGTTTTTTCGTGAAATTTTCAATGAAATGTATTAGGGTAATTGTTAGTTAATAAGTAGAAGGAGAGGTTTGGTTTGTTTTTCCTTGTAACTGTCAAGCAGGCATCGTCACTTACAACTGGCTCTTACAAATTATATATGTACAAAACGTGAATACTTCAGTTGCATCTTAATATGGGTACATACTTGCCCATATTACTTACTTTTTCGTATCCGGACATCATAAACGTTTTGCCCGAAATTGGACAAAGTTGTTGATATATCCACCTGTCTTCTAAAGAAAACAGGCACTGTTTATAAGCACAAAGGTGAGCCATGGACTGCTGTGCTCCACATTCACATTCATTATCTTTTATCAGACCATCACTCCTGTTCTTATACGGTTGAAGGTTCTCCATTTTATTCAGTCCAATTTTATGCCAGAGTTTCTTCCTCAGAGATTGGATATAGTTTGGAGGGCCGATATTTGTACGATTTAGAAAAGGAGTTCTAGAGATTAGCCTCGTCTTCAGCCTATTCGCAGCTCCTTCTTTTTGAGCCGGTGTTCTGTGGAGTATGTTGTCCTAGGACATTGCCTCCAAGTCATTTGGACGAGTCAGATCTTCACAGTCGATTAAGTCTTTATGTTGGCTATTGATAATGTCTTCATATCTTGGAATGCCGGCGTATCTGTCATCTCAGAAATGGTCCACCAATTTGCTGTGGCGCCCATTAGGGCTGCCGCAGCGTGTTCCGCGTGTCTTCCTTAGCAGCCAGGTGGTTGACGAGTTTCTTGAGTAGATCGATAAGGGCATCAAGTCGGTCTTCTCGCTGTTCTGGAACTTGGCAGGTGCAGGAGTGGGTGCAGTCTGCTCTGTCGGATTTCAGTGGCTCCGTCTTCTTCTGTCTTGCAGTTTCGGCTGATGTGGCCCTGATGTCGTTTCAGCTGGAGGGCTTTGGTATCCTAAACAATACGTGCCTCTGATGGAACGTTTGTTTGAATCGCTCTGTGTACTCATCTGAGTTCCGGAAAATTTTGTTCAGCAAAACCAACTGCTTTGTACAGTAGGTATTTTGGGGTTGATTTCATGCGGCCAGTCACTATCTGATAAGTTTCATTCAAGGCTATATCTACTTTCTTTGTGTGTGCGGATTGGTTCCAAACAGGGCTATCATACAGAGTGCTTTAGCAGACGTGCGCAAGACAACCGCCATTTACTGCAACATAACTTTTTTTTAGGATATTGTTTCTCGTGTGTACATTAGCTGCAGTTATATTGCAGTGCTTCTTACAGGCAAGACTTCTATCAATAGTGACTCCTAAATATTGTTTCTCATTAGCATGATCCAATGAATCGGCCTACCCATGTAACATTTAGTTACCGTTTAGCCTCTCTGGAACGCAGGTGGAATGCGTAGATCTGGATTTTGAATAGGTTGGGTTTCAAAGAGTTGCTTTTGTAGCAATTGAAACGTAATTGGCAGGGCCTGTTATAACTGTTCTTCGATCCGTTGAATTCAAATCGGTTAGTAATTTCATCACATAACAGTCATTCCAGTAATTCCAACAATTCGTGTTATTTCCTGTAATTATCTATAAAAATTCATTGGAGGAAAACAGACAATCCATCAACTGAGTTGAAATAGAATTTACTAGAATTATTGGTTGAGATGAGGGATCAGTGGATAAGCTGCTCTGCTACAGGGGCTTGGGTTCAAATTCCGGTGCAGGTCAGAAAATTTTAAGAAATTTAGTTGTTCATTATGAGTAGGAAGTTCCGAGGTTAGTATTCCATGTTAAACTGTTGGTCCAGCCAGGAAAGAGATGATATTTCTGGGAAAGCAAGGCTCTGTCACTAGCTCAAAAGTCAATACGAATTTACTTTTTATCCATTTAGATAGTTCCTTAGTTACTTCTCATGAAACCCATATTTAAAAAATAGTTCAGCAATATTAGAAGCGTTTCAGACGTCTGGCTTATGTCAGGATGAGGCACAATGTTTGAAGCCCTACGTTAATCGTGTGTGAATCATTCTTAGAAAAACAGAAACTTCTTCTCGCAGTCGAAACATACAAATATACTAGATAAATATATTTAATGCTTCAAGACATTTACTTTATAACAATTTCTATCTTCATTTTTCAGAATTCCAAGGCCATCTTTGTTCATGATTAATTAAGTATCGGGTTTTGCCGCGTTGTTTATTTCCTTACCTAAGCTTTCGGCTGGTATCCTCCAGCCTTCGTCAGAGATACTGTTTATGTTGACATAGCAACGAGCGCCAAGCATCGCAGAGTAAGAGGCCGCTATCTTCGTTGATGTTGTTGGTGTTTTTTTTTAAATTTCTGCTGCCTCTTTCCACCCGTCGGGGCCACCACTGGTCTTCTCTCCGCAGTAGCCTCGTTTCTTGAAATTTTACTTCATGCCCGGTATTAATAGCATGGCGGACTACGGCGGATTTGTCGCTGTTGTTATATTTGTAGTGGCGGGTATGTTCTTTAAGTCTCTCCGCCACAGTGCGACCTGTCTCGCCGATATAAACACTTGCCACAACTGCAGGGGATTTCGTAAACACCCATAAGCTGGTGTGGGTGTAATTTGTCTTTTACCTTTGTCAGTGACTGACCAAGTTTGCAGTTAGCCTTATATACTATTCGCACCTCCACCCGCTTTAACAATTTCCCAATCCGGTCTGTGATACCCTTTATGTATGGGAGACAGGCGAAATTTTGTCGGCACATTAATATCATGGGATAAGTTGACGTCTCCCATAGGTTTTTTGGGTCTTAAAACCCTCCTGATCTCAGATTCACTATAGCCGTTGGCTTGGAATATTTTTGTAAGTGTCTCCATTTTCTCATTTAGACTTTCCGAGTCACATACTGTCTTAGCTCTTAAGTTGAGTGATGTCAATACGCCTCTCTTCGTTGCCGGATGATGGTGCGACATGGCGTGCAGATACCTATTAGTGTGGGTCGCCTTGCGATACACAGTGTGACCCAAACTTCCATCGCCTCGCTTGTGAACAAGGAACATCGAGAAATGGCAGTTGTCCATTTTCTTCCACAACCATAGTGAACTGAATTCTTGGGTGGGCACTATTCAGGTGGTTTAAGAACTCTTGCAAACTCTCCTTACCGTGAGGCCAGATAACAAAAGTGTCATCAACGTAACGGATCCACTTTGTAGGTTTTAGGCGCGCGTTGTTAAGCATCTTCATCTCGAATGATTCCATGAAAATGTTGGCGGCTACAGGTGAAAGTGGCGAGCCCTTGCCGCACCTTCAACTTGAGCATAAAGTTGACCACCGTACTGGAACACAGTTGACTTAAGGCAGAACTCTGTCAGGTCAGCCCACTCGGTAGACTTTCCTTGTCAAGAAGTTTAGCACGTATTACAGCAACGGCTTCGTCTACCGGCACATTAGTGAATAATGAGACAATATCGAAACTCACCATGACATCAGTCTTCTCTAGCGTCAGATCATCAATAATTTGTATAAAGTGAGCTGAGTTCATTACAGCTGATCTGATATCTTCCGTGAGATGTTTCAGTTTATTGGAAACATACCGCGCAAGTGGATGAGTAGGTGAGTTGACCGCACTCACAATCGGACGTAAGGGAACCTCTTCTTTGTGCACTTTGGGCAATCCATAGAACCTAGGCATCATGCAATTGTTTCTTTTTAGGTTTTTTCTTGTCCTCCTGCTCAATCGCTTAGGAGGTGTTAACTCTTCGGGCCACCTCTGTCCTAATCTTCTGTAGTGGGTTTCTGCTTAATGGTTCGTAGGTCTTGTCTGCCAGCAAATTCGTAATCTTATTGTGGTAGTCCAGTGCTTTCATTACTACGGTTGCATACCCCTTGTCAGCTGGGAGAACCACAATATCATCACGTTGCCGTAATACCCTCAAGGCTGATCTTTCTTCGCTAGATAGTTTGCTGCGTGGTAGTTTTGCGTGGGCAAGAATGCGAGCTGTCTCCTGTCGGATGTTATTTGCCTGATCGGTTTCTAACCCCACAATGGCACTCTCAACGCCCGCTATGATATCTAAAGTTGGCAAATGTGTGGGTACCGGGGCAAAATTAAGACCTTTCGATAACAAAGATATTGTTGCTTTATCTAGTTCCCCGTCCGTGAGATTTACCACTGTAGGGCCAGTTGCGGAATTTTAGTATGTTGTTGTTGTTGTTCTGCCTTGAATTTTTGAAATTTACAAATCTGTGCCTCTCTAGTATTATTCAGCACTTGCAACGCGTAATTCGATGAAACTGATTCCAACGTATTCCAATCAGGAGCTTCGAGATGTGCGGATAACCGTAGATGTAGTTTGTATAAGTTACCTTCTAAGTGAGCCAGCTCCGTTCGCGTCTGTCGTATCCTTTCGCGCAGAAGCATAAATCCTGTCTTCCGCAGAATCCGTGCTGCTTTTCTTGTTCCAATCTGATGTCGGATCTTCAGAAATGATGGTAAGACATCTTCGTCCCTGCATCGCAGTAAGAAAGTAAGTTGGCTAAGTTTTCGCGCTCTTTTTTCTCGTAGTTTTGAGACGTTTCTACATGCGTAGAATATATCCTCCGCGTAGAGGTATGTTAAATGATTCCTCAGACTTCCACGGCCATCTTTGTTCATGATTAATTAAGTTTCGGGTTTGCCGCGTTGTTTATATCCTTACCTAAGCTTTCGACATATCCATATTTTAAAAAGTATCAATATCGGCTGTCAATTTATCGGGAAAAAGTTATGATATATCAACACTTTAATAAATGCAATTGCATAAAATCAAATACTGTAAAAATAGGCTGTCCACTTATAAATAGAAGTGTAATATTGTTTTGATTAAGTTTTTACTTTCGAATGGTTTCTCTTGGTGATGATAATTGTTGATTTTTTTTTTTAAATTTGACCATTATGCGTGTCATAATATTAATAAAATTTAATAAAATTTATAAGACTCGAAAGAGGTTCGAGGCAAATCTTATTTTATGTATTTTTAAGAGTGATGAGAAATACAGTTGAGGCATTTATTTAGGTAGAAGTTTAGCTGTGGCAAAGTTACATAAACTTTTTTCATAAGATTTTTTGTGGTATTGCATTTAGGTTTGTATATTGATAACTTATTCTGAGTTGTCTTACTTTTCTTGCTCTGTAATTAGCAACTATTTGTTATTTACACTTTGCAATATTCCTGGTAACACACTAAATTCAGGTTGGAGTTCCCTGGACAATGCGTACTCTGATTTTAAACAATCGGCTTGCGTTCGGTTCGTGCTGGGCGAATGATGACTTGTCTACACTGTTGTCATCATCTGAGTTGAGTTGGTACCTATAACTTCCAAATTAATCACAGATACGTAGGAAGTTTGCTGACCTCTACGCATAACAGAAATTTGAGGGACATAATCTCATTCAGAGAAAACAAAAAATGATAACTTATTTCAAAAAATATCGACGCCGATATCCAGATTTCAGTATCGAAATATCGATATATCGTCCTAAAAAATATCACTCATAAATATCGATATTTTCAAAAAAATAACATAGATATTTCGATATATCGATATATTATCAACAGTCCTTCTACATATAAATTATGCACACTCGCTTGTTGTGTGCAGTGGAAATGTCTTAGGATTTGTCTATCTTCTCCATAAGAATAATCTGGTGATAGCGTAATCACCCAGCTATGGGACGCATCTGAGATATCCTATGCTTATTCGGTTGATCGTCGAAATCTTGGTGGTTTTTTGAATATATATGGAAGATCAGGGCAGTGGGGACGGCAGTTTCTTAACCACTATTGTTTCCTTACACCACAGATGCCTCACTCGTCTTTCATTAGCTTTTTTGCAGTGAAAGTGGTTTAATGACTGGAATTTAATGTTTTGAGCAAGCCGCATGCACATTATAGTGAGATCGTCTCTGTCGGTATTGTTTGCTTCTATTAATTTTTGAAGATCTTTAAAACTCGACAGAAATTATTGAAGTTTTGTTGAGCAAATCGTTAGGGTCAAATACAAGTTAGGATCGTACATTAATGTGTAAAACTTAAGGACAAGGTAGATAAGGTATTAGCTAACACAACAAAGTATTTGCCTTTAAGGAAAGCAATTTCTCTGTCATACTGTTGTAATCATAAAATATACTAAGGTTCAATATTATAAGTGATCATTGGATATAAGCTAGTCACATGACATTTTACTTGACTTAATAGGATCAATGAAAAATGGATGACACATTAACTGAATCTATATAAGAATGGTGAAATTTATGTATTTTATTAACATTTGAACTATTATAATCTGCATATTGTCTTTAATTTTTAAACACTTAGAGCAATTTGAAACCTCTCAGTGTAGCTGGGTATAACCGATTGCATAAGTTTTCATCACGAAGGAAGTTTTACCGTTGTCAGAAAATAGCAAGATCCCTTCTTCTCCTTTCGAAAAATCTCTATTTTCTTTGCACTCTGTGCCTTATGCTGCCATACATACAAAAACGAGAGACGCTACCCTACCCCTCCGCCTCGCAGGGTCGAATTTTGTGTTCGAAGGATGACTGCCTCAGACCAGCAGTAGGCGACAGTCTGTCTACCTTTTTTCTAACTGCTTTACGTCTTTCAACAGCGAGGTCTTTAGAGACGGGAAAGGATGGGGGCAAGGAATGGGAAGGAATTCGGCATTGGCCTTTTTAAGGAAGCATCCCGGCATTTGCCTGGAGTGATTTGGGAAACCATGGAAAACCCAAATCTGGATGCCCGGACGGGGATTCGAACCGCCGTCCTACCGAATGCGAGGCCAGAACGCTAACCGTTACACCACCACGCTCGGTCTGTCTACCTCTTGACGTCACAACGTCACCTATGATGGGACTGAAAATGGCCGCTGTTTGTAACTCGCCTCTCCAACAAATTAATGTCATTATTAGGTATTGCTATAGCTATTAATGACGTTAATGTGTCTGCTCTCTCTCTAAATATTAAAAAATATATTAACTAATTTATGCTTAGTGGTATAACTTATGTTCATTAATAATCCTCGCTTTTGCGTCTTTTATTATTATTTTCCTTTGATACAAAATTTCCGGCGAACCGTCCACCACTTCTTTCTTCGTAATCGCATTTTACTACAAGTGTCTCAGTATATGGAATATGCTGTCGTCCTCAAGTTTTGCATACCAGTGTATTTCGGCTAATCAGATCACACGGTCATGATCTCTGACTCTAAAAAAAGTCAATTTTAGACTATCGACGTTGCATTTTGTTATGACGTCCAGCAACGATAAAACTCTAGAAATATACGAAATCAGGTCGTTCGTTCATGACCTGTGTTCATAAAAACTTATGGTACGTTCATAACCTGTCATCAAAATATATATATAATTTGTCTTCATTAGTTTAAAAAATGTTGAGTGAGTCTACCAAGTGTGAGGTTGTGTTTATTCCACACATAATCCTCCAAACTCTCGAAATATGAGGCGATCTTCCTCTTCAAATGGAAAAGAAGCCATTTCTTATCTGGTTGGGATTTACCGCAACAATTAATATGTCCATTGGGCGTACCACAGACTAAGTAGATATTTACCTTCCTCAACCTGTCTATCAACTCGTAACTATTCTAGATCAATGACCAAACCCAAAACTCCGTAACGTGTATACATTTAATGAATTTAATTGGGAAGCTGGAGGTTGTCTAAGATCTTCTGGTATGATCGATGAAGGTACGCTTTTGATCTTACGTCCGGAAGCGATTTATGGCAGGGCAGAAGCCTGTAGCAGATCGTTGTCCCACCTAATGCTGCGCATGTAGAGATTGCAATTCAGCAATGCGGGATTCCGCATCATTTGGCAGTCTGGCAGATCCCGCACAAAATTAAGCGGATCCGTAAAATGGGATGATAACGTGTTTCAGTTGACGTTTGACTCGCGGCAATAAATGTATGTTTTTGTTGGCTTTCGTGATTTGTAAATAAATAGACTCACTTCTGAGTTTTTTTTTAAATAAAAATTCCCGTTTGTATTTGTTAAATTCATTACTGTATATTGAGTTATATTGTCCTATTACAAAATAAGATCTCGAATGATACCCACACACAATTATACAATTGGAATTGTTGCTGAGGCGGAAATAGAAAATACAAAAAAAGGTTAAATCTCTTCACAGCAATATCAAAAAACAAATGTTTTTACGATAAATTGTTTCTGCACTGATTTAAGATATCTATTTTTATAAAGTGGATTTAAACTTTCTAATTCTGCTAGTTCCATGTGCTAAAAATTTTTAAATTAATTTTTATTTATCTAATTAAAATATTGTGAATAGTTGATTAAAGTTAAATTATTAACTCAATAAGTAGACGTTTATTATTTAATTAAATTGATAACACTTTATAAAGTGTGCCGGATCCCGCGGGATTGACCAATCCGCAAGTGCTGGATTGTAAACATTGAGGGATTGCAATCCTTATGAGCATGGTCTCATTCAGTTGCGTATGGTGTGTTAGCTATTGACAGGGCCGGCGCTAGGATTTTCGGTCCCAGGGTAAAATGGCCGCCTTTTTTTCTTTCTTTCTTACTTATTTATTTATTTATTTTTTTAAAATTTATTTATTATTTTTTTTGCTCTGCAAAATAGCCGGGCGACAATGGGCGTATTCTTATCTTCGAGGCCGGGGGGCCACTGGGTGATCGGGGCCCTCCATCAGCCGGTGGGCCCCTAGTACATTTGACCCGCTTACCTCCCCCCCCCCCCCCCCCCTAACGCTGGCCCTGGCTATTGAACACATTACTCAGAGCACTACTTATTGATTTGGCGAGTTTTCACTAGGTGATCAAACTACGTATTCACAACAGGAGACGAACATAACATATACTTAAATCAAACCTTACCCTGACCCGGACTTGAAACAGCGATACTTGCAGCATAACCTTAGAATGTTGGCTCCTGCACTAACTGAGACTGCGTGGATCGTAGGTTAGGTGCGTATCTATCATTGTTAATGGCGCAAATGACTGGACGGATTGATGCACAGCAAATGGAGGTAAAGGTTAACAGTAGGAACACATACGGTGACTGAAGAGAGGAAATGCTCCTACTGTAGTTCGAAAATAATGAAACTTACAAAAGCCCTAACACTAATTTTTTGTGTTCTTCCAATCGCAGCCGTCAGGAATCACCTAACTTTTTTATTTTATTTATAAAAAAATACTATTCCGTGATATCGTTTCGGACGCTGATCGTAGATAGTGTACAAATTCTCTTCTAAAACCCGTAGTACTCTACATGTTTGGCAGATAATTTTAATTTATTCTCCCATTCCCATGTTCTTCGAAGCCGTAACTATGCTGAAGCATCAATTTGCGATAAACTTCAAATATGATCGTTGATCAACTCAGGTAAGTAATCGCGAAGTGCATATCCTTTAATATACTTTTTAATTACAGTGCCATATCCTTTAATTATTTTTTAATTGCATATTTAATGCATGTTTACTTGAAATTCATAAAAAATTTAATATTATAGTATTGTCTACGACGTTTGGAAGCCCTTCTTTCCATTGAGGTTTCTGACCTGTGATACATATTAGAATGAGGTAAGTAGAAATCAGTAGCATTTCACTCCTTTCTTGAGTTAGCTTTCAGCACGTGTTTCAGATAATGAAACTCACGTTTTACTGAGTAATTTAAAATTATTTTCTACAAGATACAAATGTAGGTACGCTCAGAAAATAGTTTTACATCTTGGTAAATATTGTGGAATCAAACGATTTTGAGTTACGGCTTTTCTTTGACGTAAATGGTCTGACATTAGTCCTCTACAATACTTGTCAAATTACATGCATACAGAAGGCTAGTTTTGTGTAGTGCTAATTTTATAGTAAGATATGTTTAGGTGATTTAGGTCGGATAAAGGAAAAATAATCTCATTTTAATATAAATGTAACCGAGACAAAAAATGAAAAAAAAGCATCAGACAAAGCATACAGTAGAAAAAAAAAGGAAGGACGTTAATAAAAATAGTAATGTTGATTTGATATTGTTAACAGCAAGAAAACTGAACTCGTGCGGAAGATTTGTGATATTGGAAATTAATCCCGTTAGAAGTCGACTCAAGATGGAATTTTACTTTGAAGAATTTGTTTCAGGATTCCTTGATATGGTGTCAGGTGCTGATTATTTTTAAGGAACAGTTCGAATAAAGGTTAAGTGAGTTTAAAACGAGACTTTTACATTGTTATGTAATTTATGTTAAATACTGAAGTGAATAAAACTTGACATTGCTGTTTCCGTGTCAGGGATATTTTAAGAACTATCGACTCGTATATTGAGTTACCACAAATATAAAAAAAACTTAGTTATTTTGTCTGAATTACATTTTTCTGTTTTTTGTCACTGTTTCATTGCTTTATAATTATTCTTAGTTTCACTAGTTTTTATTTGATTTCTCTCGATGTTAATGTTCATTACAACTAATCCATTCCAGACCATAGAAAAATCAAAAATACTCTTAGATATGTCGGCAGTGGTCAACAGCCTGAACATTGCTACCGATTTTGGTGGAGAACCGATTTTATTTGCTGAATCGTTTCTGAAATTGTCGCAAGTTTCAGTCGCTGGTAGAGGACGCTTGGCAGTGGTTTGCGATCAGTGGTCTTACCCGATCCTATCAATCTTTGTGTATTTAATTCGTGCATCCCCGTAACTGCAAATTTCAGGTCATTTAAACTATAGGTGGAGTGTTAGTAAAAAAAGTATCGTCGATATAAAAAAAATTAAAGTGAACTATATATATATATAACGATCGGAGTAATAAATGAATTGTTCTGGGACAAATAGTAAATTTCTCCATAGTATTTACTATTAGATTTGATATCTTTCTGCCTCTATTCAAAATATTAAGACCAATAATTAGAATCCCAAACAAACTTTCCATCAAAAGTGCCATTTAAATTTTTTAGATTTTACTAACTGATGACAGAATATCGATTCGACGCTAATTCTGTGTCGTTGCTGAACCTGCTGTTTAGCGTGGAAACCAAACTTTTTTCTATCTGGCGTTATAGCTCGTCAATGTCGAAAACATTAGAGCCGAGAGGGATAAACAGGAAGGAATTCGACCACTTCTCGATGGAAAACGAACTAAGAAGCGTTAAAAATTACTGTTAGCACTGAGATGAGATTATAACAACAGAACATGCAATATAGTAAGCTCGACCCATACTTTATCGGAAAAATTTTCCGAATACTTTTTCACGGATAGTGTCAACCAAATTCAATATTTCAACCACTCGCGCTATCACCTTCATTAGGTTCTAGTGATTTTTATGGTCTGACGAAGACTATTAAGAGCTTTGTCGGACAGTCGCGTGTATATATCACCGTACAGAAACTCATATGAGAAGACTATAGCTTAACCGTACAGTGTTATTAAAAAATAAGGAGCAGATTTTGAATTTTTATTTCTCACGGACTATAAAAGATAAAAATACGTGTCACTGGATAGAAGAATGCTCAAAGTTTTATTGCATACATTCGACAAGAGCACTTTTCGCTCCGTGACAAACATGAAAACTGTAGTCCATTTATTGTTATACTAGCCTCGTACCCGCGACTTCGTACGCGTGGATTAAGAATTTTTTTGCCAGAATTAAATTTAGAAAGTTGTTGGTAACGAAGGATTTGTCCCAAACAATATCCAGTCGGCATAATATGACAGGAAAGCTATCACTATATCATTCTACCGTCGAACCTGCCTCTTGAAGAGAATTAATTTCCAACATATTTCCGTCACTATTCGATAAGATCTCAAAATTTCGTGACTACAACTGTTAATCATACTGGAAAAAATATCCTGTGCCCTTCATACAGCTTTCCTTAAAAAATTCCATCACAACCGAAATAGCCATTTAGTCGTCAAAACGTAACAAAAAGACAGAGACTTACTTCCGTATTTATATTAGTATTACTGTGGTTCTCACTCACACACTGACTGCGAACAATACCTGAGAGATCATTATAACGTAAAAAAGTGTACACCTACAAAACTGCAAGACTACCTACGATTTGCCTCGCATTGCACCCCTAACTTTATAATATCTACAGTTTAACATTCAATCCGAATAACCTAAGGCCCAGGCCTGACTCTTACGATGAAAAAACAATTTTTAAAAATCTTAGCCTCCACGGAGACTTGAACCGGAGATCACGACGTTCGTAAGCAAGCTCTTTAGCCACTGAGCTGCCAGTTAACTACACGGAAACACGGTCTGGAGACGTCCACATCCAACGTGTCTGTCTATCGCCGTATTTCGAAGTTATGAGACAACATGTGTTATTTATACAGATAATTTTTCAACCAAATGTATACAATATTTTTCTCCTTGTTTCAAAGGATAAGTGTGCAAAGTTTCATCGAGATCGGATGAAAACTGTGGAATTGTATGAAGAACAAACAAACCAACAAACAAACAAACAAACAAACATACATTCATCTTTATATATAAAGATAAGCATTAACTCGCTGCTACTCACACAACTATATTCACCCATTTTCTTCGAATTTCTTATGTCAATCGTAAATCTGTTTATAGCTAGGTTACACTTTATTGATTGTTACTACGAAATGGACGCTGTACATCAACATAGGACTCACTTTTTGAACACTGTAGCACATAGAACGACTTCCCCTGTGGCGTCGCCATTACCACGCGAATAGACAACAATGCCGTTGGCGGTAGGCGGGGGCTACAAACTTTGAATCTTCCTCTACCCAGTGATCTGTGACTCGTATTTGTATCTCTTATAGTTTGTGAGTAGCAAAAATGCAAATTCTGATCCTTCTTTTTGAATATCCCTGTATATCACGAAAGTTGATTTAAGTCTTATCTGCAGGTTGCCTTTAAAACAAGAGCCAACACGGAGCGGTCTAACAAACGGCTGAAGCAAGCGATGCGGTACTCGCAACTTCCGTTGACTCCTATTCTACAGCCCGTACTGGTCCTTTGTGCTGGACCGACTTTATTGTTTTCCATCCGAGATGTCCCTGAAGGCAGAGATAACAGCGCAGCAGAGGAGAGGCCAGGTAGGATCGCCGATCGCTGGATCCGATAGGCTGCAGGTATATTAAAAGAGGCCATTAACGGGGCGATACCTGCCGGCGTGCGAGACGAGGTCGTATACACTGTTCCGTCCGGGCCTTCATTTGTACGGCACGATTAGCTGTCAGTTAGTGGCCTACAATAAATACCTGTGTTGCGTTTATGGTCTTGAACCGATTGCTGAACATGCGAGAGATAATGAGACTGTTCTTCATTGCGCTAACATTGCGGCTACACGGTCTCTACACGGTGGTAACAATCAGAGTATTGTTCACTCGGTAATTCCTCTGCGTTGTTGCAATGCATTAAACAGAAATCAGATACGATCTGCTTGCAGTTGGATAGTGCTTCAAAAAAAACACGTTTCGACTACGTGTGCTGTTGTCGTCATCAAGTATATATCTGTTATCCGAAAAGACCAGAGGTTAGTCACTGGCCCATCAGACCAATGTGCAAAGTGGCTATGTATGAGCTCCCCCGTCGCATCTTTGTTTTTTGTTTTTTTTTATTTTACATTAACCGGCTACACGCGCGTGAAGAGCACATCACATTGCAAAAAAAATCTCCTTTCGCACAAGAAATTAGAAGTTTAATTAACCGAATGGACGGGTTAATCGCCTCTGATGTATGTAGTCTTTGTGACATTCCATACTTCTATCGTAACAATAATATTACTGTCGACGTCAGCCGATCACAGCGAAAGTCATTTGGGAATGACTGGTGTAGCAGTTTGACGTGTTCGCTGATCCAGAGATGCAATCTTAAGATAAAAGCGGCCTGTTGGCTCAGTGATTAAGACGCCTGACTGAGGATCGAAAGGTCCCCGTTTAGAATCCCTTTCTCGGCGGGGATTTTCATAGACCCTTAGCCCGACATCACCTGTGGCACAGCTTGCTGCGCAAGTACTCCAGAAGACTTCCCTGGTTGGGATTCCACGGTAAACTGTAGTTACCCTCTAAAGCAATCTAATTATAACATGGACATGTACATAAATATCCCAAGCAAATTCAAGCCAAACGAAGGATTAACGTGGTTCTAGTTGTCCCAAACAACATAGTACCACGTTAAGCCATTGTGCATTTGGCAGCGAGTTTCATTTTCTTTTGGGCCCAGAACTCATTTGTTTTGAATGTGCCTTTTTACGCTCCTGTGTTCAGGATGATGCAGCGCGTCTTCTTTTTGGCGTGTTCGTCTTGGCTTGTCCCATTTGTCATTTACTTTCTCCGATAAATATTTCTATTGAAAGATTCTTCTGGTTCTATTCCCTTCAAATAAAGGTATTCTTTCATGTTTACGAATTAGGGCATTACAGTTTAGGGTCTGGAATCAATTTTTTTTCTGCTCCATTCGTTTGAGGTAGCCGTAGATCGTGCCCGTCTTTTGCGGATTGTTTCGGTGATTTTCTCTATTTTGCTGTAGGCTTCTTTGTTGGATCTCTTTTGATGGACGTCATTCTTGAAGTTGGAACCCAGAATTCCTCTGATAACTTTTCTCTCTTTTTTTCTCCAATTCTCCCAAGAGTCCTTCATCGGCATTCAGGAAAAACGTTTCGGCTGCATACAAAACTACTGGTTTCAAAATTGTTTCATAATGATGATTCATAGTATTTTGCAAAAGACATTTTTTGTTGTAGACCTCTCGCGAAGTATCGTAAGCTATTTCTAGTTTGCGAATCCTTTCCGGAATAGCTTCTTTGTCCAAACCATTTTCATGATGACCTCATCCAGGTACTTAAATTTTTCCACTCGATTAATATCTCCATATTAATTTAGAAGTTTTGATGGAGTATCTTTAATGTTAGTCATTAATTCGTTTTTCTCAAAGGATATCTGTAAATCAATTTGATCAGAATTTTCAAAAGGACTTTGTTCATTGAATTTCCGAAATGCTTTTGCTCAAAACTGCCTTAATTTCATCTTTTCACGTTGCATAAGCTTATTTCCATATCTAACTACAACATCGAAAGTTACTGATTGCTCCTTTCATCTCTACAACAATTTTATTTACTCCCAACTAAAAAGTATCTCGAAAAAACTTGTTTCAAAAGTATATAAAATATTTAAAAAAAACGTTTCTTGTATTTAAGATACTGAATGATGCTTGTGCCCATTTTATAAAATTAATGCTCAGAATGTGGTCTACTTTTTTTGGAATCAGTTAGAGGCTTCTATTATTTCCTTCCTGTTCTTCGCGTAGAAGATATTAAAATAATAATAATTATCTTCCTTAATACAAGGTCGATACCAAAAGTAGTAGGACTGATTTTATAAAAAAAAATTTATCGAAGATATGTTTACAATTCCTTAATTCTCTTCGAAATAGCACCCTTGGGCAACTACACACTTAGAATTACACTGCTGCCATTGGTCGTACGCCTTCTGAAAGTCAGATTTGGAGATGCTGTTGAGAGCCCTCGTCGATGCTTCTTGAACGTCATGAGTCGAGTCAAACCGCTGTACCTTCAGCTGCCTTTTCATCCGTGGGAATAAAAAAAAAAAAAAAAGTCAGTTGGTGCCAGATTGGGATTGTAGGCGGGGTGCAGCAACGTGGTAACGCCGAATTGGGCCAACAGATGCCTTCCACGTCTTCCCGTCCAATGAAGGCTCGCATGAGCAAATCAAAGATCAAGACAATGCTGATCGCGGTTTTTTGCCGTTGTGGGATAATTTATTAGGAGTTCGTTCCCCCTGGGGAAACTGTCAATTTGAACTTTTAAGTGCAAGTACTAAACCGCCTGCGAGACCGAGTGAATCGCGTCCGATAAGTCATCTCCGACAACTGGAAACAGCATCACGACACTGCGCCGTGCCATGGCGCGCTCTTCGTGGGGCAACTGTTAAACCGATTCGACATTGCCGCATTGCTACACCCCGCCTACAGTGCTGAACTGGCTCCATCTGACACCTTTTTTACTCACACAGATGAAAAGGCAGCTGAAGGGACAGCGGTTTGCCTCGATTCGGGACGTTAGCATCCTCGAATCTGACTTCCAGAAGGCGTACGACCAATGGCAGCAGCGTAATTCTTAGTGTGTAGCTGCCCAAGGGTGCTATTTCGAAGAGAACTAAGAAATTGTAAACATATCTTTAATATATATATATATATTTTAATAAAATCAGTCCTACTACTTTTGGTATTGACCTTGTATGATATTAATGGCTATAGAGGAAACGTTTATCGTAATAGCTACTACTAGATTTCGTGCCTTCACGTAAAATTATAAATTTTTAATGCTATTTGTAAAGCACAGTATTATTTCAGATTACAGTTGACGGTATTGGGGGATTCATTTCGCCTTCTAACATAAGTCAAATTAAAGGAGCATAATTAACGTCGTTTGCAGCTTTAATTATAATAGCACTAAGTTATCAAAAATATGTCCTTTATTCAGTTTATATTTTACAGAGCCAAAAATATCAATCTGACAGTAACTATTCACCCTCTTTTTGTTTTATTCAAATGTGACATCCTTGAATGTATTTCAGGAATGGTTCATAGATTTAATATGTCTTGACTGTATTGTCCAAAACATACTAAAGTATTAAATGAAACAAAATGATCAATTCTGTGATACTAGCATTTCGTTCTTCACGATCATATAAGTACTGTGACATATGAAGTCTTTTCATCCACTACACGTCCATGCACCACCATCCCAGAGACTCATGTCCAAGAAAGCTTCCTGTGACCATCTCGGGAATTGATTGGAATTGTGGAAAAGTAAGGTCCCCAACTTCTCGCAACCACTGACAGTTGTGGAACTCTTGACACCTGGTCACGCAGAGGATAGGAACGTCTTGAGGTCGTTGAATCAATTGCGAACAGGAGTGGGAAGGTCCAACGCAAATCTGGCAAAGTTGAGTTATATTGGATACCAACATTAAGTGGGAATGTGGTGAGGATCAAACCACGATACATATGCTTCAGTGCCCAATGTGCTCATAATCCTAGAACGAAGATGATCCCTTTGGAACAACGCCGAATGCACTTGATGTTGGGAAATACTGGGCAAACTTGGTATAAAGTGGTGAAAATGTAAAATGTTTAACTGTGTGTTTGATGTTTGTGACTCGAGAATAGTAACTGATCCAGATATTTGTCTAAAACTAGAGATTTGTGAAAACTGACTCAACATGCAGTCTGGTTCTAGGTAGTGTGCCTGACTGTGTCTTTTTGATACCCATCCTGGCGAACTCGATTTCGGTTGCAAAATTATGTTTTCATCTCTGTTTTTACAATCATTTCAATGCACACAACAGTTTTAATTTGCCATGAGTTGCAATATTATATTCAAATAGTAACTGTGACGAATTTCCAGCAAGTTATTGAAAGTAACCTTCACTAACAACGCCATATTCAGAAACTACCTGTGATAAATTCACAGTAACCGGCTGAAGGTAAACTACAGGTCTTCCTTCAAGGAAATGTATTACCATGATGAATCTAAAACATGATTTCTTAACAGTAATAGTGTATGTTTTTTGATTATCACTATCGAAATAATTTACTTTTTTTTCGGGCTTTGCGGCTCTTCTTAGATGCGGAAGAGGATGGGGGCAAGGAACGGGAAGGAATTCTGCCATAGCATTTTGAGTGCAGGATCCCGGTATCCACCAGGAGTGATTTCGGGAAACTATGAAAATTGAAATTTCGATGACAGCACGAGGATTTGAACTCGTATCCTCCCGAATCCCAGGCCAGGGGTTTTCGAGGAATAAGTGTAGTAACTGGCAACTGCACATTAAAACGCTTTTTATATGTTGCCTACTGAAAATAGAAATATTATGTGCCAGAGTTTGGCACAATTTATACTTATTGTATCCTACGTCCATCGAACTGTTATAGCTCTATCGTTGTATTATCTCTGTCATAAACGTTTTTGTCGAATAACTTAATTAAAATCGATGCTGTTAAATTCTTTCGTAATCGAAAATGATAAAATATATGCTAAACCTGTTCGGATAATGAACCTGTTCAAAAAAGAAGGCTACATAAAACTTGGATTAATATTAAAAACTTCCAAACTCTTTTCGTATCAATTAATTATTTTTACCTAGTTGGCTGTTCATCTTATGAGGAACCATATATATATATATATATAAAAAGACCTTACTTTAAATAACAAACTTCGCACCATATTCATTTATAAAGCACGTATTTATGTATCTATTTTTCTTATAAATCTAAAATTCTGTTTCAAAACACAGCCACATTCCGTAGAATCATTCGAATAATTAAACTTTTAATATTATTACTACAAAAACAATATTATATTCAACATCACCCATGCTAATACATATGAAAATACATATTTATATGTTTCACAATAATTGGTGTCATACACTTAGACTAAATTACATTTGTAATATGTAAAGTATAAATTCATTTGATTCAGGATATAATTTGTTATTATACTATGAATTCCGCGTAAAGCAAGATATCTGCCTAAATTTTTACGTGGTTGAATTAATTCGTTGCCGAAAAGTACGGGAAGGTAAGATTTAGATGATGTTCCATTTATAAGAAACCATTATTTTAGCCATTGAAGAATCGATCTATTTAATTGGGATAGCAGCCAAATATTCGCGCATGAACTTTATTTTCGATCGTACACGCGAATGGGACTATTAATACCTGCAAAACTAAAGTTGGATTGGTACGTACACACGACTCTTGAAATTCTAAACTCAGCTGTATGCATAAAATTCCAGCGTAAGCCCGCAACTTCGACAGCCTAATAGCACCCTGCAAAAGGCATCCAGTCCTCCGTAAAGCAGACGGTATCAAAATGCGGTGGCAGACAATACTACACCTGTTGCAGGACTCCACTGTTCTACTGAAACTTGCATCTGCTTCTAACACTCTCACCCCGGCATGTGAAAGAAGTGAATGTCACGACGAAATGTTGTCTTATGTCATGGTACACGATTTTATTCCTTGCCTCTTCACATACATTACTATCCAGAATGATGTTTCTGTACAAGTAGCGATATAAGTTACTATCTGAAATTAGATTGTTTGCAGATGACATAATGCTGTATAAAAGAATCAAAACGATAGAGGACTGTAAACAGTTGCAGGGTGATCTGGACTGGATATCTAGTTGGGTTGGTAAACATGGAATGAAGATAAATGCAAAGAAGAGTCAGCTTATTAGATACACAAATAAAAAAAGGTTAATTATGAATATAAGGTGGGGAAAGAATTGCTTGCTGAAGACTTGAAATGTAAATATCTTGGCATTACATTTGATAACAAGTTTAACTGGGCAGGACACATTGGACAGGTGGTAGGAAAAGGTTTCAAAATCCTTCACTTGTTGGAGAGAGTGATGAGGAGATGTACGAGAGAAGTAAAGGAATTGGATCACAAAACTTTGGTCAGACCATTGCTCGAATATGGTAGTGTAGTATGGGATCCACATTTTGAGTATCAAATACAGGAGTTGGAGAAGTTGCAAAGAAGGGCTGCTAGATTTGTTTCTGGAAATTATCGCAGAATGCAATCAGTGACGGATATGATAAAGGAGCTGGAATGGGATTCATTGCAAGACAGGAGGAGAATGAGGAGGGTCATGGGAGTGTACAGGGCATATACTCGCGATGAAGCATGGAAAGATATTGCAGTAGGTATGAAAAGTAGTTCATGGAAGAGAAAAGATGACCATGACCACAAGCTGGCACTCGATTTCAGGCACAAGGGTGTAGGAAGATTTTCTTTTTTAGGTAAGGGTGTCAGGGATTGGAATGAGTTACCAAGGGGAATGATGAATAACTTACCGAAAACATTAAAAGAATTTAAAGTTGAAATTTGTAGAGAGCAAATCTAGGTGGGTGCAGGATGGGGAGAAGTTGTGTGTGTACGGAAATTGCCACCGGAGCCTGTGCTCCATTGCAATTAAATTAAATTAAATCTCGTGTTGCAAACCCCACTTCAGTCGAAGTAAACATACAGTGACAGATCTACGGGGGGTGGGGGTGGGGGGGATGGGAAGGGGTAAAAGCGGAGAGCTTGCCCCGAGCGGCAACTTCAGGAGGGTGGCAAAATCATGGATGGCAAATTTAAGTCGTGGCAGCATCCCTCCCTTTTTTTCGCTCCACTACTGGTGATAATAGGGTCGGTGGTGACACATGGGGTACCGACAATGGAGGAGGCCAAATAATGTTGGAAGGGGTGGTAATCACATAGTTTTGCTCCGACTCGGAAAATTCCTAGATCCGCCACTGTAAATACATCCCACGCGCAAGCTTTGTCGTTTGTTGATGTCTTTAGTGTCATTCAACTTGACGAAGCTTATTAAATGCTGGTGATAGTCTTAAAACTCATTGCTTCTAAACAACCCTCATTTGAACCCTTACCAAAAAGCTGCTCGTGTCGTACAATCGCGAAGTTCTTATCATTTGTGTACCATATCCTGCTTTACACGTTTTGTAATTATCAAGAAATAAAAATATTCCCTCTTCTTCGTGAACACTAATACGTGATGCAGCAATGACTGTGTAACTTATAAGTTGAATATTAAATTTCTCAGGGATCATTCAGTATTCCGAACGTAATTAACTTGCACTTGACAGAAAACTTGGAAATATTACTTTTGCTAATTGGTGCTTACGAACTCGATGTGGGAAATGTTATTGCATTCAGAAATATGGTCATTCTTAAAAAATATGGAAGAATTTTGAGGCTTTACTGTTTAGAGAAATCATTTATTTTTATAGAATCCATGTATAAACGATATCCGGATCCCCTGACAACATACCGAACACAGGTTCTCCAAAATCACCTGAGAAAAACGTGCCACTAACCTTTGTTGTAATGTGATAATGCACTATAGAATTACTAGAAGCTGCTAATCGCTGACTGAAAAGATTGTGGCTTTCTGCTGACGCGGATGTAAAAGAATCGGAACATGCCGAAATTAATTCTATATACTCAAACTCTAAACTTATTCCTCTGAGACAATTATAAGGAAAACTTGCCTCATTTGTTGTTGTATTATGACAACACTGATGGACTGTCAAAATAAATTTTTATGCCAGTAGCCTGAGCTAAATGTCTCGCTTAGCAGAGTTATATGACAGAAGAATACAAGTTATGGCGTCAAAAATTATTTTTCTAGCTCCCCGTGATGGTTAAAAACACCTGCTGGACATTAAGTTGTCTCTCTGATTAAATATTACAAGCTATTAAGATGCTTTCTCTCGGCCACTAATTCTGAACATCCTGCTAGCCCGACGTGTTGTAGATAACATTAGCAATAATCGTTTAACAAACCGGAGGAACAAGCTCAATTACATAAGTAATCAACAGTGAAAAGAATAATCACTCCGAAAAGTGGTCGCAACAGATACGCCAAAAGCAGCGATGTTCTTTAAGGGGGGGTCGGTCTTCAGATGCTCCTTTTTTTCTCTCAGCATGTCGTATTTATGCCAAACTGCACGAGCAGAGACATCTATTAGCAATATGAAACACCACGCGCTCCGTATACCAAGCAGGTACAGCACATCTTCACATAAAGCTTTCACTCAGTTCTCAAGTTTGCACACAGAGTGAGCTGTTATTTCGTCCTCATACGATATCTTTACAGAGAATCTTACAACTATTTATTCGTCCACGATTGAATTTTTTTTTTCCGCTGTATGTTTAGACAGTTACCAAGCGGCCTAAAATATAACCCATCAGTATTGTCCAGAAACAAGATGTTGGGATAATGAATGCACAATACTCACGGACATAGCTCACTGGTGTTTTTAAAACATCAGATAAAATTACTATGTCCGCAAAGTAAATTAACGAATCAAAGCAATCCCTTAGGCAAAGGTGGTAGTGGCACCTAAATAGTGTCCCTCTCCTTGTATGGGTTACTTCGTTTCAGGGGAGGATCCAGGGGGGGGGGCTAGGGGACTCAAACGCCCCCCCCCCCAAAAAAGTATCTAGGTCCATCCCCGACATTGTAATTTTGAAGACCTTTTTTTTTTAGCTCTACTGTTTCGAGGCCCAAGGAGGCTATAAAGACTACCCCATGGCCGACTCAAGCCCTCCCCCCCCCCCCCCGAAACCAAAATCCACTGAAGGCAAGCCCTCTGAACCGAAATTCACTCAAGCCAAGCCCCTGCTTGGTTTGACTCCTGGAGGCGGAAGAAATTGGCTGTCAGCATAGAGGAGGTGGTGGCACACAATTCCTGGATTGTACCCCAAACTTCTCTGCAGGGCATATAGATAAGTGCATTCAGCACAACTGACGTTTCGTCCGTTGGATGTGGAAGTTAAGCTTGATGGCCCCCTGAGTTTAGTTTGGAAGAATTTAATTTAATTTAGTTTAATTCAGATGGCACACACACTCCGTTGACAATTTTCCTACAAACTCACTTTCTCCCCTATCCTGTATTAACCTAAACTCTTTCAACGTATTTGATGAATTATTCATTCATTCTCTTGGTGATGTGTTCCTGTTCCCCTTAAATACGAAGGAAATTCTTCCCACATCCTTGGGGAACGTCCATAATCCACGTAACTCCATTTTGGCTTCCTGTGAACTCCCCCTTTACACCCGAACGTGGCTTCCCCCCCCCCCCTTCCCTTACGTAACAAGTAGCTTTTTTACTTATTGATCCAGACGATATTTTGTACTGTTTTCTCTTATCATACTATTGTTAATTACATACGGAGATAGTGAAGTGACAAAAATAAATATTCACATGCTGTTGTGTGTTCTGCACCTTATTTTAACTGTGACAAATAATATGAATGAGAAGGTACATAGCTTAGCTTGGATTGCCCTCCTCCACGTACCTCAGTGTAGATTTCCAGCCAACCTCTCCCCGCTTCCCAGAAGTAGCCACATAGTTTATGGATGATCCCTTGTGCCTGAAATCAAGTGCCAACTTCTGGTGGTGGTCATCTATTCCCTTCCACGCATTACTTTTAATTCTTACACCAATATCTTTCTGCACCTACGACATTCCCATGACTTTCTTCACCCTCCTCCTGTCTTTCTATGAATCCCATTCCAGATCTTTTATCATTTCAAATATTGATTGTGTTCTGCAGTAATTTCCAAACACAAATCTAGCAGGCTTTTTTGCACCGCCTCCAACTACTGTATTTGATACCCACAGCTGGGCACAAAACAGTTAATCCGTTAATCGTTAATTAACGAAGTTAAAAAAATTGCGAAAATTTAACTTTTAAGTTAACCTAAAAAATCATTAACGGTCTTCTTAACTTCCGTTAAATTGGACTTCCGTTAACTTTAGTCAGTTACATAGGTTGTTGACGTCTTTTCGTTTGTTTGAACTGTGCGCCACGCCACCACTCGTATGCAGGACTGCCAGATTGTATAATTGGACACAAAACTTGTATAATTTGTTTACCTCTAGTATCCTGTTTGTATAACAGATTGCCTTGTATAATTGGATACAAAAATAAGCACTTAAAAGTAAAGTACATTCCAGCACCTTTTTGAAAGTGTTTGCCCTTTGTTTCATTGCGTTGGCAACCCTTCCTGCATATCTATTTCTTTTTTGTTATTCAAAATTTATCAATGTATACATTAAATGATTCCTCAGACTTCCACGGCCATCTTTGTTCATGATTAATTGACTTTCGGGTTGGAAAATTGTTAAAGCGGGTGGAGGTGCGAATAGTATATAAGGCTAACTGCAAACTTGGTCAGTCACTGATAAAGGTAAAAGACAAATTACACCCACACCAGCTTATGGGTGTTTACGAAATCCCCTGCAGTTGTGGCAGTGTTTATATCGGCGAGACAGGTCGCACTGTGGCGGAGAGACTTAAAGAACATATCCGCCACTACAAATATAACAACAGTGACAAATCCGCCGTAGTCCGCCATGCTATTAATACCGGGCATGAAGTAAAATTTCAGGAAACTAGGCTACTGTGGAGAGAAGACCAGTGGTGGCCCCGACGGGTGAAAGAGGCAGCAGAAATTTTAAAAAACACCAACAACATCAACGAAGATAGCGGCCTCTTTCTCTGCGATGCTTGGCGCTCGTTGCTATGGCAACATAAACAGTATCTCTGTCGAAGGCTGGAGGATAGCAGCCGAAAGCTTAGGTAATGAAATAAACAACGCGGCAAAACCCGAAAGTCAATTAATCATGAATGTATACATTGTTTACTTTTCGTGGACTTTTTTTGCTCCCAGCACTTTCACTCACGTATGTAATCAATGGATGACCCCTTTGTATAATTGGGTTTCATTCTGTATAATTTCAAAGAGACAGCGGTATAATATAAGTTGGCTGTACTGGCAGCGGTGCGTATGTTCGGTGTAGTAGTGGGCGCCGCCTGCTAAAATCTTGGCGGCGGCGCGCCGAGCATTTTCAGCCGGCGGCGGCGTAACGCAAATTTCACTGGTCGCAGTTTTCACATATTCAGGTGTCCCAGTCCAACTTGTTTTCTATAATATTGTTGCTTTTCATTCTGCATTCATGTTTTTTTTTTTTTTTTACTACTCTTTTTTTTTTTTTTTTTAAAAAAAGAGTCACGAGTACCTTAATTGTCTCTCGTAAGACAATTTGCAAGTGTTATATTGATCACAGTCTCAACAAGATAAAAACAGACAGGCCTACCACTTCGTTGTTGTGGCGATAGCGTAACCACAATTTGTTAATTTTTATAAATAAATCCACACTTGCATCATGGTACATAACACCTTGAGATAGAGAGCAGTTATACCTACCGTACTATAAATTTAATACATCAGTACAACTTTTGACTAGTTAACTTTTAACGGATAACTTGCGTTAAATTTATAAACATTTAACGCTTTAACGATTATTGAAGTTAACTTTTTAAGTAGCAGAATAATGATTAACGAAGTTAACGTTTGGATTAACTGTGCCCACCTGTGTTGATACCTAAAATGTATATTCAAGCACTGGCCTGAACAAAGTTTTGTAACCCATTTACTTTCCTTCTCTGGTGTAGCGGTCTGATGGCTAAGTGCTTAAGGTGTGTGACTGGGCATCGAAAGATCTCCGATTCGAATCACAGTCTCCGTGGGGATTTTCATATACTCTTAACCAGACCTTCACCTCTTTCACAGTTGAAGTACGCAGGAATGCTTCTATTTTTCAGATTCAACGTTAAACTGTAGGTTCCCCCTACCCGGTAGGATTGCGGAGTTAGGTTAAGGTGGCTGTGACTTGGAAGGAATGTGCAGTGAGTAGAAACATTGTCACCAGATCATTACAACCACACAGAATTGTTATACTTCTATGGTATATATCCTCATCACTCTCTTCAACAATTGCAGGATTTTCAATTCTTTTTCCTTCCTACCATCCAATGTGTGCTGCCCATTTGAGCTTGTTATCAAAAGTTATTACAAGATATTTACATTTCAAGCCTTCAACAAACAATTCTTTCCCCATCTTATAATCATACT
This sequence comes from Vandiemenella viatica, assembly GCA_031002005.1. Taxonomy (NCBI): domain Eukaryota; kingdom Metazoa; phylum Arthropoda; class Insecta; order Orthoptera; family Morabidae; genus Vandiemenella; species Vandiemenella viatica. Next base: position 153,246,745 of record CM061914.1, on the reverse strand, counting down.
CAACCTTTAGTTTTTACCCATGTAACTAATAAGATTACACCGAGTGTGGTAGGTGGGCAGTTAACGCTCTGGCCTTGCATTCGGGAGGACGGTGGTTTGAATCCCTGTCCAGGCATCCAGATTAGGGTTTTCCATGGTTTCCCCATATCACTCCAGGTGAATGCTTCCTTCAAAAGGTCATGGCCGAATTCCTACCTGTTCCTTGCCCCCAGTCCCATCCCCCCTCTAATAACCACAATGCCGTCGAGGCGTCAAGCCACAAATAAAATAAAAAATAAAATAAACAAAAAAAGATTACTTTTCTTTGCATTTATCTTCATCCCATGTTTACCAATCCTTCTAGATATCCTCTCCAGATCACCCTGCTGTACACAATCCTCAACCATTTTGATCCTACTATATAGCACTATGACATCTGCAAACAACATAACTTCAGATAGTAAGCCTTCAACACAATCATTCATTAGAATAGATAATAGCTAAAGTTTCAATACTCCCATTTTTACTTCCACTTCTTTTGATACTGCATTTTCTACACTAACTTGGTAAATTATTCATCAATTCTTTTGGTAACTTACTCTGATCCATGGTCCCCTTACCTATGAAAGAAAATCTTCCAACACTCTTGTGCCTGAAATTGAGTGCCAGAAAGTGGTCATGGTCATCTCTTACCTTCAATACATTTACATTTTTCAAAGCTTGCTTCCAAAATTAGTAAAGTTTTTCAACTGAATTTAATGAAAAACTGTATTATCTACAAATTATGCAGTAATATTTCTACTATCCTACTACCCTTGTATCTATATTTTATCTTCCATTTCCACAGTGGTCAGTATCTTAGAGTTGTCTGCAAGAAAAAGAAAGTACAGACCGTGAACCATATGAAAGATACCACACAGGATTAATAGGGTAGTATGTGTTACTGATAGAATGATACATATACATGTGAATCATCAGCTATACCTGATCACATCTGCTTCAATGTAAATCTGTTGAAGCTGGAATGAAACAGTACAGCATTAAGCTAATTGAAAAACTACTTTAGAAGCACTGAAAGACAACCACATATGGGAAGAACTGGGCAAGTTTGAAAATGCTCAAAATGGTCCAAAACTGCTTCTACGGACAACTAAGTGAATGCAATGATTCGGAAAATGTGGCTTCTGCAAAAATAAAATCTTTTTCCACATCTGTAGGGAAACAGAACCAAATTGTGGTTGATACAAAGATTCCTGTCTGCTTTGTAAACATAATTAGTGGAATACTTTAAATTTTTACATACCATGTGTTGCAATGGTCCAAAACCAACTACTAAATTCAAAATCTTACAAAATTCAATTTTAGGGTAATCCCATATTAATTAAGGGAATCAAAAAATATATTTCTTACCCATCAGTGTCGAATAGCTTTATTTATGAGCAATGCAGAGAAAAATTTCTAAAAATTTATGTATGGAGCACAAGATTTTATGGCAGTGATGCATGGATTTTATCAATACCAGAAAGAAGAAAAATTGAAGCATATGAAAGATGAAGCTATGGAAGGATATTGGCACATACGGATACAAAATGAATGTGTTTTTTGAAAGAATTGTGATGGAGAGCAGTTTGTGTAAGAGAAACTCTAAAATAAGTTACATTTTCAAGAATGAGGAATTACTTAATTTGTGCAGTAGACGATTATGACGATTTTTCAGTAAAAGAAGTTGTAAATGGCTATCAAAGTTATCAGTTTCAGACTATTTTTGATACCTGATACATATATAAAACATTATTAAGTAATAACTTGATTTTTTTTTTGCAGTAATGAACACATCATGTTAACAACTATTAAATTTAGCAATATGGGAAGAGCAGTAGCATTTGTATTTATGTGGGGGATTTCATTATTTCAATAATAATTCAATATGTGGAGGGTATTTTCATATGTTTTATGAGCAATGCAGAGAAAAATTTCTAAAAATGTATGTATGGAGCACAAGATTTTATGGCAGTGATGCATGGATTTTATCAATACCAGAAAGAAGGAAAATTGAAGCATATGAAAGATGAAGCTATGGAAGGATATTGGCACATAAGGATACAAAATTAATGTGTGTTGTGAAAGAATAGTAATGGAGAGCAGTTTGTGTAAGAGAAACAAAAAATAAGTTACATTTTCAAGAATGAGGAATTACTTAATTTGTTTGTGGAGGGATCAGTAGAAGAAAAAGACTGCAGAGGAAGACAAAGATTAGAATGCATGAAGCAGCTAATTGAGAACAAAGATTGTGAGGTAAAAGTTGAGATGCAGAGATTAACTCAAGATAAGAAAGTTTTCTCGGGTTACTGAAAATGTCTAGATATTAAAAAAAATGGAGAATAATGACACAACAGGAGAAGATTCAGGGCAGAAGACCACAATGAAGAAAAATGAGCAGTTTTATGGATCAAATGAATAAGATGATGGCCTTAACTAAGCAGGAGTTTCTCAGAAACGCTGAAACGGCAAGGGCGGTAGCAAATTTTCAAGTGTTTTTTGAAAAAAAAAAACACACAATGTCACCAGAAAAGAGCTAAATTAGTGACAATGATAAGGACAGGCTCTTCACTTTTATTAATGGGAAGTACACAAATACACCAGCTACCCTTTTTTTCATTTCATTTCTCCCAAGAGAAGCACAGAAGGTGGACTGGTATAGAGTCTCAGCAACCCTTTTCAGCCAAGGGCAACAGTACATTCTAAAGAGTAAGGTGAGAACATGAACAGTATTAGCATGACTAGGAAAAAGTAATAAAAGATAGACTATAAAAAGTATAGCTCCTGTTGCTTTGAACTATGATTAATACATGTCATTTAGACTCGCAGGCATATTGGTTAAATAAGAAACAAATATTAAACCTGCAAGAAACATTTTAAATCATCATCACCATCATCTATTTTTCAGCCATTTTCAATCATGATCTCATGAGGCCCCTTAAATTCATGGGCATAAGTAGTGATCATCAAGAGTTTCTTAGGATGTGAAGCATAGTTACCACACCAACTTCAGTGGCAGACTTGCGATCCCCCCATTTGCTGCAGGGAACTTGTTCTAATGGAAGGAGCTTAACTGTTGCCATCATTCGCTACCTGATGTAACTTATGTCCTCTGTTATAGGCGTATTTTTTGTTTGAGAAATGTGTAGTTTATGAGCCATAAAATGGGTAACATCCCAGCATTTGCCTTGCTGATTGCGGAAATCTGCCTAAAAATGTAATCAGGACTCGAATCTCATCCTGTTGTACCTACCTGAGCCAATGCGATAGTGTTTTAAAAAGTGTGCAGCTGCACTGGCAGAGGCTTCATTTACTATAGAGGGTACTGATGGAATGAACCATAAAAGTGGAGGAATTCGATTGCAAAACCTTAGCCCCCACCATTGCTTGTGTGGTGATGCAGCATGGGGCCAAAATTTTGGGTATCAAATAAAGGAGTTGAAAAGTATGTTAAGGAGGGCAACTAGTTTTATTTGTGGAAATTACCACAGAACAAAAATCATAGCTTATTTAATAACAGACCTGGATTGGGATCCATTGGAATGCATGAGAATGGTGAACATAGAACTGGGAATGTGTAAGGCATTTATGATGATGAAGCTAGGAGAGGGGCTAGTTAGAATTAGGAGTAGAATGTAGAAGGAAATCGATGATAATTACCACAAGCTGGAACTAAATTTCAGGCATGTAAAGAAGTGTGAAAAACTTTATTATAGTTATGAATTGGAATAAAAAATTGAAAATGAAGCTGTTAATATTAGCACAGATTTATTAATGATAAGAGGGTGTAATTTTGTACCACAGCTTTACATATTATTCAAATTGAATCTGGAGATTTGCTGCTTACCAGAAAATTGGCAAGGGTCACGGTAGCACTGGTCCATAAAAGAAAGAAAACTAGTAGGCTCCATAAAAGAAATGAAACTAGTAAGGCTAAAAACTACAACCTTACTAGTTTGACACCAGTGGAATAATTGATATCCAACATATTCCAGAATCTTTAAGACAATAAAAACTTTAAAAAATCAATCTTTTGTGCATACTCTTTATCACTTTCACACATATTTTATTTTCACATTTTGTATTACAAAAAGTAGTAGGAATGGAGTACCGTACATATAGTAATCCGATGTAATGAGTCTAGCCAATGTCAAATTTTGTAACATTAATCCTATACGTATGTACCAGTAAAGAATTTTACTGTTCAGTACAATGTATAAGTTCAACAAAAATTAATATCACTTCAAAATTGTATAAACATTTTAATATTCATTGTAATTACATTCTTTATACATAACACTGCAATTTTTTATCATCATAACAGTTCACATAATCATTACCATTACAGCTGTATTGTTTAGCAGTAGGTTGTATATAAAATTACATACACACAAAAGAAAACTTAACTCTCTGACACTACTAAAAAAACACATAGCTGCACAATGTTTCTCAGCTGCTGATAAAGAGATTATTAATGTCCATAATTAATCAGCTTAGACTTTACTTATTTTTATCAGTTAGACATTGTCAAAAATTTATGAAATAATTAGCTATAATCACTTTCCATGTTTATGTAATAAAAAATAAAGATTTAACTGTTAAAAAGTAATGTGTGTAAAGCAACCATTTGTTAATGTTTTATTGTCAAATTTTTATTAACAATTCAATAATTTAATTTAATTTAATTTAATTGCAATGGAGCACATGCTCCGGTGGCAATTTCCCTACACACCCAACTTCCCCCTATCCTACACAAAGCAACAGCAAAGAAATGTACATTCACAGCATTGCAAGAATAAGGATATTTGCTCAGATATTAAATAATTATCTGTATTGGGATTTTGAATCACTGTATCTCTACTAAAATAATTGATACATTCATTTGAATATATGATACTAAAAGAAATTATGCAGAGTAGTGGAGAGAAATCTTATGTAATAGCAAAATATGGAAAAAATGTACTTCAGTTTTTTAATTTTGTTGAATTTTTACAGAGCATATATTCTATTGACAATTTGCTGATGCAGTGATTTTCTTTCTTCTTAGTTTTAAAATACATTTTAAGTACTTTGAGTGAAGTTTCCCCATCCTACCACTTATTTTTGTCCTTCTTACAGTGTGATTCTGTGATGATTTTACAAACTTTCGGGGATGATGAACGAGGATAAATGTATCAATTTGTGGTAAGGAACCCTGGGCTGGAAATGATTGAATAAAAAGTTATAAGTGAAAATCGTTCTGATACCTCTGACGATGGAATACATGTATCGGTATTGTTGTTGCTAATATTGTAAGGTAGAAAATTCTGACGAGCACTTACAGTGAGAATAATGTGGTCCAAAATGATGGAGCCCCACCTCACTTTGGATTGAGGATCCGTGATCCTGGATCAGACATTCCTTGAAAATTGGGTAGGCAGAAGACGTTTTGTTTCATTGCCAGCATGTTGATCTGATCTCACTCCACTTGATTTCTTCTTGTCAGGTCATGTGAAAAGTCTCATGTTCGAGATGCCACTCGAGGTTGAATAGGCTCTTCTGGCTATATTTCACACTGCCTGCAACACGGTTCAAATGACACTGGTGATATTAGAACCAGTACGACAGAACTTTGTACAATGATGCCATGTTTTGCATTGATGCATTTTGAATAATTTTTGTAAATGTAGCACCTTGTGAAACTTGTAGTGATGAATGGAATTACTGTAGACTTTTTGGTCTCTCTGACATCAAATTGCATGTGCTGTTACTAGTACATCAACATGATAAATTATCTTAGGGTATTGGGGAGTATTCAGTGAGAATCCTGTATTTCATGGTTAGTTTGGAAGTTAGGCCCCTAGTGCCCTTAGCTTGATCGCTGTGTGAGCCTAAGGCAGAGCTTGAGTAGTTTTTCACTTTTAACTTGCTTGTTTCTGGATCAGAGTCCTCTGCCTCAAACTGATTTACCCTTCTCTATCATCCCTGAAAGTGTTGTAACATCATCATGAATTTGCCATGCATAATAGGTACGAATAGATAGTTCATTAATTATTTCCATTATATCGATAATTTACTTCTTTTTTGGGTTAAGTAATTTCTTCCCAATAAGTAATAATATGTATCAGTTAAATATGAAATATAATCAATTGGAATATCCTGGTTGATAGAATAATCTCTTTACTAAATAGCTATTTAGTAAAGAGTTTACCTTTCTCTCTTTTAAAATAAATGATTACTTGACATATTTCTCCAACTGAAGACAGCTGTCTATTTAATTTTTATCTCAATAACATCATTTCACTAAATATTATTTCTAGTTAAACTCCTTGAAATTGAATTTGTTGATAGAAATAGATTATTATAAAAATTTAAAACTTCTTGGGGTGAGTGAGATTAAGGCCACATAGAAACTATTCATGCATGTCAATGTGTAAATTATAAATAGTAATTAATTGTTTTTCATGTTATATGGTACGATAAAATTAACTGAAAGACATAAAATGAATTAGCATCTCAGGATTGGAGATACTATGAAATAACAAGGAACAAAACCTATGAAATAACACTGTATAATCATTTAATTTTGAACATACACTTTTGTATATAGTGTTATTTAGTATATACTGGAAAATTCCATTTAGTGGAGTTAAAACTCCTTATTCCTTTTTAAAGCTACTGTTCTTAAGGAATACCTGAATTCTGTTCTGCCATAAAATGCAACATTAAAGAAGCTTTATACTTTGTTACTGTATTACTTACAAAGAAACAACTGTTATGAGTTATATTACTTCCATTCTACTTATGGAATGAACTGGGAATTTAGGCACTGAGCTTTATGCCTATAACACATCTTACATTACTAAAATGTTATCTTCTTTTGTGCTTGAACTATCATAAAAGCAGTAATGTATTACTATGTAACATTTTTAGTGTTGTCACATTTTTCAAGAAACTACTTCCTTCAATTGCTAAAGATTCACTTGTTTAGTGTGATTCAAATGTTGCATTGCTAACAATTTCATACTTATATATAGGTATCAAAGTAAGATAGGTTAGGGAAAATAACACATCAGTTGCAATAAATGGAGGTAGGAGGGGTAGAGTAAACAGAAAAACACAAACATGCTTTACAATATTCTGGTTAATAACCTTACTCGTATAGAAGACAAGACAAATGGCAGGGCGAAAGATGTTTACACAGCCACATCTACCACATGAATGAAACAAAAGGAAAGTGTGGGAATTAAACCATTGGTGGAGGGATAAAGTTTTCCAACTATAATTGCGAAAAGAATATTATCTATAACTTCAGTCAAGGAAAATATTTTTTTTTCAAAGGCATAATTTTGTTCTATTATAAGAGAGAAAAGTAAATAAGTTATTAAATTTAATGAGAAAGATATAAAAATATATTAAAAATACATTCTTAAATTGATTTTAAAATTGTAAGTGACAGGTTTATAGATGTGACTTACAGCTTAACGTGGAATATGAACCACAGAAACTCTTACTTCTACTACACATTAACAGAAAAATTAAATGTAGACAACATAACTTGTGTGTGTTATTTATCAAGCAACAACCAACATGTATAAAGGCTTTATTAACTAATAAAGCAATAATAAGTGCACTGCAAGCTTTCTATTACTCTCTCATATATATTGCTGCTTTATTTTTGGGTTTCCTGTGGAGTCTCTTACCTACAGTAACAATCTATATTCCTCACTACATTTCACAACTATTTGACAGCAAATGCTACAAAGATTCCTTTAAAACAGTATACCTTGTTTCTTCTGATTCCTTAACAAGAGGACTTTGCAAGGTTAGTTACCTTGACATCAATGAACTGTAAAATTAAAACACAAAAAAAATGAAAAAGAAATATTAAGTGCAAGAGCTTTTGATGGATATCCATTAACAATCATGCAGTGTAGCTTGCTCTCATGTTTTTGCTTGATGTGAATCTGCTTTCAGATAATGCCTATTATGTGCACCTCAAAACCATTTAAAAAAACTAACTTAATCCATAACCCAAGGATCGGTTGGATCCAACCAAAGGAGACTTAATAAGCCATTGTGTCAGAGGTAGAATGGACAGTTCCTTTTCTCTGGGACCTACAGTTTAACAAGGAATCGAAACCATGGAACATACTGGGCTAGCTCGTATGAACAAATATAACTCTTAAAATTTCCTGCTCCCACCTGACTTATTTTATTTATGCCACTTACAATGGCAATGTTCATTCCATCTGCTACTAAGATCATCTGGTAATTGCAAAGAACAAAATTTATTTCAATGGTCCTCAAAATTTCCAGGCCTATTCTTTGATTTGTATACTGAATGTTCTTCTGCTGATAGATAACGCTGTAAGTACATGTAATCAGTGTTAGGTTCAGGTTTAATTTCATTGGTGACTAGCAGTCAGGAAAACACAGCTTTACAAATGAGAAGTACATTTATTTTGTGCTAAATAAAAAATACAGCTTTGGCGACTGACAACATTATACCATTAGACACTCTTGCTCAACTAATATCTCAAATTTTCTAAACCATGTCTACCAGACAACTATCCACTCACCACCTTTCAGTATCGAGCAAGTTTTCAATCACCAGTTTATATCATCACCTTGGCTGAGATCAACTTGTGAAAACTGCTGAACTCCAACCTCCTCACATACATGAATTGTCCAACGACATTTTCCCAGAGACAGAACTTGATAGAAAGAGCATCTCTCGGCTCTCTGCACCTGACTGGGCACAGAAACGACTGGAGGAAGGAACAGCTCAGTTCCTTACACAGTTACAATGAGTAGTGCCACCAAACAAAATTTCATTTGTATAAACAGTATTAGTTGTATTGACAGCACTGAATTGCAGAAAAATTCAAAATTTAAAGGCTCATACTGTTATGCAGAAAACAGGGAAAAGTTTTGGAAGTTATAAATCATTATATTGACTAATAAATTCAAAGTAATATTTTTCAACTAAACCAGACAGATAAAATTGTGAGATTATCTTACATAAATTAATTGAAACATAGATATGATTTCTCCTGAGTGTAATCTGATTAATATAATACAACCTCTTGTTAACATAGTTAAAAAATAAAATAAAAAATTGAAGGTAAATTACGGAAATGAAACACTTGTTCTGTTGCAGAGGCATATAAAAGAGTTCACTAATATTTACAACAAATCCTAGTAGAGCTAGTGTATTATTCCAATATGCTGATGCAGTCATAAAACAAACAGGCACTGTATTATTTGTCATAAAATTTTAGCTTTTGGCTTCCCAGTTTATCACAAATAATCATTAGGTTTGTAGAATATTTTTGGTATTAGAACTTCTGTAGCAGGGCCGCATTTAGGCCTTGTGGGTCGTTCGACTATACATGTGGTGTGGGCCCCACCTGTCGGCAGTGGACGCTCTAACCAGGGGCTTAGAAAAATTATGGCTGACCATTTTTTTTTTTTTTTTTTTTTTTTAGCTCTAATACTATGTCGTGCAGGCCCTCCTTTGTGGTGCAGGCCCCTAGGCTACAGCCTATGCTTAAATGTGGCCCTGTTCAGTAGGTAATTATAGAAATAAATTTAGTATTATAGTTTGCTATAATCCCATGAGATAATATTATTTTTCTATCAGCTGTTTGTTGATATAAAATGAATTTTTGCACGTGCAAGAATATTTTATGTATACCTTGGTATGTTTCGACAAGCTACGAAAAAACAGTGAATACCTCAGGAAGGACTTACTGTCACTACAAAATTGCATTTTACAATAGACAACAATAATCAGTTTGTACTAATAAATAAAGTTTAAGAGAAATTGATGGTCATTAATTAGTTGCCATTAGTTGGAATCACGTAAATACAAGAACCTGTCACCATGAGCACAGTAAAATACAAATATCACACAAAGATATTCTTGGAATATATAGAGCTATTTTAATTTTCAATCCATTTCAATTTACTTTGTAATTGTTTGAAAAGTTAAAATTGTATGAAAACATGCTTTGGTGTGAAGTAAGTGCCATAGTTTTCTTAAGCTGTTGGTAATAATTTAAAATTTTATTCTCTTAAGAAACTAATATTCAGCTCAAGTATGAAAGTATTTTAAAGCAATACAATTAATTACAATAGTAAAAGTAAGGTATATTTGTATTAAAGTTTATAGTTATTAATTTGTAATCGTTAATTGTACTGAAAAAATTAAATACTGTAGCTGGAAACAGAGCTGATTGGTTTGACCTCATTGGCAGATAATTTGATGGAGAACCACATAAGAAAGTGTGATGAAAGTAAGTGGTTCATAATCCACTAATATTATTTTAGCAGAGGATATTAATGTGATTTTCAGTTAGTTGCAAGCGTGCAAGATATTTCTGATTAAATGGTTAAGGGACACCAAATAAACTGTAGTACAGGCTTTCACACATGGAATCTGACAAAATTAGCCATAAAAATATGGTAAAGAAGGTGAAAACAATTTGGGTACATGCAAAAGTGACATGCTGTTTGTAGGAATTCTTGAGTGTTAGGAAGCAGACAAAGCGTTAAAGTAGTTAATGTATTGTCAAAGAGATGCAAGTGAAAACTGAAGTTCCACAGGTAAGTTTATTAATATTAATAACATTGAAGAACAAAAGAAATGGGTATAGGCATGCATATGTAAACACAGAAATATATAAACACTCAGAGTATGGTTTTGGGTCGGCAATGCCTATATAAGCCAACAGATGTCTGGTGCAGGCATTAGATTAGTTACTGCTGCTACAATGGCAAGTTATCATGATTTAAGTGAGTTTGAACATGGTGTCATAGTCAGCGCATGAGAGATGGGACACAGCATCTTCGAGGTAGCGATGAGGTGGAGATTTTCCCGAACGACCATTTTACGAGTGCACCGTGAATATTGAAAATCTGGTAAAACATCAAATCTCCAACATCGCTGAGGTCAGAAAAAGATACTGCAAGAATGGGTCCAATGAGAACTGAAGAGAATTGTTCAATGTGTCAGAAGTGCAACCCTTCCGCAAATTGCTGCAGGTTTCAATGCTGGACCATCAACAAGTGTCAGCGTGTGAACCATTCAATGAAACATCATCGATATGGGTTTTTGGAGCCAAAGTCCCCCTCGAATACTCTTGCTGAGTGCATGACACAAAACTCTATGCCTTGCCTAGGCCTGCCAACACTGACATTGAACTTGATGATTGGAAACATGTTGCCTGGTCTGACGAGTACCGTTTCCAATTATATCAAGCAGATAGATGTGTACAGGTATGGAGCCTGTATGGACCCATCATGTCAGCAGAGGACTGTTTAAACTGATGGAGGCTCTGTAATGGTGTGGGGCATGTGCAGTTGGACTGATATGGGATCCCTGATACATCTAGATATGACTCTGCCAGATGACATGTACGTAAGCATCTTGGTTGATCACCTGCATCCATTCACATCCATTGAGCATTTCAACGGACTTGGCCAATTCCAGCAGGACAATGCAACACCCCACACATCCAGAATTGCTACAGAGTGGCTCCAGGAATTCACTTCTGAGTTTAAACACCTCCACTGGCCACCAAACTCCCCATACATGAATATTATTGAGCAAATCTGGGATGCCTTGCAATGTGCCGTTCAGAAAAGATCCCCAACCCTTGTACTCTTACGGATTTATGGACAGCCCTGCAGGATGCATGGTGTCAATTCCCTCCAGCACTATTTCATACATTAGTCAAGTCAATGCCATGTCATGTTGTGGCACTTCTGCATGCTTGCGGAGCCCCTACACAATATTAAGGTGTACCAGTTTCTTTGGCTCTTTAGTGTATTTTAATGAATGATTATGTTGCTGGTTTTAATTTGTAAGTTAGTTTGTTTGCAGAAGGCATAGTTTATGAAATGGGATTAAAATGTGATAGTTTTATGAACAACAGCATGTGTTGGGGGAAGGGGAGGAGGATGGGTTCTCGCAGGTCATCAAGGAATGTAGAAATGAGTTTGTTAATTGAATACACACATAGAAAAACAAAGGATTTGTTTGATTATAAGGTTGCTTGTTGAAAATAAAGAATGATACTATCTTGGCTTGGCTTTTTATAATAATCTCAACTGGTCAGGGCACATTGTGCTCATAGTGTGGAGAAATTTAAAAATCCTGCGTTTACTGGAATGTGTGATTAGTGTTTATATAATGGAAGTAATGGAACTGGAATATAGATGATCATTTGAATATGGTGGGACAGCATGGGACCACATTTTTGGTATGAAATGCAAGAGTTGGTGGAAAGAAGGGTAGATTATATTATGGAAATTTTCACAAAATACAATTAGTAACTTGTAAGAAAAAACAGTTGGACTGGGAGTCATTGAAAGAAAGGAGGCAAGTGATGAGAATGAGAAGAATGTATAAGGCATCTACTGGCAATAAGGCCTGAATGCATACTGGTAGAAAAATTAGGAGAAGTGGATAGAAGAAAAAATATAACAATGATTACAACCTGGCACTTGATTTCAGGCATATGAGTGAGAAAATTTTCTATTGTTGCCAAGGGATCCAGAGGAATGGAAAACAATTGTTGCTGTTAAACTGTAAAAGAATTAAAGATAGAATCCTGTGAAAAGCCAATGCGGGTGTGAAGGGATATTGCTGTTGTGACTGGTGTGCTCCATCCAAGAAAACTTAAAAATAAAAATTACAGCCAGACTCTCTTGTGTGATAGAATTTACTCTTTTGCTCAAACAGAATCATATAATCATTTAACATTTACTGATTATTGACATGGATTTGGAGTGTATTACTGAAAAAATGTTATGTGAAGTTTGAAACACAGTGAAAATAATTGTCGGGAAAGAGAATGCAGTAAATTCAATGGTCGGAGGAAATATTTTATGATTCTTTTTCTTTCTTTTTCAGGCCCCAACAAAGTTTCCACTAACCAGGTGGACTTTTTACATTGCCATTAGGATTATGTTTTACTGCATTTTTGTAACAGAATTATTTCAACCACAAGAAACTCTGAAATAACTAAACAAATTTGAACCTGTGTGTTCAGAAATACATTTTGATTTGATACTGTCATGTATCTGTATTTTAATGTTTTTGTTCTAAATATTATCCAAAAAGAAGAACAGAAAATTATCAAATGCTCTACTGGTCTAATACATTCAGGTAAGCAACTAAATAATTTTATGAATGTGGTTTGAAAAGTCTTCAGGTTTTATTTTGAAGAGGATGTAATAACTATGAGACTAGGGATAATTAGCACCCATTACTATCTACATACAAACATATCTCTCTTACGGTATTCTGTAATTTTTTTCATTACTTTTTTACCATATACAGAAAACTACCAATGCCAGAAAAAAAAAATCCTAAAATTTTTAGTGCTTCCTAGTTGATCTTAATGTATTAGAGGTAACGGTAAGGAAACATTAACTTGTATTAAATATGGAATAGAAATTTTTTATGAATATTTTAAATTGATTGAGTTTCAGATTCATATCAGAAGCTTATAGTGATACAGTAACTACAGGGTAAGGTTTTTTATTTGGGATCGAAATATATCCGTTTTGAATGTGGGAATTATATTCCCTTATATCAGCCATCAGCTCTGGTACAGTTTCTTTTATATATGTAAACTACTCTAAAATTGGCAATATATAGTCCTTCATAAATGAATTCTGTATCTTTTTTTGAGGTATCCTGCAATAAATTCTACAAAATATCTATTGTTTGTTTTTGTTTATATTTTGTACTAATTCCTCTCCAAACATTTTGTTTGTGTCATTAATTAATTAATTTGTGCTTCACTCTTAGAAGCCAGTGAGCACAATACCAAGAACAAATCACAGCATACTGACTCTTTCTCATGAAGCTTTGTTACAAGCCAAAAATTTTGTTTCATGTCCTTGACTGTTTCTTTAAGAAAAGTTAAGTTGAATGTCAACCTTGCTGATAACATTTTTCAATGAATGCCTGTATCTTATGATGTTATTATATTGTTGTAATCACCTGATGTTTATTAAGGAAATAAACAGTTGCTTTATTTCTATGGTCTGAACTTTTCGATTTAACTGTAATCTCCACAGGTGCAACAAATGTATCTTTTTCCCAATCCATCATCGTATTAATAATATAGCCAACATTGCTTCTTTTGTTTGCTGGTTTTTCCTCTGAACTATGCGCACAAAATAATTTAGCAACTAATTCTGTTTGATCAATCTAGAATAAATTTTAGTATTTCTTAGTTTGAGCTTTTTTTTGACAATGACTTAAGTTTTAGATTTTTTTTTTCAGTCTCCTAATCTTCTATTCCTAGAAGATTCAGAATCCGAGGTAATGTTATCAACGCCATTTTCGACCTTAGATTTTTAGAAGGACTGTTACATTTCATCCATAAAACGAGATCATCTATGTCACCAAAATAGAGAACATATTCCAAATAGCTACCGTCAAACTATTTTGCTGCATTTCTTATTTATTTTTATTTCCCAGTTATTTCCTTTGAGGTTAGGGTTTCCATTCAGCACGTCTACAGTCAAATCTCCTTTTTTTTTTAAATTTTCTGCGAAACTCTGTCCTTTATGTACATTTCTCACGCTTCTTTCTATGCTTCTTTACTTTTGTCTTGCAGTAATGTTTCTCAACCTTTCTTGCATTTTGTATTTTATCACATATAAAACATTTGAAATGTCATCTTATTGCTTATCTTAAGCAAGCTGCTAAAGTCTACCTTATCAAAAATTTCTTTTTGAGTCTTTAAATAAATGACTACACATTAATGGTTATATCCAGAAGCCGGTAAACATTTCTGGTCAACATTCACCAGACATAGTTCAACGTTAAAATTCTCCGACTTTTTACATATAAAACAACGGAAAATAAATTGCATCAGGCATTATAAAACAACGTTTTTAGGAGCAGACCGAGTGTGGTGGGTTAACGATTAACGTTCTGGCCTTGTATTCAGGAGGACGCGGGTTCCAATACCTGTCCGGGCATCCAGATTTGGGTTTTCCATGGTTTCCCCACATCACTCCATGCAAATGCTGGGATGCTTCCTTTAAAAAGGCCATGGCCGAATTTCTTCCCGTTCCTTATCCCCAGTCTAATCGCACCTCTAATGACCTTAGCCGTCAATGAGGCGTAAAGCTGTAAATAATAATAATAATAAATCTAGGAGCAGAGCTAGGAGAAATTCTGCATTGTTGTGTTTCTCGTTGAGGAAAAGAATAAATGAGACATGTTCCCATTAGAAAACAGATTAAAGTAATTGTACTTGTAGAGATGAATATTACTTAGCAGGTTCTATTTTTTTTCGTTTACCTTATACACAGACGGAAAAAAAAAATCCCAACACCAAGAAAGACTTGTGTTAGATAAACGAAATTTGGTAGGCGTGTTTATACATCTGAAAGATGACATCGATTCAAATTTCGCGCTTCGCGCATAAGTGTGGCGCTAGTAGCGCTACTCAGAGCTTGCAAATCAGGTTTGCTTTAAATACGCGCTGTAAAGTTTGTGAACGTTATTTACGGCTGAGATTTGACATAGTGAGTTGATGTTAGCCAAGAATGCCTTTAAGAAGACGAAGAAGCCATTATCAACAGCTCACCGAGTTTGAACGAGGTCGTGTAATAGGGCTACGAGAAGGTGGATTTTCTTTTCGCGATATTGCAGAAAGACTTGGCCGGAATGTATCCACTGTGCATGATTGTTGGGTGCAGTGGTCAAGGGATGGTACTGCCTCAAGAAGACCGGGTTCCGGGAGGCCACGTGGCACTACTGAGAGGGAAGACCGCCGTATTCGGCGTACAGCTGTGGCGCATCGTACTGCGTCTGCGGCAGAAATTCGAGCTGCAGTTGGTACCACAGTGACACAACGAACTGTTAGAAATCGGTTACTTCAAGGACAGCTCCGAGCCAGGCGCCCTGTAGCGTGCATTCCACTGACTACAAGCCATCGCCGTTTGCGACTCCAGTGGTGTCAAGCCAGAGCTCATTGGAGGACGGAGTGGAGATCTGTTGTGTTTTCTGATGAAAGCAGGTTCTGCCTTGGTGCCAGTGATGGCCGAGTGTTGGTCAGAAGGAGGCCAGGGGAACGCCTGCAACCAAACTGTCTGCGGCCTAGACACACTGGACCTACACCTGGAGTCATGGTCTGGGGAGCAATTTCCTATGACAGCAGGAGCACTCTTGTGGTTATACCAAACACACTGACTGCAAATTTGTACGTCAGTCTGGTAATTCAACCTGTAGTGCTGCCATTCATGAACAGCATTCAAGGGGGAGTTTTTCAACAGGATAACGCTCGCCCTCATACCGCTGTTGTCTCGCAACGTGCTCTACAGAGTGTCGACATGTTACCTTGGCCTGCGAGATCACCAGATCTGTCTCCAATTGAACACGTATGGGATATCATTGGACGACAACTCCAGCATCATCCACAGCCAGCACTGACCGTCCCAGTATTGACAGCACAAGTACAACAAGCATGGAACTCCATACCACAAAGTGACATTCGAAACCTGTATGACACAATGCATTCACGTTTGCAGGCTTGCATTCAAAATTCTGGAGGTTACACCGGCTATTAATTTAACAGTATTTCACATTTGAAATGCATTTTCTTGAGCTTAAATTAACCTGTGATCTTGAAAATTTAATCAATTAAACATGTTAACTTGACAAATGCATTGTCCAAATTTCATTACTCTACAATAATTTTTTCTTGGTGTTGGGATTTTTTTTTTCCGTCTGTGTACTTTGAAAGTAATGTATAATTATGTTTTGAATATTTCATCATTACGTCAAAATAAACCTGAAATTATGAATCAAATATTTGTTTGATAAAATGAAGTAACTTGTAATAACTTGTCATTTGAAGAAAAAAGTTAATAAATTTGATAAAAAGGATCAGCCAGAAAGAAATGTTTATCTCTTTAGATTAATTTTTGTAGAATCATTCTGACGATGATGATATTTTCTCTTCCCTAAAGTTCAGTGACCTGAGCTCATTGTTTCAAGGTGTTCTGTTCTCTGTTACGAGGTCACTGGAGCTCTTCATTATGTCACTTTCACTGCCACGTGATTACACGGGAATAACAGGCCTGGTAATGTTTTCATGGCCACAGAGCAGATAGATCGTGTTTCTCTTTAATAGAATGTAAATGGAATCTAATTTCCTTTATTGGATATGTCCTGCGTCATCTGACACAGTGACAATGAAAAATTAAACTATCAGCGTAACTCAATTACCCACCATTATTCTCGTTGAGATAATTGAGGCCAACGTCACAGAACGTAACAAATTTGCCTATTACGTTATGAAGGCGTAAACAACGCAATTACTAGTATCTTCGCCTCAACTATTCGAAAGCAGTTGAAGGAACGTGGATGCAGCTCCAAGATTCATTATTTGCTGTGAGATTGTTCCTGCCGTATTCTGTTTTTAGTTCTTGAGTGGCGTGAAGAAAACTAATTTGTATAGGGCAAGGAAACATTGGAATACTTGTGGAATGGAAACAGTACTGGCAGAATGTAACACGTCCTGTTAAATGACAGCAAACTAAGGGGAGGAAATAACAAGGTGATAGGACAGCGATCTCTAGATGAGATATGTGTTCATACAAAAACTGATTTCCCGCTGGAAAAATCAGGACTTCACAAACGTCCACACGAATCGCGTGACTGTTTGGAGGACCACACAACGTGGGCGTGTGAAACAGGGACAAGATTTACAATTCTAATAAATTCCGCGGCGCCTATCGCTTTTAATAAACTTTATGAACTGCCTATAGTCGACACATTTGTTGTTGCTTACTCATATACTCATCCAGGCAGAACGGGATGAGGAAGTTTCACCTTACTCGCTGTCGTGATTAAGGATTCTAGTAGGTTTCCCTAATCTGGCCAATTATTGCAACAATCGCCTGTTTTCAACTCATTAATAAAACATTTTACAAACAAATGTATAATTATCTTACCAGAATGTGACGTTACCACTTCAGCTCTTCTACTAGCTTAGTGCTCAAGACAGGGACGGAATACTGGAGCAATTAAAACTGTTCTACTATGTGGCCTAACCACCCCCTAGTTGACAGATCTCAGGCCCAAATAAGTAATAAAATTTGTTGATAATTTCGCTGTCTTTACTAATACTATAAATGTGAAAGTTTCTCTCTCTGTCCGTCTGTTTGTTACGCTTTCAGAGCTAAGCGGCTAATCCGATCACGTTGAAATTTGACAAGGCGATGCTATTTGCCATTAGGAAGGATATAGAATACTTTTTTCTGTATAGATAATACATATATTCGTAGAAATTGTAAAAAAAAAAAAAAAAAAAAAAAACTAATTGAACAGTGTTAGACAGGCGTATATCATGTAAAACTCATGTAATAGTTACCGACGGAGCGGGCTGGTAGCGCAGTGGATAAGGTGCTTTTTTTACTGATGTTCTGTGTGCAGATTCCGATTCAAATCCCAATGGTAGCAAAGATTTTTAAGAATTGTTTTTCAACGTATGAGCAACGTCTGGAAGTTCCGTTGTAAAGATTCCATGTTAAAATGTAGGTCCCATAAAATCAGGGATGCAATCGTTGACGGCCGTACTTACTCCTCAGTTAACGCCCCAACCCCTCTCCACCCCTTTGTTTTATTTATGTTTTTAAACATGTTGGAAACTGATTCTCTTCATGAGACAGGTTCGATGAAAGGATGGCCTTTACCGTCATATTATGCCGACTCGGTTTTGTTTGGGACAAATCCTACATAACTTTCAACTTTCTATAGACTATCAAATTCTAGCTACGAAATTCTAAATACACGCGTACGAAGTCGAGGGTAACAGCTAGTACCACCTACGACATCGAGGTCATTAAAGGTGGAAAAGTACTGGCAGCAATGAACGAGAACGAATTAGGCCATGGACGTTTTGATGGAACCGACCTGGAATTCGGATGGAGTGATTTGCAGAAACCATGGAAACCCCATATCTGGATGGCCGTTGTTATTTTTATTGCTTGCAGTCTTCGCTCTGATTGTAGTCATTTTTGTTGCTGAAAAAAAAATGCTTCAGTGAGGTGAAGGCACATTTTCGTTTCAACGAAAGTTATTACTATTTCTCATTGTGACTCGGCAATGTGGCTCAATGTGTTAAGGCTCCAAACATTGAATCGGGGAGGTACGACGGAACGAGGGTCGAGCACTGGTCACCGCATACTTGCGGTTTAAGGCGGTTTCTAGTAATCATCGCGACGAATGCTGGAAGGCACCTAATCTCCGCCTCATAAACAACAAGTTTCACTAACAAAAATACCTTTAAGTAGGCCGAGTCTAACAAACAAAGATTGATTAGGGCAGGACATAATTCCTTCCTCTCCTCATGATTCACATTGGCCACCTGTGTACAGGTGACCGGTGGCAAGAGGTCCTTAGATGGGAGGCTTAAAAAAAAAAAAAATATAATTATTTGAGGAAGGCAATAACTGAAACTGTTGCCCCAGCACCTTTCATGTGACTATATTGACAAATACAGTGAATGTTTATTAACCAATATGAAGGAATCGTGTATTAGCTCAAGAATTCGAGTCTACTGATCCAAAAAGATGACACTCATTAATGAATAACGTAGTAGAAATTACAGAAGACAGCGATAACTGAATAAAAGTGGTGCCTCTAAGATGCAATTGCCACTAACTTCTGGCGGAGGGAAAGGAAATCATCTACTTACGGTATCAGAAACAGGTTTAGTATTGTTATTTCATCGTCTTGGGACCTTGTATCCACCCAGAGATACTGAACAGTAATACTGCTTTTTGGCAGATAGCCTTAACGGTATAATGGAACAAATGTTTCAATCAGAGTACGTGACCTCATTTTCCTTTTCTTGCAGTTTGAATTTATGTAAATGCATGAAGAATCGTTTTGAACTTAGTAAACACATAATAACGAGACATTTGAATGATTATTATTGGACTACATTAGATTAGATTAGATATGTTGGCTTTGATCCCATATTAGAACAGTCTCGGGAATATGGAACAGTGCATGTAATTATTAACAAACCAATAATATTGCCAACTATTCATAACTCAGTAGCATAATTATTTCACATTTTTAACTACAAATACATATCATCTCATGTTAGTTACCATATATGAATACAATTTCTTGATAATGTATTCAACGAAGATCCTCACCTATTAGATCTGAGACTACTTGATTCTGTTAGGTTAACTACAGGTTTAAGGTCTTATTTTCACGTAGAATAGCTTTTAAAAACAGTTAATGATTACTAAACAATATGAAGGAATCGTGTATTAGCACAAGGATTGGAGTCTACTGATCCAGAAAGATGTCACTCATTAATGAATAACGTAGCAGAAATAACAGAAGACAGCGATAACTGAATAAAAGTGGGGCCTCTAAGATACAACTACCACTAACTTCTATCGACATTTGACCAATATGTACGGAAATTTATGGCGAAGGTTATGATATCAGTTAAGTGTAATAATGTGTAAACAGAAAGTACGGACACCGTTATTTTTGTAACTAGAAAACAAATTTTGCAAATTTATAGCGTTTTTAATAACTGATTTCTGATTTTGAAGCTAGATGGCCACTTTTTGAAAAATTGGTTACTTTAGTTACTAAACTTAATCTAAAGGTGACTAAAAAATTCTGGCATGTACTAGGATAGTTGAAGTTTGCTGTAACAGTAATGCTAAGAAGTCGTCGTGGTACCGTTACTGATGGTGATTGTAACAGCGTTAAGTTTCCTCTGTAGCAATTAATCGTAAAATTTTTACCTTCTAAATTAAGTCAAAATAGTGGGCCGTTTTCTGTTCTATACAATCGTAAGTCCCGAAATTTTCTGATTCTTACGGTATTTCGTTCCTCCTTAAAGTCGGATTGTGTGAGGGATAGTGGTAGGTAGTTACCGACAAAGGACGTGGCAGTATCGATCTCTGGGCTGGAGATCACAGAGTCCTTGTAACTGAGGACCGCGCGGTGGAGGCTGGGAAGACACCTGCACGTGGCTTCCCAGGACAACGAAGGTCGATCCCTGCTGCTTACGACACAACAACCGTGGCGCAAATCAGAGGAAAGCAACTGTTGTAAGCACTAGTATAGAGTTATCAACTGACGATTAACTTCATAGTGTGGTCCGGTAGCTTGGTGTTAACATACGTACCTAGGTATCCAGAGAACCCGGCTAGCGCTCGAATTAGCCTTCCCAGCCTGAAAGCTTGGTTTTCTTAAGTGGAATTCGCTGTCAACTCTCTTGAAGAAAAGGAACTGTCAGTTATCTCTGGTTCATTGGCTTATTAAGCCTCCTATTACATAATTGGAACAATACATTCAAAACATGTAGGACTGTGTTAAAGACTTTGATGTCTAGAATGATATCTATAAAACGCGTTTTCGTGTTCGTTGTTGGTTTGGAGTGTAACTAATGGATAAAACGTTCATCATTCGTTACTTAATATGCACGGGAAAGGAAATGAATATAGGCAGGTTTTTGACAATGTATTGTGTAGCTAAGCTCTTCAAGGATCGATTCATCTTAGAGCGGTATGCCAGGTTTCTAAATTGAACCCCCGATGTTTTCGCAAGTCCTGTATCACCTTTACCTTTTTTTGTGTGTCTAGATTTGGGAGGAAATGAACTAGTTGTGCTGCTGTATTTGTGCGACTTCTGTGATAGGATTCATCCCGTCTCCGACTTGTGGACTAAGTGGTATCTGCATCGTATCAGAACCGTTCTCGCGTTAAATATGCAGTCATTAAATACTGCAATGCGGTCAGTTGTTAAACCTTAGGACACGTCATAGACGCCTGCAATTGGCATAGCGCCTGTCCCATGACATTCTCATACGAGTGCAGTGATTAGATAATTTCTGCGCTGAAATTTATTTCTCGGTCAATATAGATTTTTCACTTCAACCTCATTACATGAAAACAAATTACGTTATTTTACAGGAGACGGCTTGCTATTATGTGGCACATATATAAATGAAATTAATACTCACAGAATCTAACAGTTTCCTTCCACAATTGGTTCCTAAAAATTTCAATAAATATTGAATGAAGTATTTTTTTAAAATGTTTTTACTAACACGCTTTGGGCTTTGTCTGTGCGGGTGGAATTTTGTAATTGATTTTAAACTAACTTCTCGATGAGCTAGAGAATTGAAATTTTGACCACAGCTCAGAACTGGATGACAATGCATCAAAATGTTAAAAGAAATGTGAAAAACTTGTGCTGAAAAATTTTGGTAAAAACTGAACTATGGACGAATTTGGCTATTTTTTAAAAAAATATTTGTAATAGTTCGAGTAAGGTTTTTAGTTAAGGAAAATTAGAAAAGTTGCCCGGAAAATTGTAAAATTCGTAGAAAATTGAAAGTCTTCTTTCCTGTGTACCAATTTGGCTAATTTTTTTTGAATGTTCACAATAGTCCGAATAAGATTTTTAAAGAAAGAAAAATTGTATAACTTGCCTGGAAAATTCTTGGAAAAATGAAAGTACTTTTTTCTATGGACCAATTTGTATCAGCAATTTTCAGTCACTAGCTGATGAGGCCTCGTAAGAGTCACGAGTACTGATTGTTGTAAATCTAAGGATTTGAAGCGTAGTCACCGAGTTGCTTCATTGGCGGGTTGGTGACTCTCCATCTGTAGGAAGCAACCTATTTTAATTGGGTAAGCTTGAGTGTCACCATCTGTCAGTAAAATTTGTAACTGATGTTCTACATGTTAAGTGTATTCTTGTTTGTGAAATGTTAAGTTTATAAGGCGTCAGTTGGAGACCTTGCCAGCTAGATGATTGCGGGAATCCAACTAAAAATCGCCATGAGGATGGTTCGTACGTGGGAACCAGAACGGGAAGCTTGCCCCGTTGTGTCTCCTCGATCCAATGCATACGACAAATAAATCCACACTAGCAGGTCAACTGTCGTCTTTTAATGAGGTAAACCATTCAGTTAGAAAAGTTTAATCACGTAATGGTCACTTATTACTTACAGATTCCAAAATATGTGTTCTTCTTATTATGAAATGTATAACCAACCTCGGTTTAATTCTAGAAACTAAATTAGTAAGTATTAATTCCACTGTTGCAAACTGAAATATTACTTGTAGCATAAAAACTATGAATCCTGTGAATACATGTATTGCTCAAGAGAAATTAACTATTAACCATCCTAATAATTTGTTGTATACTGAGCCTAACCGATGATGCTGATTTGTTCTGAGGTTTATATTATTGTATATTATCACTAGGAAGCGCTATTCCCTGTTCCAACTGACTGAGCTCTTTTGTCCTTTTCTAAGTGATTATTGTGTGAATTTTTACTTTTAATGGTCTGTACTGGGTGGCTACTAAATTAGTAGTTGGAGTAATTCATTACTTTCTCTGAATCACTTAATTTTGTAACCGAGGACTTACATGAGACGATTATTGAATTAAACATTTTTAGCGATGAGTAAAATGTTCTGAAGTGTTGGAAATTTTCATAATTTAAGGACTGCTTTTCTGTAATGATCATTTACTGAGACACCGTTTCTGAAACTGGAAGCTGAAGAATAAAACTAATTGGGAGTAAAAATCTTAGTAATTTGCTCCTAGATACATAAATCAGTTCTCTACGCATCAAATAGCACAACACATATTGGGAAAGATAGTGGGACACTTTGTGAATGTCTGGTAAGGACGTGAAATAATCATAGTGAAAACAAGATTTCATATAAAATCCTTTATTATACAAGTAATCGACGATTCAGTTTTAAGAAGATGCGAGCCGTGTCTCTCAATCTGAGGGACAACAGCTACTATGAAAACGAAATTACAGTTCGAGAAGAAGCATATGTGATTAAACAAAAAAAAGATAACTTCTCACTGACGAATTCGACACAGTTTAACACTGCATCGTGTTTATATAAAAGCTTCTGTGTTCAGAAAGGAGACGCCGGACACTGCCTCTTGCCTAATATGTGGAGTCAAAGACTGCGATAGGAATTACGTATCCTAGTACTTCTTCAACAACGTGCAACATATGAGACTATTTGTACTTCCCAAACTGACACTAACAATTAGTTTAATTTTGAATGGTAAGTGATGAATAAGAAGCTGATGCTCTTTCTACACACTATCAACTTAAGTTGTATGA
Organism: Vandiemenella viatica; assembly: GCA_031002005.1. Lineage (NCBI taxonomy): Eukaryota > Metazoa > Arthropoda > Insecta > Orthoptera > Morabidae > Vandiemenella > Vandiemenella viatica. The sequence goes on along the minus strand of CM061914.1, from coordinate 153,222,566 downwards.
GACATTTACGTGTGAAAATGTTCCATTCCAGCGTTAAACTGAACGAATTTGGTCACAGAAAAATCGCTATGCGTATAGGAAACGAACAACAACAAATTAAGTTATGTCAACTGCGATTCTAATACAGATTTGTTAAAAAATGATATTTGTGGTGCAGCAGTTTCTGAATATCGAAAACGAAGTCTTCGCTAAAGACAGTATTTATTGACGCCATATATTAAGACAAGAGTATGAAGTTACAGTCGGTATAGTGCCAAATTATCATTAATTTCGTCAATCTAGATGTAAATATCTGGTTGACAAAGAAAATGGCAGTTCTGTTGTGTCGACCAACTGAAGCTTCAAGACTGTTAGTTTGCAAGAGGCTATGTGCAACGTCTCTAGGAGATAGGCGAAACTCTCGGACTTACTAGCTTTAAGTGTTCAAGAGGGCATTATTGCCTGACAAGTAATTAGAACGTTAATTCTTCCCGTCCAGCACAGCGACTATCACGAATGGTGGTGAAGAACTGGTACGAGCATTCTGTCGCGACGTGGGTGGGTGCAGTGTTTAGTAGCGGGCCTTCTTGGGTTGTTCTGGGCGGGCGAAGACGGGCTTCAGGTTGGTGGCGGCTCCACCTGCGTCTTCAGGCTGCGGCGGCTGGCTGGCGATGAAGTCGAGGGCGCGCTGGATGGCCTCTGGGATGGGCGGTGGGGTCGGGAGGTGGGCGCCCTGGGGCACGAACCCGTTCTCGTCGGCGACGTACGTCAGCTCGATGCGAGTGCCATCTGGTGCCGTGTACGAGTACGACCCTTGAGCTACCTGCGCCTCCGTCTCCGGGTTGCCTGCGTTCTTCAGGAAGCCCTCTTCCTGTGCGCGGATCTCGTTTCCGGTCTCATAGCTGAAACAGTCGATTTACCCTCAGTAACATGGATTAATTACATACGGGCAGACTCAGACTCCACTCACTTCCACAGAAAAAAACAAGTGCTTTTGAGTTACACTCAGAAGTTTTACCGATTTGGGGAACTCAAGCAAATGGTAACATTAGAACTGGATGGAGATTCTGGATGGCGAGGGGGAAGAGTTGCTGCAAAACGTGAGACTTGGAAGAATCACCAAAAAGTAAAGTAGATTACTTGACAGTCAATAATTTCTCCGGAAGTTCAAGAAAGGGTCATCCGTTGCTGTGACGAAAGATGAACGCTATGTTGCAATAAAAAGTGTGGTGAAGTAAAGACTAAAAAGAGAAGACAGAGCTAAAAGAAAATTGTTAATTAAAGACAGTGGGAAGCAAAGTTAAAGAAAAACTGACCCTAATTAGGGGGGAATTTCAAGACCTTCATCGTTTGACAAAGACAATAATAGCTTCAGTTGAACTAATTATTCATGCAAAGTTAGGACAGTGAAAAATCACGTGGGAACAGAAGTCACGTGATCCAGATAAATGGACACAGCATCTTTCTATCCGGATTGTCAATCGGAAGCATTCAGTTTTAGCTATCTACATGTCGCCTGATTTTCCCAAATCAATTCGGCGGTGCGATCGAGATTGTTTGCTTTCCCGGTCCTTTTTAACAACTCACTTAACTTTTGCTCATAAAGTCTAGTTCGATACCAACCATCTGTGACAATCACAAATCACTACTCGGTTTTCCGAACAATTAATATGCTTCCTGTTAGCACACCCTTTATTGCGTAACAAATAATTAAATTTATTTTGGAATATTGCTTCCAGTTACAGTTTCTTATTAATTTCTGGTAATCAAGTTTATAAGTGATTATGATTGATCTCCAATAACTGCAGTTACGACCACACTATGAGTGGTTACATCCAAAGAAAATTTCTGGGGAATTATCCGGCCAAAGAAAGAAATGCCCTGAGTCCCTGACGCTGCTGTGTATCTGCAGGAGTTATTTTCTTATTGCTCAAGACACAGATTAAATTCATTTATCCTAAACACACAGAGGTTAGTTATATTCATTATGGTGTAAAGACACAAACAGAAACGAAAAATTATTGCATTATAAACGCCATGCTAATACGAATTCTTTATTCCAGTAAAAATGATTCTCATGTAGCCGGAAGCTTATAGCTATGCTTTTTCAAGTATTTAAAAAATCTAATGAAATGCTCTGCTTTATTCACAAGGGATAGAAAATAAAACGATTGCAAATACATCTGATTGAAAACTACTAAAGTTAATAATTGAAGGACATTTCTTTTTTTCATTATGCTCAACAAACCTTCTCCATAATTTCTTGAAACAAACTTCCCGTTTGTAACTGCGCACAAAGGCAAAGGCTTGTGTGGTCGTAATGACCTGGTGACAGCGTTTTCACTGGCTGCGCTATCAGCCCCTGTTGTAGCCGCATTAACCTAACCTGGTAATTCTACTAGGAATAGGGATGCTATAGTTTAACCACGAAAACATTCTTGCGTACTTAACATTATACAGCAAGCGATGCCAGAGGTGAACATCGAGTTAAGATCCTTTGAAAACATTAGCCGAGGCCGGGATTCGAACGGCGAACCTTTCGAGCTCCATTTAGACGCGTTAACCAATGAACCACCATACCGCTAGTAATTATTATGAAAACTACCAATAGAAGTTCCGCATAGCACATTTCAGAAAAGATAATGCCAATCTGCTATTGCAGGATAACTAGCATTTCGTTCGAAACTGTACGAGTGGGTCTGTAATCGACTATAGCTAAGCTATTCTTGACGAGGACAGATGTCAATACGTTGTTTTAATTATTCCGTCCGGTAGGACACTCACGATTATTACATTCTTTCGACTTTGTAAAGTCCGTACTCCACTATTGAATACCAAGAATACAACCTGTTGCAAGAACTTAACTTGCGGTTGCCACTTCAGATAAGTGTTGCATTAACGTTCTCCGCATGTGAAATCTTCCGTGTCGTAGGGCAACGACCTCTCAACCATTTGCTTACGAGTAAGTTCCAAGAATACTAAACAGTTTTGCGTAATCATTAAGTGGTGCCACCTGCCTGTGAACCTGTGAACCTGTGAACTCGCACTTGGGAACCCGTAAGTGAAAACCGCAGCCGGACAACTGACGAGTGCTGTTATTACGAAGCTCACAAATTTCTCTGAAATTGCCGTAAATGTCATCTCCAACTGCATAACTTATAGGCGAGTACGCAGGCCACACCTATTCAATTACAGAGCCCGACATTCGGGAACACAGTGGGTCGATTTTGGTTTCAACTTTCCAGATTTCGATTTCTGTGTTTACTGACGTCGTTCCATATTAATACCGATATGGTTCCTTCCATAAGGCCACGATGTTCTTCCAGTTCCTTGACTATAATACTTTCCACGCTTCGTTTAAAGCTCAATCTCAACGGTCATACAACTTTCAACTATGTACTCTCTCGCACGCTATTACAATTTTGGGAGATTATCTTCTATATCACTGGCCTAATTAGTATTTAAGTCTTAAATCTTAATTATTCTAGGAGCATGTACCATTAACAGTATCATCTTGATTAAGGTGACTCTAGTAGTGTAATAAAACTCTGTTTTTCATCTATAATCCGGTAGCGGAGCGGTGTGCATAGTTACCCCAGTAACCTTACATGTTATGAACCATACGATATCTATACTTTGTAAGGTTTACTTTCAATGGACTAAGGATAGTGAGGTTCTTAAACAAGAGGTTAAAAAGTAGTCTTTTTAAAAGAAGGAGAGACTCAGCGGTGTATAAGTGTGTGGACCGTATTGTTACCTGTATCTTCAGGAAGTATGTTATTAATCTAGATAAAAATAAACAGTTTTTAGCTGAAATTCATTAATTTTTGCAAAGAGACAAATGGTTAAAAATTTATGCTTTTGGAATCTTTTAGTTTCTGTATCATGAAGAATTATATTATTAACCACTGTCATAAGCTATTAGAATGTGCTGCTTCGTTAAAATCTGTCCATTAGTTTTAGCGAAATGCGTTAATATGCAGGCAGTTTCTGTAAGTATTTGTAATGATAGAGAGGTTGATCTGTGAAAAGCTCCAATACAGGTTCTCTCGCAGACAGTTAAAGTACATACTAGTAATAAATTGTTATAGTGCTCGCTTGAACAGTCGCTTACTGATCAGATTTTGCATATGAAGGTGAATCTTACCATTTTCTGTTTTGGTTAAATACAATCACCTATTTCCTCCAGAAATGCGGAAACCTTTACATTTCAATATATTGTTGCCACCTTCATATATTCTAATCTTTGTCTACCTCTGCAATTTTGTTCCCTCTACTAACAAATCCCACATGTCTTAAAATGTTAGTAATCATGAATAGCCCAAAAAGGCAAACACTGAAATTTAAAATCTCGAAGTAGATAGTGTGATCGAAGGCAATACTTTCTCTACATTAACAAGTTTGGAGAAATTAAGGCAGGGATAAGAGCGTCAGATATTTTGTGGGTTGATTTCTGCCTGTTTCCTTAAATAGACAAGACCATGATTATTTCACAGATTTTGGATCAGCAATTTGTTCTGTTCCATTAATTACCCATTTTCAGAAAATCCGTCATTTCTTAAAAGAACATCTGTCGAGGCTGATGATTTGAGACCATGTTCGATAATATCTTGGAGTAGGCAAAAAAGGTTTGGACACGTACTCAAAGTTTTTTTTTCTTCTTGGCAGTTTTCGCAAGATCTTAATAGCTCAGTTAATCGACTTTTTAGATTGTTAATATTAAATTGTTAACAAATAAAGTATGCATTTAAAGGTTTCTTTATCGGAGTGGAAATATCTGCCGTAATATGCGGGATTGAAACTAATATTCACTGACAATCATTTAACTCATTTTTGAGGGAAGTTATCTTTTGGACTTCTCACTGTATTTGTGACATTCTTTACTATACGTTGACTGAAAATTAGAAGATCGGATCTCAGTCTGCAATTGAGAATGCGAATGATTCGCTGCTACGTGTTCTCCATTTTTCTTTATGGGTGTGAAAGCTGGATCTTAGACCAAAATCTAGAGAAAATGATTTAATCTTTTGAAATGTATTTGTATCGTCGTCTCTTGCGCATATCTTGGGTGCTGAAAGTCTGAAACGAAGAAGTACTTCATCTTATGGGGAAACAAAAAGAATTGCTGCTCACTATAAAACAAAGGAAAACGCAATATCTAGGACACATTATGAGAGGCGAGAGGTACCAGCTACTGCATCTCATCATTGAAGGGAAAAGATCTGTTGGGAGGAGATGGAATTCGTGGCTGAAGATATTCGGAGATGGTTCAATTGTACGTCTGAAGAAGCTTTCCATGCTGCAGTTTCACGACGTGGACCGCCAACCTCCAATAGGAGAAGGCGACTAAAGAAGAAGAATCATCGTGAGAGTAACTTCAGTAGAATACCCAACTTCATCTCGTAACCTATTGCACAGTGAAAAAATCGAGAGGACGTTACGGACACAACTGATCTTCCAATAAGATTGACTGACGGAACCAAATGGCTCAGCGTTCAATTTCTGGGCCAGGTGTCTCAGAGAATGTGGGATTGATTCCCGAAGTCACTCTAGACGAACGCAAAAATTCTTCCCTCAAAAACGTTATTATTGATATCGTCGCTATTCCTTGTTCACAATCCTCTGCCGGCCTTAATGTTGGGTATGTCAGGACAAACATTACCTAGGAAAACACTGAAACACCAAAAAGGAGGGAATGGCAACATGAAAATGTAACGATATAATTAATGCAACAGGAAGTAATTTGAGTAATGGGAAGGAACACGCTGAAGTTACTCATCACTCTGAGAACCGAGTAGTAGACTGAATGAATCTGCAAAATTAATGACGTTATGAAATATGTTACGGCGGTTATGTCGAGTCATATGCCATCCCACCTCGCTGGGTTCAATGGACGGATGCGCGGGTTCCCTAACAAAGATAGGACGTGACGCGTTGATCCATTGAACGCAGCGGAGTCGTTACCACGGAGAAAGTCGAATGCGGCGTGTGGCTTATTGGAAGTGTGCTTCTGCGATGACCTCTGGTCCTCAGCCTGCTTTCTCCCGTCTGTGCCTATTGTGCGATTAGATCACTATCTGTTTCATCTTGACCGTGAATCACCTCTCATTGCCATGTTAGGAGCTTGATTTACGCAAACCGTGTGACTCACGATTACCATTACGTGATTCTAACAATGGCTATCCTGAGTCAATTTTGAGCAACGGTACAACTAAACTGAATGTTGAAAAACAATTGGATAAAATGTAATTTAACTGTAAAAGACGGAAGTATGTCTTAATTTTGGCAATGTCATAATTTGTTGGTGTGATGCCCAATTTGATGCAGATTTTTTGGCAAATTAAGACTCTCTACTTTTTGAAACTACATATTACCCAGACTTCGTACGTCACAGGATGATCTGTGCAACAATTAATGGTGCAATAATTAAAGTGACAACAATTCCGGATGGCGTTTTCTGAAATTATTCTGTTGTGCAAATTTACTCTTAGTGTATACAATAAACTATCCTAGAGGTTCATACTATCGCATCTGGATAATCAAAAACTTTCACTGCGTATGATTATAATGAAATCTTCATAGATGTGCCGCGAATTGTGTTGTAAAAAGACTATACTTCGACAGCTAGCTATGCCGGCTTCTTCTGTCCTGAAGCCATTTGTATTGGTCTGCTGAGACGGTTTTACACCTGAAGAAGACGGCGGAGCTAGGCTGTCGAAATATTGAGTTTTTACAACACAATACAGCGGTGCACCAAGGAAGATTTCATTATAATGTCGATGATATACAACGACGTAGGTTCCATGATAATATATACTCAGTGCGACAGCACTAATAGTCTTTTACAATTGAAATTGTTTTGCTGCAGACACATTAAGAGCATATCCGTCTACAGTCGGCAAAAAGAAAACAAAGTTCTTATGGATTAAGCGACAAAGAAACAATGGCGTAGATTATTAATGTGAAATTAGATGCTTTTACGAAACAAGTTTCATATTCTACTAATTTAATGCTTCATACTTTTTGCATTAAATTTGAAAATAGGAAAATACATTAATTTTGGCGTCATTTGGGATCGTGGTATAATTGTGTATTAACACACTGTGCCATGTGAAAAGAGTTTAGAGCTTTGATCTCTACTGCATGCATTCGCGTTTAGTGTAGTCGTATAGCTTTATATAAACTTGAAACTCTCCGCTTCGGAAATGGATGATAAGTGAATTTGGATCTATTGTGTTGATTTCCACCGGTTGTGGGAGTTCTCGCCTATCATTGGCATTCATGGCTGCAATAACTTCACTCTCGTCTCGAGCGATGGAAAGAGATTGGTCCGATTCACAAGTAAATACCCACCTCCACTTGTAGGAGCCGTCGAAGTTGACTCCCTGGTTGTCGTAGCTGATGATGGGAATGGGTGGCGTGGTTGGTCCAGAAGGCGCCTGTGGTCTCGCAACCACCGCCGAGACAACCATCATCAAAAGAGCTGCGACCTGAAACAGGTAGAAAATAACACATAGAAACCCAACGAAAACAGATTCTCTATAGAATCCATTGACTTATTGCTGATTATTGACGTTACATCCACATCCCTTTCATTGCTTGAGGAGAGATATATCTTTCCTTTTAACCTCCGTGTGAGTCAAAGAGAGAACTGTATCTGTTTAGCAGCAGAATAAATCGTAAGCATAGTTCGTAAAAACACGCTGATGAACATACGCAACACGCAATAGTAATCCAGAAAATGTAACTTAATACTCTATTTTGATCTAACCTTGATACTTCTAAACATGAAATATTACTCATGTATTTTTGTGCTACTCGACGTCTGCTTTCATTTATGAGGGTACATGTATCTCTGGAAAGGTTATATCTACGAAACCTCACTTGTGAGGAAGGTACAGAATGTCTGATCAATCAGAGATTGAAGAACCACGAACTGCCTTGTGGTTCTGTGGGTAAGGCATCTTACTAGAAATCGCGAGGTTACCTGTTCGAATCCTTGGCTTGGCGGGGACTTTGGTTATCCCGACCTTCTCTTCTGACACAACTTGATGTGTAATGTAAAGCACACGAGAACGCTTCCGTGGTTCGCATTCCACGTTAAACTGAAGGTTCCATTTACAAAGCAAGATTACAGTGATAAATTACGTAAGGAGGAAAGAACTGGAAAGCCTACCTGTAATAATAGACTAAGTACACATCGTTCGGGAGGGTTCAACCAAACTTCGGGTTGAGTACCTAGCTTAAGAAGAAACCATAACAGTTAAACAGTGCCAGTTGGAATTAAGCAGTAATGAACACCAGAAAAAGTATATGCTGTACCGTCGTTGAAGGAGCTGTTGTGTACAACTCGGAAGTTTGGAAAATCATTAAGAAATAATAGCAAACTACAAAGATTAAAATCCGATCTAAAGAGAAGAGAGTTAAAGATGAAATAAAATAGCAGAAGAGGGTTAGCTTCACGTAGAAATCAAAGAACAATGTTTTTTTTTTTTTAAAAATAAATTAAATTGCAATGTAGCGCATGCTCCGGTGGCAATTTCCCTAAACACCCATGTTCCCCCTTTTATGCATTCACCTACATTTACCCTTTACAAATTTTAACTTTAAATTCTTTCAACGTTTTTGGCAAATTATTCATCATTTCTCTTGATAACTTATTCCAATCCCTGACACACTTGCCTAAAAAAGAGAATCTTCCCACACCCTTGTGCCTGAAATTGAGTGCCAGCTTGTGGTCATGGTCATCTTTTCCCTTCCATGCATTACTTTCAATTCTTACACCAATATCTTTCCATGCCTCATCACCAATATACGCTTGTACAATCCCATGACCCTCTTCACCCTCCTTCTGTCTTCCAATGAAAGATGTTGACAAATAAAACCATGAAATTGATAACTCCGTGGTAGAAGAATTAGGAGCGGGTTAAGGGGAATATTCTAATAAGGATTTCAAGAATCAATTGTCATATGATTCATAAAGAATAAGGTGTCTACAGCAAAACAGAATCGTGACATGATTGTGGGAGACAGATAATGCTATAACAGATCCATTACAAGAATTTTAGGATAAAAAAAATCAGTTTTAAATTATTTTTTTATTAGTTTTTATTTCTGGAACTATTTATACGAATAAAAGTTACAAGAAATGTATTTGTTAATTGATCTTTCAAGTCTACGCCAGTTCAAGCAGATCGTATTGTTAACTAAGCTACTCTGTAGCCTTGTCACGACGCAGCACCCAGGTAGTTATTCCTGCCGTCTAGTGTAATGCTGACTCACGAGCTGTCTGTATTTAGCATGTAGAAGACGCCCAAGGGAACTCAACTGCGAAATGAGATGCGCGGGTAGTGATCCTCGCTGTTTAACTTCCGGGCCCGCCGACTCATTCACGCAACGAGGTTTCCTGGCCCAGCAGAATACACCCCAAATGCCAGCCCGGTCTCACCGAACGAGATCGCGTGCGCCGTACAAATTTTATCACAGCCCGCAACTACACGATCAAGTCTGCATAGGCCGACCGCCACTATTCCGACGCTGGCCTGAGCACGCGAAGATCCCGGTGACCTCGATAGAGTGAACTCATTTCTTTTGAAAGAGAGACCTGACCTCTTCCTGATAATCATCTTACTTTACACTCTTACTAATATTCGTTAAAATCAAGTAGAATCTTCCTTTAAGTAATTCAGAAGGTTGTTGGGCAACAGTCTTATCCGACTTATCTTTATTTATAAATTTTTATTATAATACATAATCTTTGTATGAGCGGTATATGTTGGAGTGAGTAGGTCACGTGACGAAATACTTTTTGAGATATTATTGCAGAGAGAAACTAAGAGAAGAAAGGAACTGTCATATTATTGTGAGATCGATGAATGAATTGAGTATGAAGTTACCAAAAACAAGTACTGTTATTGAATATTAAAATAAGAATAAATAGTTAGATATCAAGATATATTCGTATTGACTTACTATCGCAAAGTTCTCATAATTTAATACGTGTGTAGTGTGTTGCCTACAGGTTGGTAAATCCAATCGGTAGTTTTGGTGAATCCTGCCAACTTTGACTGCCAGCTAAATGATGGGCCGCAAAAGCCATTAAAAAGGTCATGAAGAAGTAATTTATTGACACGCCAAACGATACAAATGGCTTAACATAGGACAGGACTTGAAATGATAACATTACTGGTATTTCAGAGCAAGAGTATTAGCTGAATGTAACATCACAGAGACACAAAGAAAGAAGAATCCTGGAGATAATTCAGTGCGGCTGACGAAACGTCAAGATTGTTTTGGTGGAAGAGTAAAAAGACGAAGCGTTACGGTAAATTTAATGGCTGCAATAAGGAATGGCATTTTCAAAAATACTATGCCATTGATTTTAGTATTTACGAAATTTTAATGGGTACGACATGATAGTACTGGAGGTTTTGTCTCTCCTAATAGGAGGGCTTCGATATATATCAGCCACCCATGCCATGAATGATTAGGCGGTTTTTCCCACAAATGTTGCTTGTGGAAAAATCCTACATAGCTTTCCATTTTAATCCTGACACACCAAGCCAGACACTAATAGGACAATTCTTGACGCTGTATGGATATCTGCCAGTACACGCCGATCTATATCGAAACAGAGCAGAAATGACGTTAGCCAACAGCTGTTCTTAGCTTTCACATACGTGATATTATCTCAGGAGGCTCATAAAATTTGAGTATCATTACTCTAACAACCATTTGTGAAAAGTTCCTGGTGGTAAAATAGAGTGAGCTTCTTCGGTTTAAGAGTTCCTTAGTTTTGCTTGCGGAAAACAAGTGTGAAAATTCCACCATCTGTCTATTAACTAACTGGCCAAATATTGTTTATGTATTCAGATAATATAGAGTCATTTTGTTCCTCCAAGAAATAAACAATAATTTTCTATTGGACTCACAACGAAGACTGTAGGCATTTGCAAGTATGGACGATGTCAGTAGAAGTTATTTTTCTGACAGTTACAGTTGTGGAGAATATTTAAAACCAATCTCGGCTTGAGATACCACTTATGCCCTCATTGTACCAGCAATAATACAGCATTACTACAGCATATCATGCAGAATCTATTGCCAAATGATTTCATGCTCTCCAGAACTCGTAAACACGATCAGTATGTAAGACGAAAATTCTTCTCCTCGAAACTGTTTGTTTTCCCAGCACAGTCGGCACTGAATCTAGGATTCCCTGTGACTGCTAACAGCAGAAATCTGTCAGAGTTGTCACCGGCTGACGTCAGACAGTATTCCAGCATTCAGGATTGCGCCTTGGAGCCGCCCTTGGACCTGAGTCGAGACTAGAGTCGTCGATGCCAAGAATTCTGACGCTAGCTCAGTGATTGCTTCTGCTGCCACATGAATAATTTAGGCCGACAAGTTCAACCTTGCAGCACCATGCTGCGGATGGAAATTACGCCAGTACAATGTCATTTCCCTTTTCTGCATCGTATTTAAACAAAATGAAGAGAAATTAAATTAACAACCAAAAATTATTGTAGCGTAACGTGAATGTAATTAAACAATATAATAAACGTATAATTTTTAGAAGTTGTGATATAAGTGCCTAAGTTAGACAAAAATCTTCGATTATGACCTTATTTTACAGCAAAGTTAAAAAAATCTCTGATGGAAAATAATACGAATAGTTGTTAGAATGCAATTGGAAACTTAAAACAAAAGGCACAACCCGAAGATTGGTTGGAGCCTTACGAAGCCATTGTGTTAAAGTTGTTCTTTTTTTTCTGGAACCTACAGCTTAACGTGGAATCCTGGCGTAGCTCATCAGATCAAACACATTTCTTAAAAATTACTGGTTTCATCGGGATTTGAACCCGTGACTAGTCACCGTAGTTTTAAAAAATCAAGCGCCTTAACGACCGTGTTAACAGAGAGCTCTGTAAATCTGGTATTAGATAATACCATTGCCAATAATGAAAAGGTACCAAGAGTTGTCTGGGAAATTTTAGAATTGAACTTTTGATACGTTTCCAATGTATTCACACAATATTTGTCCTGTAAGTGTATATTTAGATAGTCAATTTATTCAGATTAATTGCACTTTTTTGTGAATAAAGTAAACTATGGATTACACCGTTACACTTCGAATTTATTAAATTACTCTACCAGTTCCGGTTTGGTCGTGAATTTCAGAAACTCTAAAATTTTAAAACTCTCCGCTAGATATAAAATCGTACTATTCACAGATGACAGTAGACTCCATAGAAAATAGTTATTTCAATAAGGTTAAAATCTACTTGATATTTTCACTGTTCCAATCTGAATCGCTGCACGGTCTGAATATTAAAGAAATTTGGTCTATTTCGTGTACAGAAAGACTAAAATCCCATAACTATGAATGGTCCAGTGAATAAGTAGATTGTGAAGTTTTCGAGTACAGTAACTGACCCTAATTTCAGATACAACAAGTAAATATACATTTCATCTATAAAAAGACGAGAATTGTAATTATTAAGTATATCTGGAATGCGGCGTTACTAACTGAGAGATCCCGAATAGTAATTTGTTTACATTCAACCACGATACATTCCAACTCGGTTGTGACTTCCTATAGATTGAAGGAGACTTACAGTTTAACCAGAAATCCCATCCACCCAGCTGTTATGGCGTACTTCACTTGCTTGAAACGATAAGCAGGTTGAAGGCCTCTAAAAAGTCACCTTGCCGACATTATGCAGCCAAACACTGTATCCCTCAAGCAGCTGAATGGTAATTAGGACCGTCGCAATGTTTCACACCGCGACGACGCAATGTGCGATGCTATCGCCGACGCCCACTACGCAACCGGTGGCTTCGCTAACAGGCCGTTTCGCACGCAATTACCCAGCATGCAGTTCGCACAAAGTTAATTGCCACTGAGATCTACTAAACTGGTCCCACGCTACCTTGACGCAACTCCACACCCATTGTGAACCGCGTGAAATATTCTGTTAGCGCTCGTGTGTACAAGCTTAAACGAATCAGAAGGAACTAAGATACGGGACTATTTCTCAGTGCCACTGTACTAACAGCAGTTTAGAAATTTGTTGCACGAAATAAGCATATTATAGTATTTATAGCCTTGACCAATATATTCACTGGATATTATTAACACACACGCATATGAAAGAAAGGTATTTACGCACCTAAGCCGTAAAGTCAAAAACTATCATAGGCATGTGACGAAAGTGAAGGCTTTTTTCCACGATTTAGGTTTAACAGAACGCATCAGACTATTAACACATTTTTATTCATCAGTGCAGGTTTCTTATTAATCGACAAGTGAGAAATTTTACTGTTAGAAAAAAATGTTTATTGCAACCTCATCCTTCAACTCTACACGTACCAGACCACTTACGAAACCATTTTGTGATTATTGATAGTAATTGACCTTCAGTTGACCACGCCCTGCTAAGTATTTCGGCTCACGTGACGTTGAAAGTCTTTCTACCTTTCGATTTTGCGTTTATAGTCATGAGGTTTAGCTTTTTAGGCTTTACTTACAGCATTTCTTTTAACAAGAACCTCTTTTATTTTTTACTATCTGCTCTTTTGCGACATAAAACGATCAGTGTAACTTATAGTTTCCTTACTTTATAAACTGAAAACACATTAAATCTCTGAGATTGTAAGTAATGTCTCTATATTGTTACGGCCTACAAACAATGGAATATTTTAGAACAGAAGATGTTAGGGTGTATTTTGTCCTACATTTACTGTCGTTTCATATTCATGAATATCTTTATCAGAAACGGAAACTATAATCCTTTTGGTCATAAGTTTCAATAACACCATAATACAAATTTATGAGGTTACAGTACTATTGCTTCGCAACGAATCAAATTCACTGCAGATGTGAAAATTAGTACGAATGTGCTTTCAGAAACTTGTAATTTCGGAATGGAACCCTTGAAAGGTGTAAACTAAATTTTATTAAAATTGCTAAAATATCTCTAAATATAATTTTTGTGTAAGTATTAAGTTTGAACGCAGTTCTATACAGAAATTCTACAACGTCCTACTTGCAAAATTTTTAGTTATTTTAAAGACTTGAAACCCTGTATCCGAGAAGATGTAATTTTTAATCTCTCAAACTGAGATCTTTAACCACGTCTGTAAAATAGATCATATGACAGCTAGTATATATAATTCCTTCCCAATTCTAATATAAAATGTTTGACTTCCTAGGTGAATAAATGGAAGTGGTTTACAATATTCCTCCAGAGCAAAATTACGAGTACACATTTTAAGGCGCAATCACTGACGTTAATATCTTATATGCGTTAGTCCCGCACAGGACGTGGAGACAAGCGGAAACCGGTCTGTGAGGCACGCTGTAGAGAACTCAAGACTACGCACCGTCTTCATGACTGCTGCTGGATGTGCTGCTGAAGACAACTGGAAGATCACCGGGTTGTTGGACACTGATGCCTCTGCCAGGATCCCCGCCGGGTATTTATACCTTGCCGCAGCACTCGTCCCCTCCTCCGGGGACTGCAACTGAAAAACACGGCGAGAGAGAGGCTGCGATGGGGGGAGTGAGAGGGAAGCTGTCTTCCATGGACCCTCCTTCTCTGTCACTCCAACTTCCACAACACTAGCGCCATCTCTTTTCCCGTACTCCCCTCCCGGAGGCGTCTTCGTCCTGCCGATCGCTGAAACAATACAAGTGGCTCGTGATGAAACGAGGCACAACGCGTGATGATGTAGAGAGAGGATAATTGCGGAAAGGATAACAGTGTGCAACATTAGTCATGCTGTTAGCAAACAGGTAGTGGGGGAGGATATTCAGCGATGTTGACGGTAGCGGAGTCCAGTCTCGAAATGGGAGACGATCAAACATCAGTCGGACAAGAACCAGAGAAGTGACCACACACGGGCAGCATGTCAGTGTCATCCAACAAGTGTTGCCTTAGGTCCGGTAGTAGTATGCTGCGGTTGACCGATTGAGCTACGTTGGGAAAGAATGCACAAGCGGAAATGCCACCGCCGAGAAAGGGCCGCTTCACCCGTGCGTCGTGCAGTCCCGTTTGTGACATTTAGTGCCCCCCGCTGACAGCAGTCGTGTATTAGCTAACGATTCATGGCTACCATAAGGAGCTCTACGAAAGGCGGGCTCGGGTCGAGAGCCAGGGACCGCTGACTTGGAAATTCGTTTTATGGAGCTGTGGAGAAAGCGCGTGCGGTCTGTGAGATCTGACGCACCTGCACACGTGGAACCGGCAAGCTTCAGGTCGCCGTGCTGAAGAATTGCACTTCCCAGCTGTGCGCCACTAAAACGTTCTACCTACATAACAATATCCCATCCCTTCTTGGTGCGCTATAAAATCAGCGTAAACTATGGAAATCTATTGTAATCAAGATATTTCGTTCAATCCACCATAAATTCGACCTTATTTCAATTAGTTAAAACAGTGTAAGCATTTTTGGAAAGAAGCGAATGTGAGTGTTGGTTCTCTACAACATATAATGCTACACCTTTCATTCTAATAAATCTGTGCAGTGGACGGTATTTAGCGCTGGAATCGTACGAAGCCATGATGCTAGTAGCCACATTGAAGACGTCATTTCAATGTCAATGCTCTTTTTGAAATCCTGTCAGTTCTACGCACATTCATAGTTACGGGAAAGATTGTATCCATTATGGAAGACACTAAAGCCCTGTACTGTTTCGTGGAAATCGAACCAAATAATCGTTTGCTTACTCTACATCTACGAAGCTGCTTCTGTTTTTTTTTTTTATTTTTTTTATTATGACGTTAGGGAAGCGATAACCGATTGGAATCTATATGCAATAGCTAAAGTGTGCTACTTGTAAATAACTCCATAAATCATTGCAGTTGGCAATCTGGCGGTGTGCGCTGATATTCACCAAAATTGTCAGCGAAATCATTTAGTCATTGATTCCCATCGTTTTATAACTTTTGTCACCATAATAACTTCAGCAGAATAGGAGATTTATTCAATGTTGTGAGATAAGATCATTACGAGAATCTAAAACGCAAATTGACAGCAAATCCTTATTATTTAACAATGGATATAAAATAATTCGATTGTTCTTCGCTTTGTTCGTATAAACGCAAGATTGAAACAAGTAACGTATTACCTTTTTATATATTTAGTTATTAGTTTCTCTACTTCGTTGCATTCCTCCATTCTTTCCATTACTTTACTGATTTTTACAGTGTAGCATATAGATTCTGAATTTTTGTCTGTTGCTTTATGGGGATTAAAAAATTATCTGTTTCTCTTTGAGTCTTTCTTCTGTTGTAATCGTTGTCATTTCTGCTGCGGTCAGTGATGTTTTGGACCAAATAACTCTTAATATTTTCTTGTTGTGTGTTTCGTTCATCGTGAACTACATTTTAGGCAAGACTTATTTTATACACATATGACTAAAGACCCACCATCTCAGTTTCACTGTCTGGTTCACCAATTATGCCGACATATTGTGAAATTTTCTGACCAGCTGACTTCATCTTGTTTTTACAGTTACTGTTTGGTTCTGTGCTTGTACAGCAATTACTTAATTACCTGTAGTGGCCATAAGATGAGTATCCTTGTTCACATTTTTCGTTCCAAAGTTATAGGCCTTCAAATTATTATTATCTAGAACGAATTGTTCGTAATTTTACTTTCAAATACTTGGTGCTGCCTACATCGAAAAGTTTTTCTATAACGTTGGGGAAATACAGACACTTTACTAAGCAGGATAGAGGTTTTAAACCCGACGAAAGCAGGAACGTTTCCTGAACGGCCATTTATGTCCTCATAAGATAAAGCGGTTGGAACGAAATGGTGACCACATTCATTCTGAAGGAAGATGACTCTCTCTGCATCGACAATCTCACTATACAGGCCTCAACTGGCCGGGTAGGAACAAAGAGTTGTCCTATATATCAGTGCAGCTAACGTTTGATGTTCCTAAGCAGCGCTGACATTTTAGTCTGTCAGAGTTTTCGGCTTTCCATTCTGAACTTGTGCAAGGCTTAGCAGCTGCGCGAGGTGTATTCCCGACCATAAAGGGGACTCAGTTTGGCAAGTGACCAACTCGAGTGTCGCACAAGGCTGCGAGCCACTCTCGAAAACTGTCACACTCAGCGTAATCTCGGCCAACGCTGAACTGTTCGTACGATGTGTAGCGACGGAACCAAAGATGCCTGTGTCAAGTACCAGTGAATATCTTCATACGATACTAACATTTCCCCACTGCTTCGTCCGCGTGGACATTGGTGTACATAGTAATGTAGTTACCTTTTGATTTTCTTCTAATAGTAAAAAACATAAACTTCGTAATGTAGTACCTTTGTAAACTATATCATAAATTGAATTCCAAAATTTCGTTGCTTAATTTAGAGTATTAATCTTTGATTTAGTGGTTTTTATTAACCTATTATGAATACTTTAGCGTAATATAATTTCAGAAAACTGATGAAATAAATAACCAATCTTACTTAGCCAAAAAATGATATTAACAGAATGCAAAGGGTGGAGTGTTTTTCTGTGTTGTATAATAATCTTTAGTGGGTAGTTCGTAAAAGAGTGATCAACTGAGTTTCAGGGTGATCTGCGGCGCCTTGGTACAAACGAATTATTATTTTACTCCCCAGTCCCTGGTTACATAGTCACAAGATATACCGCAGATTTTAGTCTAAGTAATAAGTTTTAAAATAGGGACAACCCCATCCAAATCGATGTGGTTGTATTTGCATGGTGCTTCAACAAAAAGAGAGACAGAGACAGAGACAACCCGCTTACAGATTTATAATAGTACACAGCCAAGTTTTTGGAAGTCTCATCGGAGTTATTTGCTACTGCTGTAATTAGCTCGTGTTTACTGATAGTCATTTATGGTTCACTTGTCTCAGGCAGGCAAACACAGAAATCAGTTTTGTTGGAGCCTCCGAAGCTCTCTGCTAGTGAAGCCAACATGAGGAGCGGACCCATGTGCGTATCCAGGATCAGAACTAGAGGGGCGCACAATTTTAACTGGGGGGGGGGAGGCAACTCATATTGGTTTTGGGGAAGTGGGGTGGGGGACTGAAACATGTTGATTTCTTACAACATGAAACTCAAACCTATTCAGGAAACTATTTTTATTATTGATTAATATAGTAATACAACCAATTAATCTAAGGACCTACTATGTATTTAATTAAGATCGTCAGTTAGTTTTTTTATGTAAACATTAATTGTCTCGGATTTTCAGAAAAAACTTTCAATAATTTTGTTTGTCAATAACTCATGGTGTTCCTTCACGAAATTTCGAATCACACTTATCGGGCATAATCCAGTCGATCTTCCTCTCCCAAAGTGCTTCTGAGCCAGTTCTTCACTCGTCGAAGCGTACTAAAAGAAACTTAATTTTTCTTCCTGGGGGGGGGGGCAGCAGCCCCCCTCTGCCCCTCGCTGGATACGCCCAAGAGCGGACCACTACTTCAGTGAAGGGGAATGACGTCATGATTTTCTTTCCTTTGCTGCAAGTTATACTGAGATTAATTCAATAAAACTTCGTGCCTCCATAAGCGTTTTTATCATATCCTTCTCCAAATTTATCAGTTGCTGTGTGCTAAGATATCTGAATGACGCTGGTTGGAATCCCATTATCGGGGTGGATTTTCAGGTTATTGGAGATGGTAGAAGATTCGTGTGAGCAGAGCGATGGAGTTCGGCCATTACCTTTTGAAGAAACCATCCCGGTAATCGCCAGGATTCGTTTCAGAAATCATGGAATCGAAATCTGGATAGCTGGAAAGGGATATGATCCCGAGTCCTCCCAGGCTCGAGTGTTACTACGTCAAGTTGCTCGCTGTAATCCATGAAGCAGAAGTTTTATTTTAATAAAATACGGCTATCCTTAGTTTCATTGTTTCATGTTCAGTCCTTAAAACCATTCTGGTGATTTAACTGTGGGACTTTTTTTCACTTGATAATTATATTAGCATGATAGATGAATTTGTTTGGTAGTTACTTTAAGCAAAGTTCGAGAGAATCTAATGAAAATAATGTAAACAGGGACGTATCGGAAAGAAAAAAAATTGTCTACTGGAATGTGACTTACTGAGGGAAATAATATAATGAGTGAATCAAAATTCATAACTGGTATGGAAAAAAGAATACTCTCTGCCATACATTTTGCCGCTTATCACAGAAAAAATTAGTGCAGGTGTGTGCTGTTGTTCTTGGCTTTAACGAAAGTCTAATAGCTAAAACATGCCGGTACCAGATATTTCAAAGAGAGAGAGACGTATTTCGTAGTAAAGTAATGAATATCATGCCCACGCATCTCTCGAGATTAAACTTTCCTTTTCTGAGAATGTTGCGTTGAGAACAGTGTCATAATGTTCCTTACGCACCTTCACGGTTATCCCCAAGGTAAGTGACGTAAAAGCCTTGAGTTTATTAAAGTCGTAAGTCTTTTTAACTTTGATGACTGCTATTGTACTTGATAGAAGAAGATTAGAGAATCAAGAAAAAGTGAAACAGATAGCATCTACAACTGGCCATCTTAGGCGCATTTTCAGCACAAGAAAAAGTACATGATGAAAGCCGTTGAAAATAATTAACTATCATGACCTTGTGATAATTTAAGTCAGACCTTCTAGAAATATGTAAATCAAATTCGTGCTAAAAAAAAAAACCGTTTCTTCTAACAAGGAGCTTTTTTAAATTACGTCACTTTACGAGAGAGAGAGGAGGTCCACAAAGTGTTAAACGTTGCTACCGGGGAAAGGAGTTTGTGACGTCACATATATAAAAACAGTAGAAACAAAAAAAGTATGTGTCCATATTTTCTTGGTGAAAATGTGTTCAGAAGATCACAGCCAGGCTGACCTAAATATCAAAGAATTTGGAAAATTAAATTCCTAGACATTATTTGTTTCGTTAAGATGTATACTTGAGATCATAAAGAAACAGTGCATTAATACCGAGTGTCGTGGGTGAACGGTTAATGCTCTGGCCTCGCATTCGGGAGGACGCGGGATCGAATCCCCATCTGGGCTTTCATACTTGGGCTTCCCATGATTTCCGGAAATCACTTCAGCAGGCGAATGCCGGGATGCTTCCTACAAAAGGCCGTTGCTGAATTCATTCCACTTCCTTGTTTGCAGTCTTTTCTCGCCTATAATATCCTCGACGTACACAACGCGTAAAACCATAAGAAAAAAAAAGAGCATTAAGTCCTACAAATGATAACGGTCTAATTGCTACTTTGTTGATACTATTTTACATGAAATTATTATTGGATGTGGTATTTTATTCAAGTTCTAAATTTAAAATTGCAAACTCAATCCTCGTTTTGCTAATAAATCCGAAAACAATGAACCATCAGAGCAAAGAAAACAATAGAAAATTTAAAGATTTTGGAGTTCTGTATCAAGATTTTAAATACCACCATTTTAGATTTCTGGAATGTAACTTTTGATTCAATAATACTAATAACATTATGGTAATAATAATTAGAACAATAAAACGTTCAGTCATTGCCAATATCATAATTTGGCACTTTTCGTCCATTTTTACCACACAGTCCGTAGCTTGGAATAGGCTTCCTCCAGTTGTCTTTGCACAAGTAATGTGACTTCCCTTCCTCCATTCTCATTACATATCACTGCCTCTGAAACCTCTAAATCTTTACCGTTTGCTTTAATCTGTCAACCTTAAACTTCTCTCTTAAGGGAGCGATAACGGTCTGGTCTCGCATTCAGAAGGACGATGGTTAGGTGTACAAGATATAGATTAATTTAAAGCTCATCTAACATATAGAAAGCGAAATAGTATGAAACAATAAATGAAGAAATTTCGTAGGGAACTACATTCAGACTATTGCTTAAATTTATTATTATGTAACTGTTGCATACAGTTAATGGTCAAAGCACATTATCTGCTATTAGATTGAGCAATTTTACGTTTCATACACAAATTTAATTCAGTTTTGTATTAATACTATTTGTGTCATAAAAAGAGGAGCCCATTGTCTTTCTAGTGCTTCCCTGAGCAAAATTAAAATAATTTTATGTTGTTTAAACGATGAAATGATTTATTAATTCGAAAAATCTGTGGTATTTAAATGGTAGATTTGTATACATTTTATATTTTGTAAGACATAGATGGTTTTTGTTATTTTGAATGGTACACAAACACGAAATAATTAAGACTGCATGTAATTATGATAGAAGAAACCTGAAGAGGTATCGTTATTGTATTAAAATTGACAAAATTCTAAAATTAATATGTTTATTTATTTTTACTATGAGGGATTTCCTTCCAGTGACTCTAAGACTGAAATTATCTGATAGTTAATACTTTAGTTTACAATCAACAGGACAACCCGGGAATGATAGCTCGAATTACAGAACTGAACAAAAAAGTCCTTAAAAATATGAGTTTAAGATGATATTTCTTACAGATAAAATTGATGGTAGTGGTTATTTGTAAGAGTATTAACAAAATATTTGGTTTATAGTACTGATTGTCTATGGCTAGTGCATTCTTCATTCTAAATGTACGTATGTAACATGTTGTACAAAGGTCACAGGGTAAAACACGTTGTAATATTTGTTTCTCTTCATAGTTAACGCAGAAAATTCAGTCAATAGCATACTTATCAGTCGTAGATTCCAGTTCAATTTTTTTTAATTATTTGATTACGTACACCATTTTATATTTAAAAAATAGTGAGCAACACTGAAAGGGAAATTATTCAGAGTTGTCTAGTAACTGCCCTGATGTTCCGTTAAGCTATTATTAGTGACCGATGGCAGTGCACAGTGGCTATTATCTTACTGAAACAAATGGGCTGTTCGTGAGCAACTTTAACTGGTAACCGTAAACAAAACGTTTGTGTTTGTGGAGACAGTTCCTTAAGTGTTTCCTTAATAGTTTACTATGTGGTAACGACGTCTCCCTGATGCCAGAGTTTGAGTTTATTGTTGATTAATACTAATAACTAACGCAGTCGACTGCCTTCAGCATGGCGTTCGGAATCGTGTTCACTCCTCGAATACCACAAATACGATTGCCTTAATTAGATGGATAGACAGATTGTTTAATAGATGGACATTAATACCGAACTTGATGCATAAGCCAGACAAAATTTCTGAACCGAGGGTGGTGATGTAACGGTTAGCGTTCTGGTCTCGCATTCGGGAGGACGGCGGATCGAATCCCCGTCCGGGCATCCAGATTTGGGTTTTCTATGGTTTCCCAAATTCCAGGCAAATACCGGGATGCTTCCTTCTAAAGGCCATGTCCAAATTCCTTCCCATTCCTTGCCCCCCATCCTTTCCCGTCTCTAAAGTCCTCGCTGTTAAGAGACGTTAAGCAGTTAAAAACAAATTCTGAGCTAAATTAAATAACTTCACAGGTGATTGGCAAATCATCTTCTCGTATACTTCGGTTTGAGAGACCTTATAGTTTTCAGAAACTCTACACACAGTATTCATTTCCGAGTAACAAGCTTTTTAATTTTTTGCTCATATTTATGATGTTTCTTAATCCAACAGCTCAGAATTCTAAGTTATTTCTGGTATTTGTTTTATCATACTTCTCTCACTAGCGTCAAAACGAATGGTTCATAAATATACTCGTAAGGTAACTGAAAATGGATAGAAAGGCAATAAATAAACTCGCGATACCTTCTATTGGTGAGAGAAGCCTTCATTGGTTACTTACCAGGAAATTATAAAAGAACAACGCTATGTGCTTTGGAATTCTGAAGACCAATTGTCATAGACATAGCATTACCTCATTTATAAGTTGGAAAAGTAATAAAGTGGAATGTTTCTTCAGCGATATTATTTCTTGGGAATATTTTGTAGAACTTGAAACTTTTGAGATATCATGACAAACGACAGGCATTCCTAATTAATGTTATCCGATGCTGGCACAGGTGTTAAAGCATTAACAAATTTTGTTTTGTTTTGTGACGGTTGTGACATGTCTTTGTTTTATATTTTCAGTGACGGCCTTCGTCGTTGGCTTGTGCTATTACACCCACCATCATAAACGATATAATATAACGGAATAGAAATTACATCTAATGAGCGTCGTTATGAAACACGAAGAAACGTGACAGCTGAAATTACTGAATTTTAAACACCTTTATGGAATATAAAATATTCTGTGTTTCTGACAATTAGGTCCTTTAATAATTCGTTCTCGGAAAGAAACAACTCGTTCTCATCATTAAGGACTGTCCTTCTGATTTTAAGGAGTGTCACGTTCCTTCGTGGCTCTTTTTTAAGTTTGTGGTGTAATTGTAATTTGAAAATTCACCTCACGTCGGAAACACAGCATCACAGGTTTCTTGCCGACAAATTTTCTGGTTCCTACTACTCACGATTAATAACCTCTTTCTAACGACATTTTGATTAACGGATGAGTTGAATCATAAACGACTAAGATTTCTGAATCTGATACAAAATAAAAACTCAAATAAATAAGTGAGAAATCAAGCACGTAAATTGTAATTAACATTAAAATCAGAATCTCTTTCTGTGAAGAGCAAATTTATCCTGAAAACATGGAAAGACTAAATATTCAAATCACATGTGTAAATGTCATTAGACATGTACGAAACTATATCTATTAATGTATGTTTTTTTTAGTCTACGTATGTAGAGATAGATAACAAAAAAGATTACTCTCGCCTTTAAAGATTTTTTTTTTTGAAGTTATCTTGGCCACTTGCATCAGGAAGAATATAACGAAAGAAGTCAGTAGAATTGTATCTACACATATTATGATAAAGATAATTCTTTATTAGTACGCTTACCTGGAACGTCTACGTGCAGCAAATGGATTCAATAGGTTATTTCTGAGGTACCGTTTACTATTTTGTAGGAAAGATGGTGGTAAAAATTTGATACTGAGTTGGGCCATACTGTGCTGTTGATGGTGATTCGTTTATCAGATAGGGACATTGAGCCTGGTGGTTCCTAAGTTGTCTTTCGGAAGAGTAGTTCTGAATTGGCCGGCACCGGCTTTCACCCTATCATTTCTTCATCTCTCGCTTCATACAATACGAACAACACTCTTTACTGAAGGAACACAGGCACTATCGCAGTCATCCACATCTACAATGACACAAACACACACTGGGCAACACAACGGGAAACCAAACCAGTTTATCGTCCCAACAGAATACATCCTCTATGGCAACTGCTACGTCCGGAATCGTGCATTGAATAATCATAAGAAGAAGTTTACTATTTTACATTTATTTACAGTTCAAAATATTTTTTATTATTTCGCAGTATTCATTTATGTCATACTTCTTTTCAGTGATTAATTTGAGTAACAAACAATTTAAGCAAGATGTTTCAGTAATATTCAGTGTGTAACAGACATAAAACAATATATCAGAGTTCAAAAAATTATGTGAAAGATCATTAGACTAACATCGTTTTTAAAAAAAAAAAATTCATTTTGTTATTATCTATGTTGTTGAAATTCCAAGAGTAAGTAGTTTAGCAGATATAACTGATGCCCCTTATTGAAAATGAAATATTTAATTCCTGAAGGGGTATATTACATTGGAATGTATGATAACAGTAATTCAGATCTGGTAATAAGCTATTGCAATCACGTGTTGTGGTGAATAATTATTTTTTATGAAGATATTGTGCCTTAGATACAGACAAAAACTCTGGGGCTTAGGCTTATCTTCTAACTTACCATATGAGTTTGTGGATAAACATTCGTATTCTATTAAGTATCCAGTCAGAATAGATATTTATTAATGAAGCCCATTGTTTGCAGATTCATTCTCTGATTCTAATGTATTTAAATACGATGTACGACTGTTATACTTAGGTTATTATGTATTCATGATTTTAATATCATATGAATTTCAATATTTCGCGTGACATAACCACTTTTCAGATGTTTTGTTCATTTTTATTTTCAGTTTTACATAAAATCTGGAAAAAAAACGTACTGTATACTTTGCATAATGAACCTACAAAACACATATATCCTTAACACATGGTTGTTAATAGCTAATAAAAATACAATTTTGTTTATTTGTGGATTTGATTTTTTGTTAAAAATTAAACTACAACATCCCTCATTATAAATGTTACTATTTTTATGAAACCCCTCCTTTACTTCAGTGTCACTGATATGCGAAAATACTAGTAGATCAATAGAGTAGAATTAATAAATATTCAAGCATAAAATAGGACTTTAAATTGTCTTATGAATGTCACAAACTGACAGAAGCTACTAAATATTAACTTTGGGCGTAGCTTAATGCATGTTCTAACTTGACTAGTAATTATGAGAATGATGGTTTCTAGTCGTCTACCATCATGTAACTCAGAACCGTGAATAACTTCTGTTAAACACTGTTTTTTGCCGATTCATCGAAGAAAAGTGCCGCAATTAAATGATATAAATAAGATGTATGTTCAGTACACTTATTCACAGGCCGAACACCTCTCGAAGTTCCTCTTTGCTACCAGATTTTTATTTTTAATTTATTTTTTTTTTTTATTATTTTTAAACCTTCATGAACAAAAACATCTCACATTCTTTAGTTCTTTCATCTTGAGAGTTAAGAATCTGTACGTTACGAATAGATCACGTAGAAGAATTGGTCAAAGGCTTGAAGATCAGCGACTGACAACGTTATTATTAAGTTTCTATCTCCAGCATGGTCAGTCACCTACTTCACACGCTGTAGCTTTATTCGTGGCTGCAACACTCCAGGATGTAGGAAGGATTACGGAATCAGCTTCTATTGATGAGGCCTAGTGAAGCGATTGACGGAATCGCCCCACCCATGACAGGATGGTCCAATTAACATTGCGCCATCGAGGATGGTGTTTCTTCTAGCGCAAGAACGATCTCCGTCGCGTTTCTTGCTACGCCCTCTCTGCACAGTGGCGACTGCCCTAAAAAAGCTGTGTTGCTGAAGCACATGAAGTTAGGATAGTCCACGAACGGGATGCTCGTATGCCTCAGTTTCCGTAATTGGGAAATCATAAAGGGCAGAATAGAGAACATGTTCTTCATATCAGCTTTTAGCTCACTTCCTTCACTACCTGTTTCTATTACTATTACTCCGCAATTGTTTATGCGTCGGAAGGGATATACGGGATATGGCAGGAGGCTACCTTGGACTATTTTGAGGAACCGTCCCGGCATTTGCTTGCAGTGATCTTTGAAAACGATGCAAAACCCATACCAGGATGGCCGGAATGGTTTCTCATGACCTACTCCTGTTAGATTATGTTTTCTCGCTCGGTAAATCCTCCATTCTCTAATTGATAGTGCAAAAAATGAATTTAGAAAACAATCGGCTCTTATCTTATTTTCTCTGACATTACTAAATATGAATGTAGCTGGTAGTCATACGTGTTTGCTGTCAA